>JARQOC010000011.1:47764289-48241134 GCA_033576535.1 Allobates femoralis
ATGAAACCGGGGCAGTTCTGTGTTTCCGAACAAGGTGTTGGCCCAGGTTGTAAGTAACGTCATTATGTTGTGATCTTACACACTTGATAGAACCATCTCAAGCCTCATCAGAGTCAGACAGGGATGGTGCAAAGCAGAAGATCTGGAGAGCGGAGCGGCAAGGTGAGTATAAGCATTTTTTTATTTATATATTTTTTATTTATTATGCTTTTGGGTCTGGAGAGGGTGAGCAATAAGGTGAATATAAGTAATTATGCATACATATATATATGTATATATATATATATATATATATATTATATATATATATTATATATATATATATATATATAATAATCATAAAAAAAAACTTGGCAGCACTACCAAGAAACAATGGGTGCAAAAACCCGCTAAGGTAATGTTCAAACCTTGTGTAGATATACAAAGCAAAAAGAACAACAAAAAACAGACAGCACTCCCAAATCAGGTGAAGAACATGGACCTTACACATCCATTGGCCACTGGATCAGTAAAGTCCATGTTTTCACCAGATTTGGACTGCTGTCTGTTTTTTTTGCTTTGTGTACATATATAAATATATATATGTATCTTACATTTATTATGCTTCAGGGTCTGGAGAGGTGAGCAGTAAGGTGAGTATAAGTATTTTTGATTTTTATATCTTACATTTATTATTCTTTGGGATGTGGAGATTTGAGCAATAATGTGAATATAATAATATAATATTTGAGCGATAAGGTGAGTATAAGAATTATTTCTTACTTTTTTGTATCTTAAATTTATTATGCTTTGGGGTCTGGAGAGGTGAGCAGTAAGGTGAGTATACCGTATATACTCGTGTATAGACGACCCGTGTATAAGCCGACCCCCTACTTTTGCCCCAAAAATCTGGAAAAACCTATTGACTCGTGTATAAGCCGAGGGTGGACCCCAGCACAGGTATACAGCCCCCAGCAGTGTGGTATACAGGCCCCCCCAGTGGTATACAGGCCTCCCCAGTGGTAGTATACAGCAGCCCAGTGGTATTATACAGCAGCCCCAGTGGTAGTATATAGCATCCCCAGCAGCCCCAGTGGTAGTATATAGCAGCCCCAGCAGCCCCAGTGGTAGTATATAGCAGCCCCAGCAGTCCCAGTGGTAGTATATAGCAGCCCCAGCAGTCCCAGTGGTAGTATATAGCAGCCCCAGCGGTAGTATATAGCAGCCCCAGCAGTCCCAGTGGTAGTATATAGCAGCCACAGCAGCCCCAGTGGTAGTATATAGCACCCCCAGCAGCCCAGTGGTAGTATATAGCAGCCCCAGCAGTCCCAGTGGTAGTATATAGCAGCCCCAGTGGTAGTATACAGCAGCCCCAGCGGTAGTATATAGCAGCCCCAGCAGTCCCAGTGGTAGTATATAGCAGCCCCAGTGGTAGTATATAGCAGCCCCAGCAGTAGTATACAGCAGCCCCAGTGGTATACAGGCCCCAGCAGTATATACAGCAGCCCTGGGGGTACCCAGCAGCCCCCAGGGGGTATCCAGCAGCCCCCCGGGGGTACCCAGCAGCCCCCAGGGGGTACCCAGCAGCCCCCAGGGGGTACCCAGCAGCCCCTGGGGGTACCCAGCAGCCCCCAAGGGGTATCCAGCAGCCCCAAGGGGTACCCAGCAGCCCCCAAATGCTGGCACTCACCCCCCATCTGCTTATCTTACCATCCCGGTCTTCTGATCAGCGCCGCTCCTCGGTGCTCCGTTCTTCATGCTCCGTCCTCCGTCCTCGCTGCATCCGGGATCTCGATGACGATGATGTCATATGCCTACGACGGCCGGGGATCCCGGATGTAGCTGGACGGACGGAGCACCGAGGAGCGGCGCTGATCAGAAGACCGGGATGGTAATATAACCAGCGGGGGGGGCCCTTACAAGGTGGGAGAGTGCCAGCATTTGGGGGCATATATGAACTGCTTCCCCTGCCGCTGATTGACAGGGGGAAGCAGTGCATATATAATGAGCGGCCCCACGTGACGGGGCCGCTCATACAGCAGCCTCCCCCCGCCTCCTCTGGCCTCCACAGCCCCCCACCCGTATTGACTCGTGTATAAGCCGAGGGGGAGACTTTTCAGCCAAATTTTGGGCTGAAAAACTCGGCTTATACACGAGTATATACGATAAGCATTTTTTTATTTTTTTTTATATCTTGCATTCATTATGCTTTGGGTCAGGAGAGGTGAGTTGTAAGGTGAGTATAAGTATTTTATGATTTTTATATCTTACATTTATTATGCTTTGGGGTCTGGAGATGTGAGCGATAAGGTGAGTATAAGTATTATTTCTTACTTTTTTGCATCTTACATTCATTATGCTTTGGGGTTTGGATAGGTGAGCAGTAAGGTGAGTCTAAGTAATTTTTTTATTTTTATATCTTATACTTATTATGTTTTGCAGTCTGGAGAGGTGAGCGGTAAGGTGAGTATAACAATTTTTTTTCTTAATTTCTTACATTAATTATGTTTTGTTTTAGTGTCTGCGGAGACCCGAGAGCATAAAGAGGGATATTCAATTTAGGGGCAATAACTTCATTGCAAATCAAATTTCCTTTGAAAATTGCGGAAACAGGCAAATTGAAGTTTTGCATGCTCCAGTCATGTTGAGTATCTACTTCCAGGTCATCACAGGTATCATACACATCCAGATTCCTGCTTTTCTTGCTCTAGAGAGATTAACCGGTCATCTGAACCAGAACATCATGTTCACTTCAAAAGGCAATGATGAAAAGAACAAGCCATGTTTATTGTGTGGCTGTAAATATATTTTATTACGTCTAAATCAAGCTGCCAGTCTATCCTTCAACTCTTTCAGATTGATAGACATTTTGCAGTAGATGACTGGTAAAATCATTACATCTAGTATTTATATATATTTTTTCCTGGAACAGTTATTTACTGCATCCCTTTTTATAGCTGTGCAATCTCCCCAATGTAATACTTGCCGTGAAGTAATGGATCACCTTAGGAAAAACTAAAGGAAAGTGTTAATCGTTGCCCGTGAAGAAGAGAGAGATATCTCTCGCTCTAATTAAAACTCTTGCTATAAATAAACTTTAATAATTCATCATGTAGCTTGATCTGATTTTCATCATACAGTTTGAAGAAGGCTTCGTTTTTCGTCGTCTTCTGTTCTTTGGGAGTTGGGAGATGGACAAACATCCGAGAACGGGAGAATTTGTCTTGGGTGATGAAGAATAACCCTTCTGTTATTCGGATGCAATTTAAATAGAGTTGAATGACAGAGAAGACTGCGTAGAGTCAATTACGAGAGCTCAGAAGGAATGATTTGTAGGATCAGCCACCGTTCAACCTCGGTGACATCAATGTTTCTATGGCAACAGATATTTCTTCCCTCTTTAGAATTAAGTATTGATCAAAGTAGCAGAAACAGTATTTCAGACTTGCTACTTTACTGTGTTGCAATTTACGATAGGAACCCATAACACCACTGTATATATTTGAGGCCCCAAGGAACCAATTTTGCAGACAGTAACAGTAGCATATTATAAGGGGTCAATAACGCAAGTCTGATTATTATCCTTATATACCTACTCAATGCCTCTGCTAAGATACTAAAATACCTCGACAAAATTAAATCAAAAGAAAAAATCCCATTTAAGGCTTCTTTTTTTCCCTTTTTTTAATTCGTGAACTTTATTTGACACAGATAGTTTGATAATAAAACTGCTCGGTGTGTCTGTAAAGTTCGTCGCGTGAAATAAATAAGTATTGATTAGAGAAGGACAATCTCACAATGTACTCTACACACAGCTTCAATTAATGGTTCCATTGGGTGAACTGATAAGATTTGTACAAAAGCCGAACTGAAGGATTGTATCACACTGTTACTGACAGCAGGCAATAAACTACTGTATACAATGGTTAACCACAAAGGCATGGCCATTAACCACTGCTTTGTTGTCAGGATACAGATAGATATGAATGTCCTACGACATGCAAGGTCACTTCATATTTACAAAAGACTTGCATATGCAAAAAATGGCAAAATTGCTAAAAAAGTATCGGCTCGTTGGCTTGTGAGTTTGCATTTCCGATGACACTCGAGAAAGTGAAGGTTACTACTATACGTAACAAGACCTGACACTACAGAGATAATAATATACCAAATCCGGGGCAGCACTATAAACTAATACAGGACTGAAGACATTCATCCAATCCGAGTCTTTTTAATTTATTCTCGACCTTGGATGTACAGCCACCTCCTAAGTCATCTTCCTGCCTTTAATGCGGGCTCACACTCTGAACCCGCATGTTTCCCTGTATATTTTGGACTGATCTGATCAGCCAACATGTGCCTCAAACAGCAGTGGGCAGAGCAGAGATCTGCCCACTGCTGTAAATCAGTAATATCTCGCCATCAATCTCTGACAATCTTATTAAAAATGCGCTGGAAGGAAGCACACCATTCCCCGCACCCATTGGTGACCCCGTGATGTGATCACAGGGTGCCGATGGGTTTTCTTGACAACCAGGGATCAGCTGATGACACCTGTGTATGTCATGATGTACTTCCTGTGAATGCTGGCTGAGCGTCAGCATTCATAGGAGATGATCATTTGTGTTATACAGAGTGATACTGAAGCACGGTTCTGTACAACAGAGGTCCCCAAGTCCAGTCCTCAAAACTCACCAACAGTGCAGGTTTTCAGGATTTCCTTAGCATTTGACAGCTGGAATCATCACCTGTGCAGGATATTGAATTACCAACTGTCAAACGCTAAGGAAATCTTGGAAACCTGGACTATTGGTGAGCCTTGAGGACTGGAGTTGGGGACCTCTGCTGTACAGCACAAGCAAACAACAGTGGCAGTTTCAAGTTCTCTAAGGGAAATAGTAAAAACAATAAAGGGTAGGGGAAAAAAGATTTAAAAATATGAAAATAAAACCCACAGAAATGTAAACAATCCCCTTTTGCTCCATTGAAAATGCAATGATAAAAAATACAGATATTTGGTATTGCCGCATACAGAAATGCCCAGTCTATCAAAATATAAAATAAATTGATTCAATCAGTATATCACATAATGAAAAAAAATTAAAAACGACAAAATTACATTTTTTTGGGCCTCCATAACATTGCCATACAATGATACAATGCAGTAGCAGGCAATCAAAGCTTAGCATTTACCCAAAAATGGTATTTCTAAAAATGTAAGCGAGGGTGCAAAAATAAGCTATTACACAACCCCTTTTCCTGAAAAATGAGAACATTACAGTTCTCGGAAAATGGCAGTAAATGTGACATGCCCACCAAGGCCGTGGGGTACTTGAAACTGGGCTGGGTTGGTCCTTTTCTGGGGAAGTCACGGGCAAGGGGCTGTGACCCATTCTGTGACCCTGGCGTTGATGTTAAATGGGGAAAAATAGTTTATATGGGATTATGTGACGCCACCTGTGGTATTCAGCTATATAGGGCCGACACTTCTGTTCAGGTCCACTGGAGCAGTTGATGACGCAGCAAAGATGACACAGCTCCCCACAGGTGGAGCAGGGCCCCAGGGCAGATGATACAATTAACAGGACTGTGGTGATCATTGGAGTGCAGGGTGACAGACACAGGTAAATAACCAGAGAACACAGGGTTGTAGTTTCCATTATTTTTACTTGGTGATTGCAGATGCAGTCCAGGTCACTTATTACAGATGGTAATGGAGGTCCTGGAAGCAATTGAGTCATCGACCACACCAGGGGAATTCGGAGGCCTCCCTTTTGCCCTCTCCCTTTTGGTCCTTACTGCCTAAAGCTATGCTGTGACCGTCTTCCTGCGTGTTTAGTTGTTCCTACCCATATGGAGGCAGCTTGGGTCTTTTTCAGGTGTCATTCCTCTGCCAGGCTCTAATCTGCTGCTGTGCCGCCAGGTATTTGGTGTAACCAGAAGACTTGCAGTCTTCTGCCCTCCTGACTCAGCTGCTGGGTCTTCAGTACCCCACAACTCAGGACTCCGGTGTCCTTTTTTTTCTGGCACTCAGCTCCAGGATGAGCTCTGTAGCAGCTCAATTTCCCCTCAGAGCTCTCCTTGATGTCTCTCCTGTCTTCCCCCTCAAACCGTCTTCAACTGTTACCTCTCACTGATTGAACTCCCATTTCCTGTTTGTCTCCTCTTTTATAACTAGTCCAACTGTTTTTCTACTGTGCACTTCCTACATTTGAAAAACAGGTATTAATAACAACATATGAAAATTTGTAAACATTATATTAATAATTATGAACAGAGTCTCAAAATATAAAAATTACAAAAACCAAGAAACTTAGTAAGAAGGAAAAACGCAGGTTCTGTACAAGGGATTGTCCTGACTACACATAGTCCTGTAGTTCATTTGTCCATAAAATAAATAAACGATAACTATGTACATTCAAGATGATTTAAAACTTCATACAGTAAGTGCTGTAGGCACGGTACGCTTGATGGTTGCTTAAAAATGAACATATTTACACTTTACTATTTTTAAACTTTTAATCTAACTTGCTAACAATCTATGTAGCATGTGGGGATCTAACCCTGCGTAGTGCGTTGTGACCTTCTCAATACAGGTGTTTCTACTGACCTGTCCTGCTCTAGTGTGTCGGATGTAAGCTCAGTGACCCACTAGTGGCTGTGCTATAAGTAGGCCTATGTCTTATGGGTAAGTTGAGCAGCTGTCTGCGACTCCTTAGACTCACCATGGGCATGACAGGTTCGCCACTAGCTGGGGTTTGATTCTCTGGTTTACGGGCTCAACTCAAGAATGAGCTCTGTCACAGCTCAATTTCCCCTCAGAGCTCTCCTCGACGTCTCTCCTGTCTCTAACGATTACCTCACACTAACTGAACTCCCACTTCCTGTTTGTCTCCTCTTATATATCTGATCCAACTGTCTTTCTATTGTGCATTCCCTGCTGCTCCCCTCAAACCGGGTTAGAGTTCCCCCTTCAGGCTCGGAGCAAGAAAAGTGTTGGATGCTGAGTATTACTGTGGCACCCTGCATCCACAGGTACCCACAGGCCTTCCTAGAACACAGGTGAAAATCCACAGCAGGTACACCAATAAATCCAACACCTTCTACCTCAGCACAGTAGGGGGAGCTCCACTTGCTGCTCTTAGGCAAGATCCCCTATAAATACTGATGCTGGGGAGGAGTTAGTCAGAGTGTGCAGACGCTAGGAGAGCTGCAGATACGTCCTGGTGATTGGTGCCGTGTTAGGCCCGAACCGGTGACCCGAACAGCCTCTGAGGAGTCCTGCCAAGCCAAAAGTGGGTACGGAAGGCAAGGAGAGGAAAGAGGAACAAAAGTGGGGACGGAGGAGCCAGAATATGTTCGCCCAAACAGCACACTGGACACCGGGGTCCGCGTCTGCAGGAGGACTACACGCCCAGAAGAGAATCTGGCAAACCGCGGAGACTTCAGTCACCCAGTCACCTGCTAATCACCGTTCAGGGAGCCAGATACCATGGAGAGAGAAGCAGCTGTAGTCATCAGAGGTTGCCCGTCAACAGCGCAGGTGGAGAGATAGAAAGTAGTGGAGGCCAGCCAAGTTTTACATGGGGCAGGAGCTTCAACTCAGGGAAAAGAGAACACAGAGGCCTTACAGAGACTTGCTGTGGAAATTCAACTGTATTTCCTAGTCACCCGACAGTGTTCCGGACTTTTACCTGATATACCACCAGTAAAAGGTAAAGAGACATTCAACAGCGTGTGTCTGCATTCTTCACCCCCTGTCCCTACTACCCGCAGAGACTATCCCGTTAACCCGCAACCTGGCCAAACCCCAGCTCCATCCCTCACAATCAACACTTCCCCAGACGATTAGCTTTACCTGTAGGGAGCTGCTCCACCCTAGCCGCAATACCATCACCCTCCGGAGGACTGTGGCAGCGCTGGTGTCTAGTCACCAGGCACTACAGGTGGCATCACGTGATAAAGACTGTAACCCCCTTAATTAGCGACTGTCTCCCCCTTAGGGCGACGGGTCTGGGCAGGCCACCAGTGAGATCCCCCACCGAAGCTGAGGGTCCAGACATCTGAGTTCCCATACCCTGGGGTGGTACATTACCTGGCGTGGGGACCGCTTCTTGCTTCCAGGCATGACATCACCCCCTGGGAGGCAATGCCACTGTGACAGTGTGGCGCCCCGCAACGAGTGCGTCACAAGGGAGTATTGCAGCCGCAATATTCTCTGACAAAGCAGTGAAATAGTTAACTCTGAGATCCAACCCAACATGCAACACCTAGAACAGGGGACCAATCCTAGGTCCTGGTGGGTGGAGTGTTAGGGTAGTGGAGTAGAACACACAATAATCTAGTGGAAGAACGGTTAGAACACCGTCAGAGGAGGAATCTAGAACCTAGAACACAGAGCTTGGAGAGGAGGGGGGGCTCCGCACTCCGTGCGGGCCCCTGGGCCGTCACCGGTCGGGTGTCAGCACCTGAGGCCTTAACTACCGGGATTGGGCATATCTACACGGGTTCCCAAAAGACTCCCGTGCCCACAACTCACAGCCGGTTCACTGGTACCGAAGCTGGCAGCAGTTCACCTCTGCCACGCAAACCAGAAGAGTGGAGGATCAGCTTTACAGGAGCACCCCACCACCAGCCAGTTTCCAGTCGTCTAACCAGCGGTGTACCCACTGAGGGATCCAAGGCTCCCCAAAGCATCCAGAACGTACATCATGGATAGGGCATTGAAGCAGCCTCCCCGTACCCGACCTGGTATTCCTGGGCGACGCTGGCAAGAAGGAACTAAGTAGGTAGAATGGAGGAACACTGCGGATCTCTGAGGAACACTATCACTGCTGAGTCCACCCGGTCTACTACTCAACCACTGTAAGCCATGTACTGCCTGCTGGTTACAGTAAAGACCCGTTGCAGAGACTATCTGTGTCCGTGCTTCCTTATGAACTATCCGTCCGCACACTAAGGTAACCGCAGCTGCCGCACAACATCTTGAGCAGCTCCAGCCTCCGGGGATCACCGCTCAGCCTGTGGGGAGCGTAACATCTTGCTGCTGTCCATCCCCCGGGGGTTCCGCAGCGTCGGTAGCCCTTACCGAATCTACTCATAGGTGGCGTCACGAATAAAACAAATTAAACCCCTTTTTAATCTGTTCCCGCAAGACGTCTTCAATTTTGATCTGCACTACACCGGGCCCCACTACCGGCAGGCGCGGTCCACCCGTGACAAGGAAGGAGAAGAATCGCCTGTATCAACCGGAGTCAGCCGGCCACGGTGAGTCAACAACAGGACCCTGGGGCGCCACAAATGCGTACTTTTTTTTTTGTTTTACAAATTTCAGAATTTATTTTCATCGATGAAATAAACAAAAGCTACACATGTTTAGTATCTACAAACTCATATTGACAAGGTGAATCATATGTCCAGGTCAGTTTTACCATTTAATGAACATGGTAATTAAAAAAAACACACAAAGCAATTGTGGGATTGCACTATTTTTGCAATTTCTCTGAAAGTAGTTTAAAAAAAACAAAACTCTAAAAAGCGCTATAAATGTAACCCCTCCGACTCCTGTCTTATTTTCACCTTCTCACAGTTTCATACTTGCTCCATTCTGGCCCCGCAGCGCCATCTTGTGCCTGTAGGCTCTGACTAGCTGAAAGTCAGAAGATACATCACAGGAGCTCAATGTATCTCTACGAGGGCCAGAATGAGGCTCCCATAGAGATGCAATGAAGATTATGGTAACCTCCTGCGCACTCCAAGGAATGCTGTAGTGGCACTATAATGTTCTCTTGGTTAAAAAAAAACACTGGAAACACAATTTGGCGGTAGCACCGCATTTATGCTGCCAAAACCTATGTTTTAGATGCAAGCCTGGAATACCGTTAATGTGACCCCTTACAGTCTGTCTGTTCCACATTTTGGCTGCTGTAAGACAAAAGGAGGTAGTGAAAAACTCAACGATTCCTTTCATGGTTTCTAAGTTTTAACTTCAGTTTACCTTTAGCTATCGCAGTTTTATGTTACAGTAGAACATGTTCCTATGTGGGGAAATGTGTTTTTGCACTTCTGTCCTGCATCAAATACACAATAGAAAGTTGCTCTTCTTTGCTGCCTTTTTTGAGAATTTACCCTGTACTCATTGGTGTATTGTTGCTGTATTGACAAGTAGTTTTTTTTTGTAATGTTTTGTGTAGAAATCCTGAAAATCCAAACAAAATGGTATTTTAAATACTTTTTTCAGATTCCTCATAGAGGTTTATGCTGAATAAAAATGCACCAATCTGAAGACTCTTTAAAAGCACAGTATGCATACTTTTTCTTGAAATCACCTCCACTTTGTTTGAACCTTTAAATAATAATAATCTTTATTTATATAGCGCCTACATGTTCGGCAGCATTTTACAATTCAGAGGTACAGACATAAGAGTTATACAAAATACAATAATTAAAGCAAAAATTAATAACAACCCTGCTCGTAAGGCTGGCTTCACACTACGGCTGGGATCCGATCCGTGGCTGTCCGCTTGAGGCAGACAGCCGCAGACCGGATCAGCACACAGAACTGGAGGGCTAATTTGACCTCCGGTCCAGTGTGCAGCCGTACGCAGCTGACGCCGCTTATAGGTCCGGACCGCAGCTCGCATGGAGCGAGACGTGTTCCTGATCTGTCAGAGGGGACAGCTCCATGGTGCTGAAGCTCTACACCATCCCCTTCCGACAATTCAGGACCACGGCTAGCTCCTAGCGAGCCGCGGTCCTGACCTATCAGCGGCGTCAGCTGCGTGCGGCTGCACACCGGACCGGAGGTCAAATTAGCCCTCCAGTTCTGTGTGCTGATCTGGTCCGCAGCTGTTTGCCTCAAGCGGACAGCTACGGATCGGATCCCAGCCGTAGTGTGAAGCCAGCCTAAAAGCTTACAATCTACAATGAGGAGGGGGTGACACAAAGTACAGGTGCTTATTTTCAATGATTGTCCAGCTATCTTGAGTAAATGGGGGGTAGATAAGAGCTGCATGAGTGGCCACCAGCCAATCTTTGTAATGCTTTTGGCTCTGGTGGAGTTTGACAGAGAGTTATGTTCAGAGGATTATTGAATACCATATGTCTAAGTGCCTTCAATTAGGGAGCATGATGTGCCGCCCTAAACAGATGTGTTTTTAAGGAGGGCATAAAACTATGTAAATTATGGATAGTCTTAATTTCTTGGGGTAGAGCATTCCAGAGGATTGGTGCAGCTCGGGAGCAGTCTTGGAGCCGGGAGTGGGGGCTTCAGATTAGTGCAGATGTTAATCTAAAGTCACTCCCAGAGCGACGGAATGTATGGGGTTTTAGACCTAGATGAGGGTAGAGAGGTAGGGAGGTGTGATGACCTTTGTGGATGATAACAAGCAATTTGAATTGGATCCTATAGTATATGGGCAGCCAGTGCATTGACTGGCACAGAGCAGAAGTGTCTCGAGCCAAGGGCTTGGGGTACTCGGATCTCGGGCGTACTGGTACGGGGATGTCATGGGTAGTTGGTGCATGAGTCCATGCCCCTGGTGACAAAATAAAAAGAGGATATTTACAGGGACCAAAGTTATTGTCAGTCATGACGCCACCTGTAGGTCCGGTGAGTGCACCGGCGCTGCTGGGACCTCCGGAGTGATGGGCAGCAGCAAGGTGTTGGGCTCTCTACAGGAAGAGCAAGTTCCCCGGGGCTGTAGGGTATAATGGTGAAATAGGGCAGCACAGTAGGAATGAGGCAGCGTAGTCATTGTGGTGTGGGACAGGTTGAAAAAGGGACACGCACACAATAGTCTTTTCGGTACCCTTACTGATGGAAGACAGGTACACGTCCCGGGTTGAAGAATGCACTTTGGGATTTCCACACAGAGTGAAGTAAAGGCCTCCTTGTCCTGCTCCTCTGTCTTGAGTCTGGCGTGTATGAGACCAGGCCTGACCTTTCCTGCTCTTCCACACCCGTGTTGCTGCACTGAGGGCTCTCACTTGGCTACCGCTATCTCTCTTACGGTCCCCGGATCTCTTATGTGGGTGCTGTGGGTGTCCAGGAAGCTAAGCCTCCATGGTGTAGTGGGATTCTCTGCTGGGCTAACCTATTTCCCCTGCAGACTCAGACTCTAGTGACCACTGTTCTGGTGGGGTGAGCCGGATGGCTCCTCTGCCCAGCACTGTAGTGTTCCTCACCTCTGCCTTTCGTCCTCACTCTCTGGACCTCACACTGGCTCTGGCGGTGTGCTGGTTTCGGGACTAGCACGGCTCTGGTAACCAGTCCTGCTCACTAGGCACTGAGCTGACTTCACAGTTCTTCTAGTGATTGCACACTCTAGTTAACTTCTCCCCCAGCACCTGTATTTATAGGGGATCTGGCTTAACAGCAACCAGTAGAGCTCCCTCTACAGGCCTGGGGTGGAAGGTGTTGGGTGTATGTGAGTACCAGATAGGGAATTCCCTTTGTCAACTAGTTGGTTCTGTGGCTTACCTGGCACAGGGCGCCACAGAAGCGGAATGCAGCAGATTTTACGGCACAACATAAAACCACAGTGGGTAAGCTACATAGGAACAAGGTCTTATGGTTTGCCAGAATATTTTTCTTAATCAGTTCTTACTTTGAGGAATTTAAGATATTTTCAGTATAGCATTTCTATAAAACCGTCCTTTCTTTTAGTGCCCATTTAATTGAGCAATTGCAGATGTAAACACTGCAGTGGTGCTGAAATACATAGATGGAGCTGTGAGTTATAGGAAGCCTTTAACTGCGGCAGTTTTTACCACCAAGTCATTCTCCGTGATATAGCCTGTTCTCTCAAGATTGACAGGGTAATGAAGCACCATATTTTTATCCTGCGCTCCTTAACATGGGAGCCTATGGGGCCGGATTGCCCCGGTCCGGGAGGATCCAGGAGGATCCGGGAACGGGACACCGGCGGCTGCACACCGCTGTTCTTTCAGAACCGCGGGTAGCTCCCTGCGAGCTGTGGTCCTGAATCATTAGCAGCTGCAGCTGCGTTACGCTGCACACAGGACCGAAGGGTACATTTGGCCCTCCGGTTCTGTGTGCTGATCCGGTCTGGGTCTGTCTGGTTTACACCAGACAGCCCTGGACCGGACTGCGCCGTGGTGTGAAGCCAACCTTCACACTGCTGTTTTTTCCCTGATCAGGTTCAATCAGGTTTGTGTGCCAAAACCAGGAGTGTCTGCAAAACTCAGAACAGGTGTCAATCTTTCAATTAGGCTGGGGTCACACTTGCGGCAGGGCTCTGCGGATCCTGATCCGGTTTTGAGCCGTAAAAGGGCTCAAAACCGGATCAGAAACCACATCCCATAGGAGCCCATTATACCGTAGTATCCGCATTTGCACTACATGCAATCCGGTTACTGCATGCGGAATTGCAGCCTGCGGTAAAAATCCAGCAGGCTGCAGTTTTCGCTGCGGTTTGCAAACTGCAGGAGTCTTGCTATAATGGGCTCCTATGGGAGCCCATGCGGCTGCCGCAAGGCACATGTGAATGCCTGTGGCAGCCGCATGCTTTGTTTCACCCCTGCTGCCGCAGGGATGAACAAAGGGTTAATCTTAATAATAGATATGGACAACATGTCTCTAGGGGGTGCCCACCCCCCAGAGACATTCCGGTCACTCAGGTGGGCATGTGAGGGCTTAATCTTATCATTTATATTATTGCCGGCTATTGTTGGCATTTACTATTTTATGAATGAACCCGGCGGCTCAGCGCTGTTTAGTATATACAGTACGTAATGTACATACAGTATGAGCTGCTAGCCTTGGTCCTGAAAGCATTAACATTAGGACTATGGCGGTGCACTACCCATAGACCTATTATTAATGATTAGAGGACCAAGGACAGGGGCTCATACTGTACGTACATTATGTACTGTATATACTAAACAGCGCTGAGCCGCCGGGTTCATTCATAAAATAGTAAATGCCAACAATAGCCGGCAATAATATAAATGACAAGATTAACCTCTCACATGCCCACCTGAGTGGACAGCATGTCTCTGGGGGGTGGGCACCCCCTAGAGACATGTTGCCCACATCTATGATTAAGATTAACCCTTTGTTCATCCCTGAGGCAGCAGGGATGAACAAAGCATACAGTAACCGGATTTATCCGGGTTACACATCCTGAGCAATCCGGTTATCGCATTTCGGTTTGCATGACACATTTTTTCAAAAAAATTTGTCTGAAGGCAATTGCGGTTACCGCATCCGGATCTGGATGGGGTAACCACAATTACCTGTCCAAATGTGACCCCAGCCTTATAGTTTTTCTGTGCAAATTTCTCTCGTGGTTCCTCTCCTGGTTTTGGCATACAAACCTGAGGCTAGGGTCACACTTAGAAGGCACAATCAGGTAACCGCATCCATTACCGGATGCGGTTTTGGACTGTGCCTTCGTACTATCTTTTGATAGTAAAATTGCAACCCTCATTCTGGATCTGGATGCATTAATGCATCTGGTTTTGGAATGAGGATTTTTGCAATTTTAAAAACCGCATCCAGATCCAGATCTGGTCCCATAGGCGCCCATGTTAACAAAACCGCATCCAGTTTTGCTACCGCTGCGAAAAATACATCTTGCATGATTTTTGCCACAGGTTTCAAAACCAGATGTGGTAACCGGATTGCATATAGTGCAATCCGTTTTTTTGCTATTGTAGTCTATGGGCTGCAGATCCGGATGCGGTTTTGAGCAGTTTTAATGCTCAAAACTGGATCCGGATGTAACAAAATACCGCAAATGTGACCCTAGCCTAAGATATTATTTGGGGCTGTTGTTATTTTGGATTTTTTCCTTCCGACCAAGTGATCTGTGAAAAACAGCAGAAACGTGTCCAATATTGGTCCAAGAGTCCGGATCAAAGTTGGCAATGAAATGGGTCTGTGAAAATATCTGCCCGCACTCAGATATCATCCGTGAGCCCATTTTTAAAGTAGAAAAAAATGTATGTTAACTACTATATCGGCAGGAATGAGCAGGAAGCCTATTCAAAAAGTATTAAGCGTGGGTTTGCTATGAATATCACAATGTCATCTCCTTATACAACAATCATCTGTTAATAAATATAGATATTTCTTAAATCCATTAATTACTACTTTTCTATTTAATTAGCTTACTTTCCTGGAAAACCCCTTTAAGATAAAATGCCTGTCTGTGACTTTAAAGCACACTTTCAAAAGCTCAGCATAGTAAATGCGCTCCAGCATCTCATTTATAACACAGAATGAATTTACATATTTATCAATTTGCCAATTTACATAAATTATGAGTAGCTGCATGAATTAGCAGAGTTTTTCACATGTGCCCCATAACAGTTATTACTGTGTATCTATGCCCATCCTTTTAACAGCTGTAAGCACTGATACAGGTGCTTTTTTTTACATTTAAGGCCGGCTTCACACCACGTTTTTTTCAGGACCCGATTTTGGACATAATGTAGCCCTATGCAGTGATTTGCCATCTGGTTTTGTCCCTGTCCGGCAGCTTTAGGCTGCTATCGATTTTTGCTCCGGACACAAAATCGGAGCATTTTTGTGTCTGAGGCAAAAAGTTAAACAAAACCGGATCCATCCGGATCCTCCCGGATAAGGCGCGATCCGCCACCCAATAACATGGGAGTCTATGGGCGCCAGATCGCGCTGGACCAGACAGAAAATCTGTCTGGTTCCCGGACACCGGGTGCTGAAGCTCAGTGCCGGCCGGTACTGAACTTCAGCACCTGGAGAGCTCCCGGCTGAGATTTCAGAACCGTGGCTAGCTTCCCGCTAGCCGCGATTCTGACTTTTCAGCAAGGGACAGCTCTAGCACCCACGCAACGCCGATTCCAACAGAAAACAGAATATGAGGGAATATTTGCCCTCCGGTTCTTTTTGCCCGGGGTGTCAGGCCGTGTGTGGTGCATCCGGAAAAGCACTGGACTCCAAAACTGTGGTGTGAAGCCGGCCTAAGAAAACAAATCACTAACTTTGTAGAAAGTTAACTATTACTTAAAGTTCAGGCTGCATTGTTCAGGCTTTGCCCTCCATTGGTGTCAACTATGTCTGTTTTAGAAAATACTTACTGTACATCCTCAATGAAATTACAATTCTGGAGCATATATTCTATGAACTCTACATTGCACCATTCCTCTGGGCTCCATCTGTAAATATATAAATACATTCACAACTTGGTTTTATCATTCTTCTTGTCAATGAGTACTAAGGCCCTGATTCACTAAGGCTGCCATTCCCTATGCCAGTATTATTAATGAGGGATGTTCGGGAATACGATGAATTCATTTAGAGGAACATGTCACAATGAATTTTTGCATTATATCATTGCCATGCTCCTCCATGTGCACGTCATCAGAAACATTACTGTCAGCAACTTTTGATTAATTTGTTGGGCGTGTGTTGGCTTTATAGTATGCTGAACTGTCCTACTGCTATAGTGTCGGCCTTTATAGTATGCTGAACTGTCCCACTGCTATAGTGTCGACCTTTATAGTATGCTGAACTGTCCCAGTGCTATAGTGTCGACCTTTATAGTATGCTGAACTGTCCCAGTGCTATAGTGTCAGCCTTTATAGTATGCTGGACTGCCTCAGTGCTATAGTGTCGGCCTTTATAGTATGCTAAACTGCCTCAGTGCTATAGTGTCAGCCATGATAGTATGCTAAACTACCTCAGTGCTATAATGTCGGCCTTTTTAGTATGCTGAACTGCCTCAGTGCTATAATGTCAGACTATATAGTATGTTCAACTCTCCCAGTGCTATAGTGTCGGCCTGGATAGTATGCTGGACTGCTTCAGTGCTATAGTGTCGCCTTTATAGTATGCTAAGCTGCCTCAGTGCTATAGTGTCAGCCTTTATAGTATGCTGGACTGCCTCAGTGCAATAGTGTCAGCCTTTACAGTATGCTGGACTGCTTCAGTGCTATAGTGTCGGCCTTTATAGTATGCTAAACTGCCTCAGTGCTATAGTCTCAGCCTTTATAGTATGCTGGACTGCTTCAATGCTATAGTGTCTGCCTTTATAGTATGCTGAACTGCCTCAGTGCTATAATGTCAGACTTTATAGTATGCTGAACTGTCCCAGTGCTATAGTGTTGGCCTGTATAGTATGCTGGACTGCTTCAGTGTTATAGTGTCGGCCATTATAGTATGCAGAACTGTCCCAGTGCTATAGTGTCGGCCTTTATAGTATGCTAAACTGCCTCAGTGCTATAGTGTCGGCCTTTATACTATGCTGGACTGCTTCAGTGCTATAGTGTCGGCCTTTATAGTATGCTGAGCTGCATCAGTGCTATAATGTCAGACTTTATAGTATGCTGAACTGTCCCAGTGTTATAGTGTCGGCCTGTATAGTATGCTGGACTACTTCAGTGCTATAGTGTAGGCCTTTATAGTATGCAGAACTGTCCCAGTGCTATAATGTCGGCCTTTAAAGTAAGCTAAACTTCCTCAGTGCTATAGTGTTGGCCTTTATAGTATGCTGGACTGCTTCAGTGCTATAGTGTCGGCCTTTATAGTATGCTGGACTGCTTCAGTGCTATAGTGTCGGCCTTTATAGTATGCTGAACTGCCTCAGTGCTATAATGTCAGACTTTATAGTATGCTGAACTGCCTTAGTGCTATAGTGTCGGCCATTATAGTATGCTGAACTGCTGACAGTATAACACTGAGGCAGTCCAGCATACTAAAGGCTGACAGTATAACACTGAGGCAGTTCAGCATACTATTGGTTACAGGAGACACATTAAATAAATCAAGAATAGTGGTCTGATTAATATTACTGGGGAGTATAAGCCATTGTCAGAGGGTCATAGTTTGCGCTGGGCTCCTATAACCAATAGTATGCTGAACTGCCTCACTGTTATACTGTCAGCCTTTAGTATGCCGGACTGCCTCACTGTTATACTGTCAGCCTTTATAGTATTCTGGACTGCCTCAGTGCTATAGTGTCATTTGCTTAATACACCAAAAAGATCCGAAAGGGTTAAGATTAACCATTATAGACCAAATACCATCCACAATACAAAATCGGTACGGTATGCTAATAAAAAGAGAGAGTTTCTGGATATTCAAATTGGGACGTTGTACCCAGAGGGCTTGAACTTAACTATAGAAAACATTGTTAAATAACTTGTGTGTTAGTGTGGCTGTTTATTGATTTTTAATACTGAATTTCAATGTTGAGTATGGATTGTAATATTATGAGTATGAATTTTATTGATTTTCTAATGATTCAATAGGGCAGTTTTATGAGAATATAATATATTTTTAATATGTGATTACTGTTATTTATTTTTATTTATTGTAATTATTTTACTAGATATGAATATACTTATAAATGGGGAAATGAGGACTGCCTTCACATACGTGTTCCCCTCCGCGGCGGTCTTCGAAAGGGATCCGGGGTGTGGCCGCAGCGTCGCGGGCCCCTATCTTTTTGGTGGGGGTGCACGTTGTTGCGCTTGGCTGCGCGTGGCCATGCGCGCCCATTTACTGCCGTGTGTGGTCTGTGCGCGGGCGGTGACCTGCGCGCGGGTTCGGGTCTCGTCCGCATTGGGAATGCAACATTTTGCGTTCATGGTGTGGGCGGGACTGTGTGGTTTGTGCGCGGGCATCCGTCTGTGTGCGGATCGCATGTGGCGGCGGTTTGGGTGCACGCGGTCGTGCGCGGTCTTGCGCGGCGCTATGCGCTCCCGTTGTGGAGGTGGGGGCTTGCGGTGCTACGGGCGCGTTGCGGGTCCCCTCGCGGGGCGCTGCCGGTGTGTGTGAGCGGGAGCGCGGGTGTGAAGGTGCCCTAAGGGTAAGTTTTTAAAATAATTTTAACTTTCAAATTATTATTTTTTTTTTTGTGGGGATTTAACTCAAAATAATATTTAGAATGTGAAATAAGCGATGTTTTATGAGTAATTTTAAAATGATTTATGGTGTTTTTAGGGAAATTAGTGTCTGTATAGGAATCTAGAATCTATCCATTATGCTGAGTTGTTGTTATAAGAGTATGTAGGGGTTAAATTGACCACATGTGTTTTTGCTTTGTAATTGTATGTTACCCCTTTAAATAGACCATTCCTCACAATTCCTATAAACCCCCACCTGAGGAAGACAGCAGGTCGCTGTTGAAATGCGCGTAGTGGACAAAGCAGAATAAACAGGTCTACTTTAATTATTGGTATCTGCTTCTCTTTACTGAGCGCTCCTAAATAATACCAGAATTACTGCCTTTCAGTGCTATAGTGTCAGCCTTTATAGTATGCTGAACTGCCTCAGTGCTATAATGTCAGACTTTATAGTATGCTGAACTGCCTCAGTGCTGTAGTGTTGGCCTTTATAGTATGTTGTAAAAGGTTATTCCACTGTACACTAGAACACCAAGATTTAAGGGAGATGCTTAGCTAATATATTGACCAATGAAAATGAGCTTGATAAGCGCATCAAGGTGCATCTCATGTATTGGGACCCTAACCTGAAATACCTCTGTGTGTGATTAAAATCTGCTTGTATGGGAAGGTAGGAACCTGGCTATAAAGAAAGGTGATTCTATTATGGCTAATGGGCTACGGGTGCACAGACGGAAAAAGTTACTGCAAATTACAAAAAGGTAATATTTGGAGTGATGGCCCTTTTGCTGTCGAAATAGCACAGCAGCAGGCAGATAGTTCAATATATTTTGAACAATGTAAAGATGTTCTGTGTATGAGGCTTGTGCAAATCTTTTTGTCTATTCATGTAATCCCAGACAGCCTTGATGTTCATATCAAGGACCTGAGAGGACAAGATCATCACTTCCAGGACTCCTTATCCATCTTTACACTAAAGATATCACTATGTAACTATTTTTTTTTTGTTTCTGGGTACAAAGTGTGATTACCTAACCCGTTATTCCTAAAACAAATAAAAAAATAGTTGTTGTTCCACAAAAACTTTGCTTCTGTGATCAGGACAATGACATTGTCACAGTATTGAAAACGAATTGAGAATCCTCCCGAAAACAGACAAATTTGAAAGTTTCATTGTCCTGATCACATAGTTATTAATGACATTGGCTGTATATTTGTGGTCCTTGTCCAGATGCAGAATACATTTGTAGTCAATCAGACCCCTCTTTGATTGGATTGCATGTAGGATATGTACCTGTCTGTATTTCTCAACACTCAAGACACCATTAATCCTGACTAAAGGCCCAGTTACACACACAGATAATTGTGCAGATTGTTCGCAGATCTCTGGTTGCAGTGAAATCATGGACACATTGTTCTGTGTACAAATGTAACAATGTGTCCATGATTTCACTGCAACCAGAGATCTGCCAACAATCTATGCACAATTATCTGTGTGTGTAACTGGGCCTTAAGGCCCTGTCACACATAACAAGATCACTAAAGAGATCGTTGTACTGTCACAGGTTTTCTGACGCAACAGCAATCCCGCTAACGATATCGTTATGTATGACACTCACCAACGATCTGGCCCCTGCTGTGAGATCCTTGATCATTACACACTGCTCTGGATCATTTCTACGTCAATGCACTCCCAATGGGAGCGCTACATCGTTGTGTTTGACAGGAACAATGACCAACTATCTCAATGCTACCTAACGAGTGAAAATTCCCAACGACCTCGGTATAATTCTGGATCGTTGCTGAAGTCGTTGGTGACATCGCTGGTGAGATGCCTTACCAGCGATGTGAAAAACGACGCACCAGCGATCTCTGCACATCGTTATTGTTAGCGGGATCGCTGATGCGTCGTTGTTGTGACTGTCCTTTAATTGTTAAAGAGTTAGTGTGATCATTCTGGCTGATGCACTGCTGGAATTCTGATTTCAAGGAACTGAAGCTTTGATCTTCTGGATGTTTTTGGTCTGCTGTGAGATGTTCCAGCATGTAAAACACGCACCCATCTTGCACATCGTTATGTTAGCGGATCGCTGATAGCTTGTGTTTGTGTCTGGTGCAGTATAACTATCTTGTGTCTATCTTGCTTTGTCTGGTGCAGTATAACTATCTTGTGTCTATCTTGCTTTGTCTGGTGCAGTATAACTATCTTGTGTCAATCTTGCTTTGTCTGGTGCAGTATAACTATCTTGTGTCTATCTTGCTTTGTCTGGTGCAGTATAACTATCTTGTGTCTATCTTGCTTTGTCTGGTGCAGTATAACTATCTTGTGTCAATCTTGCTATGTTATATTATCTCTGATATGAAACTGTCTTCCACAACATCAATCTTTGAGGCAGACTTGGGTGGCTCCTCACCCAGTATTAAGGATCATACACAGCTGTTTGTTTCAGATAATGAATTATGTTCCAACCTAGGTATGAAAAGAATGATCTCTATAGCCTCTTAGTGTAATTGGTTACTCATATATCTGACGTAAAACCCAATAAAACCCTGTATTTGAGAATGTGTACTTTGGTGAATTAAAAGCGTTTTTTGTGAGGTTAGTCACTACTTACAGCAAAGGCGTGACACAGTCACTGTTTACAGGTAGTATAGACAGCAGGGAAGTTAGGTAATCCAAGGTCAGGTTCCAGGACAGCTCATAGTAGTCAGGGAGTAGACAAAGACATAATCATGCAATAGTCCAGGGTCAGGTTTCCAGGATAGCATGAAGAAGATTTAGGGAGTCAATTAAGGTGTATTCAGATCACGGTCCAGGGGTCAACATAACAGGAGATCACAACAAGGACAGGAAGCAGACAAAAGGACAATCAAGCAACAGTCTGGGATCAGATAATAAAGATCAGAACAGACACAGAAATGCAGGCCAAACAGCATTTCAGATAGAATGTACAACTGAGAAGGCCCTGGGAGAAGCTGCTCAGTAAAGTAGCAGAGCAATTACAGGGCAGATGGAACACCTGAGCCACTCAGCACCTACAAGAATGGAAGCCTGCACTGTCAATCAACTACTGACAGCTCAGCACACCAGATATGAAACACAGCAGTAACTCTTATTCTATCCAAGACACACTGGACGGAGGAATTGTGATATTATGAATCACACCAAATGTGGGTTTGACTTAGATTTATGTTTTGTTCATTCATAATTTTTAAAAATGAATCATTAACACTTCTATCTTTTAGGGTGCCTTTACATGCCGCAACCGTGGCGAGAAAAATTGACGGCGATATGTCGCCCTGGAACCATCGCCGTCAAATTGCCTCCCAATTGCAGCATGTAATTGGGGAATTTGGCGGCGATTTGTCACCTCGCCACGGTCGCCTGATTACAGAGCCTACACTGAAATCAGGCGACCTTGGTGAGGTGACAAATCGCAGCCAAATTCCCCAATTACACACCGCAATTGGGAGGAATTTGACGGCGGTGGTTCCAGGGCAACATATCGCCGTCAATATTTCTCGCCGCGGTTGCGGCGTGTAAAGGTACCCTTAAAGTATTCTTAGTGTTTCCAGGCTTTTTTTCACACCTGCCTAAAACCTCTGCCCAGTTTCTTATATATATATGTAATCTTATGTTGTACTCAATAAAATACATGCACTTTAATTACATTACAGATTAGTCAGACACTCATGGAAATGGAGAGAATTTTAATTAAATTAACACTGTCATGACCTTATGTTTGTGCACGTTTATGTAGACCCTATGTGACTCTACTGGCAATGCAATTTCCAATCTACCGGCTCATATTTTTACTGAGTTGAAACTTAGCTAACCTTTTTACCTCTAGCTACGATTCTAATCTACATAAAAGAAACAATCAATTTATAGTTATTTAGAGTCGAGCCTACACAGTCTCATAGTTTTGGCTTGATGCCTTTTCGAAGTAAAAAATAGGACTATGAAATGTGACAAGAGACATATGGTCTTTTATGGCTCATAAAACTATAGCCCCGGCTATAAAATAAAATATATTATATTTGTCATATTATAAGGGTTTTTCTCAGTTGATATGAATTGCAACAAATCTATTGGTGCTTTATTACGAAGATGAAAGTGGGCAGAAACGCATCTCGTGGAGTAATAATCTTTATTGATGGATTGTACCTTAATGCACAGGCTTGATCTGGGGTTGGGTCCTGATGTGCATCATATCAAATTATGAATATAGAAAAATCCAACCTGATGACACTGAGTGCTCATAATTTCAAGCACACACAGCAATTTCTAAAAAGAGCGAAATATCGTTGATAAGTCAATTTCCATAATGGCTTTTTTTTCACGCTGTTGAATCATCCATTGTTCTAACACAATGTTTTTCAAAACAACCAGATCCTAACATATTTATTACATTTGTTACATACGATATATAGTGTTCATCTATGAATACCATTTATGCATAGAATATTAAATAACTGCATAGAATGTTGTAAAACTTTGCAAATACATTGCAATAATTATCTTATACTTATCTTGGATTGTACAGTTGTGCTTGAAAGTTTGTGAACTCTTCTACAACCCCAGGCAAAAATTATGGAATCACCTGGCTTGGAGGATGTTCATTCAGTTGTTTAATTTTGTAGATAAAAAGCAGATCACAGACATGGCACAAAACTTAGTCAATTCAAATGGCAACTCTCTGCCTTGAAGAAACACTAAAAGAAATCTTGAAAAAAAAAATGTGCTAGCCAGTAACGGTTACTTTTGTAGACCAAGCAGGGGGAAAAATTATTGAATCGCTCAATTCTGAGGACAAAAATTATGGAAACACCCTGTAAATTTTCATTTCCAAAACTAACACCTGCATCAAATAAGATCTGCTCATTAGTCTGCATCTAAAAAGGAGTGATCACACCTTGGAGAGCTGTTGCACCAAGTGGACTGACATGAATCATGGCTCCAACACGAGAGATGTCAATTGAAACAAAGGAGAGGATTATGAAACTCTTAAAAGAGGGTAAATCATCACGCAATGTTGCCAAAGATGTTGGTTGTTCACAGTCAGCTGTGTCTAAAATTTGGTCCAAATACAAACAACATGGAAGGTTGTTAAAGGGAAACATACTGGTAGACCAAGGAAGACATCAAAGCGTCAAGACCAGAACTTAAAGCAATATGTCTCCAAAACAGGAAATGCACAACAAAACAAATGAGGAACGAATGGGAGGAATGTCTGTGTGTAAACTGTAAGAAACCGCCTAAAGGAAATGGGATTTACATACAGAAAAGCTAAACAAAAGCAATCATTAACACTAAACAAAAAAAACAAGCTTACAAAGGGCTAAGGAAAAGCAATCGTGGACTATGGATGACTGGATGAAAGTCATATTCAGTGATGAATCGCGAATCTGCATTGGCAAGGTGATGATGCTGGAACTTTTGTTTGGTGTCGTTCCAATGAGATTTATAAAGATGACTGCCTGAAGAGAACATGCAAATTTCCACAGTCATTGATGATATGGGATGATATGGGGCTACATGTCAGGTAAAGGCACTGGGGAGACGGCTGTCATTACATCTTCAATAAATGCCCAAGTTTACATTATATTTTGGACACTTTTCTTATCCCATCAATTGAAAGGATGTTTGAGTATGATGAAATGCATCCTGCCATAGAGCAAAAATGGTGAAAACATTCCTTGAAAGAAGACACATAAGGTCAATGTCATGTCCTGCAAATAGTCCGGATCTCAATCCAACTAAAAATCTTTGGTGGAAGTTGAAGAAAATGGTCCATGACAAGGCTTCAACCTGCAAAACTTATCTGGCAACAGCAATCAGAGAAAGTTGGAGCCAGATTGATGATGAGTACTGTTTGTCATTCATTAAGTCCATGCCTCAGAGACTGCAAGCTGTTATAAAAGCCAGAAGTGGTGCAACAAAATACTAGTAATGTATTTGAGTGTTGTTTTGTTTGTTTGTTTGTCATGATTCCATATTTTTTTCTTCAGAATTAATGTATCCCCCTGCTTGGTCTACAAAAGAAACATTACTGGCTAGCATATTTTTTTGTCAAGATTGCTGGTTGATGTGAGTCTGGGTGTAGCTCACCTGGAGTTCCCTCCCCCAGGCCTTTAAGTAGCCTTCCCTTTCCTCTGTCAGACACCGTTGATAGAGTTATTTACTCTTGGTCACTGATGCCTTGCTGCTGTGCTGAAGTCTCTCCTGGAGTTTCATTGCCTTGGGAGTAGCTGTGATTTCTGACGCGTGGGCGAAGGTAGGGGCCCTCAGCTATTCAGGAGTGTAGGAAAAAGGGTGGTGGCTTGGACCTCCCCACCATCAGAGGTGCCTCCAAGAACAGGGCGAGCCAGGGACCCCAGCATCAGTGTCAGGTTAGGCTCCCCTGACCCCCTTCGCCCATCACACCATCTAGTTACCTGATTCTCTCTCCTCCTAAGCATGACACTATCATTGATAGAAAAAGTAAAGGAGTTTTCCCAACAATAAAGTTAATTATTAAGTTAATTTTAATCAATAGATCTTTGTAGAAATAATCCAGTGTGTGGTGCTTCCAAGTGAGTGGGAAGAAAGAGATGATTGCTGTATTAAATCGGATTTATTAATCTTATTAATCATATTAAAATGAGCATACAACGTGTTTTGGCTTTCAATGAAAACAAGCCTTCCTTATAAAACATACCTAGCTACGTTTTATATTATACCTGAGGAAGGCTTGTATTTGTGTAAGAAGGTTACCAAAATGTAGAGACATGTTTAAATAAGTAAGTGTTACACCTGAAGAGTGTGTAAATATGTAAATAAAGTGGACTCACTAGGCCACTGGTAGAGCAGTGCTAGCTGAATACCCGATAGAGCAAGAGACTGGAGAGTGATTTCAGTAAAACCAAGGATATTTATTAAAGGAGGGTTAAACAAAGGAAAGATGTCTGAGGGTAGGACCCTCAGAATTATGACACCAAACTCATGTAGTAAAACACCGTTGAGGTATTCCCTGTACAGGGATACACCCAGTACAGCATCAAAAGGTCTAAATACCGCGAATCCTGGACCAGAGAGGCAACCTGTACAGACTGAACAGGAGAGATGGGGAGACTATGGAATACTGGCTCTGTTGGTAGGGTGAATCCTGGGACCTCCAAACAATCCCAGAAAGGCTGATCCAGCCGGTATAGGAATCTGGACAGTTCTGTGCACTTCAGGAGAGGTTTGGCCAGCCTGGGGTGTGATCCCGAGTATCCAGAGAGATTCAGGATAACGAACTGCCAATAGAGGATTCTGTGGAGACAGAGATGTTAGAATAATGCTGACTACAAAGCAACAGTCTTCCTAGTGCAGAGCTGGACACAGGCAACATTCTTATAGAATGAACACGTTGCCCAGGCACCTACCATAGGGGAGGATGCCTTTTATACACAGAGCAGCTCAGCACTCAGGCTGAGACACTTAACAGAGAACAGGTATACTGTCACTTAAAGTGTGTGCAGTATGCGACGTTCGCAACCTAAGAACATTCCCAGGAGACCTGCCAAGAGGACACAGGTTCCTGGATGAGAGGGAAGCCGATAGCAGGCAGGGTGAACAGTGGAAGGCATGGCACGAGGATAAGTAGAAATACTGGAACTGTGCGATGGGCTCCGATCTCCTTGCTCAGCAGAGACAGGCTCCGCAGCAAGGACAGATTGGGTGAGGTGCATAGAGCCCATAGAGCCGCCTGATGGGCCCCAGTCTCCCTGTCCATGAGAGATCAGCCCCACAGCCCAAGGCATGACTGCAATGATGATGCTTTTGGAGCCATTTAGACAAGCCGATCATGGACGTCAAACGATCGTTAATCAGTATATGGAAGCTGATTGGAGTCATTTATTAAGCATGATTGCAGTTCTATGCATATGGAATGATCTTTATTGCAATCACTGTATGCACACAGATCATCATGTTATCTGCAGTGTATCACCTATTTACACAGAACGAGGTGCTACCTAGAAGAACTATTTTTAAACCTGCTAAAAGATCATGCAGCGTGTCCAGTGCGCTCCTGAAAAGCGGCCGCCCAAGACGCTCTGAGTGCGGCCTCTGTGCAGGTAATTCATGAGGTGCTATGGTACTGTGTCCTGCCGGAGTGCATACCGTTAACGGTACCCGCTTCAGCAGAAAATGTCTACGTTTTTAGCGGATGTCTCAGACATCCGCTAAAAACGGTGAGTGTGACCCTGGCCTTAGGCACTGCTCTGACACGGGTTACCTTGACACAATTGGTAGAGCAGTTTACTTTACTTTTTTTGCAAGAAACGTATCAACCAAATACCCGGCTTTTTTACCTTTTTTTTTATCAGCACTTGCTTCTTACTTTATTTAATGCATCAGAGTATTTTTTTACGTTTGTTCTACCACTTTTTCTGTGTTCCAATCAGCGGTCATATAACGGCCTGCTTAGACAAGATGATTGTAGTTCTATGCACATAGAATGACCTTTACTGCATGTAGATAATCATGTTATCTGCAGCACATCACCGATTTACACAGGACAATGTGCTGTTTATTATATTTGCTTAAAAATCATCCCGTTTTGGGAAATGAGCATTTTGCAACTTTATTAGTTGATTGTCGGCCTATTCGTAGAGACTGCAAAATTGGGAACTGAGCTTTTGTACAAACTCTTATTTCTGATTATCGGTCTGTCTAAATAGGCCCTAATTCATTTTTCCTATTCAATTCTAAATGTACTACAATGAAATAAAACAATGGCTAGTTATACAAGGAAAAGAAAAAACTTCTCCAGCTCTCATCTGAAGAACAGACTGAGATGTAGACGCCCTAGGACACTTCTCTTTGACTACATGTATTCCAATCCAAGTGCCGATGACTTGACTGTCTGTTTCTGTAGGGTGTAGCGGCACTTAAATAATTTATACGTCTCTGTTCTTTGTTTCAGGTGGTCTCAAAGCTCCAGGAGTAATTATTTTTTAGGAAAACAAAAAGCAACTTCACTTGCAGCAGAACAAAGATTGAAAAGCCGTCGAAAATAAGGAAAACGGTGAAATTCTTCATTATGTTTTACTAAGCATAAAAATTGTGATGCAATACTTGTTGATTGCAGGAAGCTGAGGTTACCGCTTCTTTTTATGTGAAGTCCAAGACTTCTGTACAGTGGTGCAACTTGAAGCTCATGGGCCCGAATGCAAAAGCTTAACTGGGCCCCCAATTATTGCAAATATTTATTAGCATTGCTCTTTTTATATAGGCTAAGGGAACTTTTGGGCCCCCCCATAGGCTCCAGGCCTGGGTACGATCGCAGCCCCTGCATCTATTGTGGTTACACCCCTGCTTCTGTATTCTTAAAGTAGTACTCCGAGTGTCACTTGTCATCTTTATGTCTTATAAGTCAGCTAGTGCAACCTTATGTGGTTGTTCCTTTGAATCTGATGTGCAATAAAAAATTATATTGTGCTACCGTGTTAGCCATAAAAATCAATGTAAATAATTTTATGCCCAAAAAACCAAAAGTATCCTAGGAGTCATACCAATAGCCAATAAAAGTATCACTCCTAGTATACTTCTGCCTTTTTTGAGGGTATACAAATGTTTACGTCAATTCTTTCAATCTGAAAATTCATTCTATTTTTCTCTACACTTAGATACATGGTTACCCCCCCTACAAATTACACATCTTTATGTTCTATTCAGAGGATCACAATCTCAGTCCATATCTGTTCCTCCAAAAATAAATCCTGACCACAAAAATAGGCCCTAGCAGGTTTTTTTTTTGGCTTTTTGAAATAGACTTGAAATATAAGCCCTAGTCCAAAAATAAGCCCTAGTTGCGTACTCACAGCTGAAAGTGACACTTGCATAGAAATATACAGTGCAGTGTCACTCTCAGCTGATGAGTACCGGCTGACTGCAAAGTGGTGCAATAGTCGCCAGTGAGTCACCTGTATTCATTCTTCTTGCTCCCCTTTATTTCCATTGTGCGCCCAATAATTAAAACTATAAAGCTGCATACTCACCTTAGGCTCCAGGCAGGGGTTCCAGTGCTGTCAGGACCCCATATGAACTGCAACCAATCAGCACCCGGAGTCAGCATGTCCCACCTTCTGACTATGGGTGTTGATTGGTCTCGGGTCATATGGGCTCCGTAACTGCAGGTCCTGACAAGATTGAACAAAGTGTCCTGAGTCCTGCTACCTCCCACTCATCTTTATGGGTAAGTACCATACTGTATACTGTACCAGTAGTATGGTAGCTGCTCCCTCGCTCTACTTCCGAGTCCCACCCCGCAAGTCTGCATGTCCGCCTCCAAGGTCTGACTCCCTGCAGATTTACCCATCTTCAACAACCAGTATACTGTACTCCCACATTATGGGTTCTAAAAGAAAAAGCAACTCTGTGGAGTACAAGAAAGTAACAGTGGATGACTCAATGGGCAAAAATCTTACTGCTTTTTGCAAGGAAAAAATGTTGATTTTTTTTGCTCAAGCATAAAAGTATGATTGCTTGTTCTTGCCAAATATAAGCCTTACCCCAAAAATAAACCTAGCCTTTTTTTTTGTGGGGAAAAAAATATGACTGTGTTGTTTTTGGAGAAACACTGTAGAACTGTCTGTATGATGCAGCAGGGAGGGAACCAACATCACAGTTAATGATGATGATTGTACAGCTACTGTCACACAGTTATATTATAGGAGATGAGAGTTCAGCCTCCTGATGGTATACTAATAACATATTATATCATTTGGGAGATTATAAAAAAGAGAAGGAGGATAATGATACTGCCAGCACAGCAGGCAGAAACGGTGCTGTCTCTAGATGTTGGTTTTATGCTGATGCATCACAGACGGATAGCAGAGCTCAGAGGAGAAAGAAGCAGACTGAAAAATAACATTCTAGATAAAGTCTGAATAGAAGAATGCAAGGGTTTTTAGAGCATGCTAGGATGGTAAGTACTCAATGTGAAAGAAGAGTTGGAGTGTTATAGGCAATCGGGTGGGGAGGAATGCAAAAAAACAAACAAAATGCATAGAGCGGAACAAGCTCAGCACAAGAGTTTCTACCCTGCCTAGGAATACCTGTGCCAAGTATTGTCAATGGTTTATGGGTGATGCTACAGCTAAAAGAACTAACTCAGGGCTAAAAATAAATACCCTTCATTCTCCATTCACCTTTATCAGGTTAATCACATACTTTATTGCACAATCACTTCATCATTTTAATTCTAAAATCATTATTATAAATATTAGTATCTTTTTTTATACAGATAATTGGTTAAGACTTTATTTAATGACAAATAACTTGTTCATTCTTTTGGCATGAAATATAGCATCAAGGGAGAGGTAAGAGACCCCGGGCCCCCTTATCAAATGATACATATTTGGAGATATTTCCTATGAGAACCTAATGCACCCTAGCAGAGCATAGGAAGTCCCATCTGACTAAATAATGAGAGTCTAAGTGTCCATTTACATAGAAATTACCATTCCTGGTTTAAATTATGACTCCAATTAATATGCAAATAAGCAATCCGAGCTAATTTGCATATATGTTTGCTTGACTGTCAATATCATTGCCTCCTCTGCAAGAGTTAATAAAGTTAAATTGCAAAATGGAAGACTTACTCCTCAAATATATGTAGATGCATGCAAGTTTGGTTTCCCCAATGAACGATAGATGGGAGTTGCTTGGAACGTCTTGTCTGAATTATTATATACTAATTATTACCTTTCACGTGTAGTTCCATGCATCAAACGGTTCAGATAAGAGATCACAATGACACGGGCAGCCAGGTTTTTTTTCAGGACACAACCAAAAATCAATTAGAGGACCATAAGGATGGTAAAGATTTTGTAACCCTTTATGTTTAGAGCTCAGATAATATCAGCACAATAACAGGATTTATTGTGACCTGTAAAAGCAATTAATTAGAGATGAGTGACAGGAGAATTGAATTAGTTTCAAATGATATACGGTATATATGAAGAAATGGAATTAATAGTTTTCCATATGCACAAAACCAGCAAAATGAAAAAGTTATAGTTTCAAAAGAACTGGAAAGTCATTAAAACATAATTATTGCGCACCTCTCCCCAACCCGCACCTGATCCATTCAGCTCCCTGCTTGATGGTTACAGTCCAGTTTCCATTCACATTCACAGTCCACTGGCCTTCTTTACAACACGGGTCATATCAAGCCTTCAGCACGTCTGGCATCAAAGCCTCACGTATGTCATGACGGAGAATTGGGTCCCAACACCATGTGCTGCCACAACACCTAGTTTGGCATCAGAGGTTCTGAAGACCCATGGCACTAAAAAGACCAGCAGTCTGTAAATGCAGATTAGACCACAATGAACAAGTGATAACCTGCAAGGATAAGCTGCGGGGCCTGTGAAAGGTGAGTATTAATTTTTTTTTCACCATAGGTTTTGTCACGGGGTGGTATAGCGGACATGGAATCAGGAAGCAGGATGTTAGATGGGCTAAAGGCATTCAGGTGAGACTGACCCTTAGACTGTGATCCCTGGCTCACCCTGTTCCCAGAGGTACCTCAGATGGCGAACAGGTCTGGGTCACCGCCCTAGCCCTATACTCCTGATAAGCCCTAGGCTAAGAGCCCCTACCTCCACCCACAGGAAAAACAGCAACTCCTAAGGAAGGGAACAGCAGCAGCACAGCGCACATGTCTTCACTGCAAGAGGTCCTAGTAGAGACAGAGCTCTATCTGCAACACCAAGTGGAGGGAAGTGGAACTACCTAAAGGCTGAGGGAGTAGAGATTAGAATGCACTGACAAACCTCCCACCTCCACCTGCAGAGGCACAACTACAGCAGTTTTTAGAGATTAACACTTAATGTGCCAAAGGAAATTAACTCAGATTTAAATCACAATCACAGTAGCAACACACATGAACTGCAAGGCAGTCAACATGTAACAGGTTTTTTATGCTATTGGATCAGGAGGGACCAAGTACTGGACCATAATGAGATTAATAGGACCCAGAAAAAAATATAAATATGAGACTGGGAACTGATCATGTGTAAATAGCAAACTTTCAATGCCTAGAAAAGCTGACTATAAAATTCAATGGCCGTTCTTTCTTACTGATGGCACAAATGCAAGAGTGCTCAGCTTGACTGAGTGTACACGTCTTCAGGACATGTTCCTCTGAGAGAAAAATTATCAGGTATCATGCAATCCAAAATCCTGATTATTCTTTCCTCCAACACCATTCCACTGGGAGAAAGTTGTGTAACCGTGTACACATTAGATGTTTATCTGGTCCCAATATAAGTCAGATTAAGGTTCAAATCATGTTAATGCAATGTGTATGGACATCTAAAAGCAGCTATACAACTTTACAGAGGGCAAATTTTAGCCATATTCATATCTGGATTTGTGGGTGAGAAGTTAAAAAAGTTAACCTCACCAAAGTTATTGAACAATCAGGGATGACAGTGTCAGGCTGTAGGGACGGCCAGGGGAGCTGAAAGGTCTTCTTTAACAAATATTAAGAATTTAAGTCTATAAAATATTTTTTCAGTAATTGTTATTATTTGTTTTTATTATTTATTATTATAGTACCATTTATTCCATGGCGCTTTACATGTGAAAAGGAGCATACATAGACAAGTACAATAATTATGAACAATACAAGGCACACACAGGTACAGCAAGGAGAGAGGATCCTGCCCGAGAAGGTTTACAGTCTACAAAGAATGGGTGAGAGAGAGGACCCTTCTCAAGAGGGCTCAGTTTTCAAGGGATGGGTGAGGATACATTAGGTGAGGAGAGAGGACACTGCTCATGAGGGCTCAAAGTCTACAAAGGGATGGGTGGAGGATACAGTGGGTGAGGAGAGAGAGAGACCCTGCCCACGAGGGCTCATAGTCTACAAGGGAAGAGCGAGAATACAGTAGAAGAGGGTACAGCCGGTTGTGCTGTGGTATAGTGGCCTGAGGTTCAGTGCATGTTGTACACTTGTCAGAAGAGGTGTTACTTTTGAAGGTTTCTAAGGTAGGTGAGAGTCTTATATATTGGTGTAGAAAATTACAGCGTATCGGGGACGCACAGGATAAATCTTGTATGCGGTTGTGGGAAGAAGAGATAACATGGAAGGATGGAAGGAGATTGGAGGTTACGTGCAGGTAAGTATCGGAAGACCATGTTTTAGATGTACGGAAGAGACATGTTGCGGATGGTTTTGTATGTCATGGTTAGGATTTTGAACTGGGGCCTCTGGGCAGTGGGAAGGCAGTAAAGGGATTTGCAGAGAAGAGGAGCAGGGGAATAGCAGGAAGACAGGTGGATTAGTCGGGCAGCAGAGTTTAGGATAGATTGTAGTGGTGCAAGAGTGTTAGAAGGAAGGCCACAGAGCAGGAGGTTGCAGTAGTCGAGGTAGGAGATGATGAGGGCATGCAAATAGTGTTGTTGCAGATATTTGATCAAGTAATGTCATTTAGATACGGTAGTTCCTTTTTTTACAGATAAGTTAAAATAACTTCTTAATTTTGAGTATCCCAGCTGTCCCCTCTGGCTACTTTGTTAAAGTTCCTAACATTAAATATTAAAAATCGGAACATGAAACAAAAACCATACATGAAATATGTATCAGAAATAAAAGAATTACTTAGCAATATGACCCATAGATCTCCCTTGACCTTGACATACATGCTGTACAACTATAGCCCCACCTTCCTTGTTATGTAACAGAAATGTAAATATAAGCTGATGAGACTTATACACGTCTATGCCCCTCTTTAACTAAGAATACACACATAATATATTTGAATTGATGGCAAAGGAAGCAGCTAGAGTTTTTGCTTCCACAAAATAAACCCTGTGTTTAATTTTATTGGCATTTAATGTTTTACATATTTCCCCAACGGATCGGTTAATCAGAGTGTAAAGTTTTCACTATTTTTAAGAGCATGTTATAATGTAACGCATTGAAAGCTTATTCTACAACACACTTTTTATTAAGAAATGACAGCAGGGTGTAACGGCGGCCATATGTTCAGCTCCTTTGAGTGTAGTCTGGGTGAAAAGGGACACGGTATAATGTTTGTTTGTTTGCCATGATTTCTATTTTCTTCTTACTTTACAGTCCATAAACGAAAATAATTTAAGCCCTGGTTGTTAACGCCTTGGGGATTAAGATTTCTAATTAAGAATTTGTATTGGCACAGTGTTAGCTATGATAAAGAAGATATGTGTGTAGATTGCCGAAAACAAACCCTACCAGCATAAAAAAATGATCCCGTAATTTGGAATTTTAATTATTTTTGAATTACCTGAACTCAAATGAACAGAACTTTATTTATGGGGCTGCATGACATTCTGTAATTCTAATTACTTTATATCTATACCTTTTTCTTCATATGGTTGTACATTGCAATGAGCTTGACTTCCTTTCTATACCAATGATCGCCAACCATTTACTCACGAGCCACAGGTAGATCTTGTGCTCCCTGCATTCGGGTTCCCAAATATTAATGGTTAAACACTGAAGTCATATACAGCATATGATTGTCTCATGGACTCAAGGAGGGCAGAAAAGGCAACTGTCTCAGGCATGGCTACTTATTATTATTATTTATTTATATAGCGCCATTGATTCCATGGTGCTTTACATTATAAGTGGGGGTAACAAGGACAAATACAGTACATATGAACGATCAAGGCTTGCTGATACACGATGGAGAAGGAGGACCCTGTCCACAAGGGCTCACAGTCTACAGGGGTGGGAGAGGACACGATAGGAGGGGAAGCGCCAAGCGTGTGGTGGGGAGGCGCTGGAACTCATCATAGGTTGTTGGCTTGTTGGAATACATGAGTTTTCAGGTTCTTTTTGAAGCTCCCAAGGGTAGGCGAGTGTCTGATGTGCTGGGGGAGAGAATTCCAGACTATGGCGGAGGTGCGGGAGAAGTCTTGTATGCGGTTGTGGGAGGATGAGATAAGGGGGGAGGAGGGGAGGAGTTCTTGTGAGGAGCACAGGTTGCATGTGGGTAGGTATTGGGCAACCATGTCGGAGATGTAAGTGGGGGACAGGTTGTGGATGGCTTTGTATACAGGGTTAGGACTTTAAATCGAGATCTCTAGGGGGTGGGGAGCCAGTGAAGGGCTTGGCGAAGGGGGGAGACAGGGGAATAGCGAGGAGGCAGGTGGATTAGGTGGGCAGTGGAGTTTAGGATAGAGCGGAGGGGTGCAAGGGAGGAAGCAGGGAGACCAGTGAGTAGTAGGTTGCAGTAGTCAAGGCGGGAGATGATGAGGGCGTGAACACGAGTGTCATGGTTGAGGAAGGAGTGGATCCGGTAGATGTTCCTGAGTTGGAGTCGACAGGAGGTGGCGAGGGCTTGGATGTGATACTTCACTAAACATCACAGAGCACCACTGATAACTATACAGAATTTCTATTATTTTTAGTATTTAATATTATAGTACCATTCCATGGCACTTTACAAGTGAAAAGGGCATACATAATAATAATAATAATAATAAATATTTATTTATATAGCGCCAACATATTCCGCAGCGCTTTACAATACAGTGGTTCGTATACAATCGGTCATAGTTAAAAATGAAAAATATACAATACAGTAATTAAAGTAGAGAATCAATGTAAAAAATCCAATACACTAAGCTGAGAATCAATGTAAAAAGTACAATAAATAAAGCAGAGAAACAATGTAAAAAAAATACAGTATAGTAATTAGATACAATACAATAAGCCAGGGGCGGGCTGGCCCAGGTGGCAGGGGGGCAAGTGCCCCCTGGGCTGGTGGTATAGTCCACATCTAGGGCCGCCCCTACAGAAACGGGCCGGCCGCGGGCTTTGCGGCCGGCACATGACGCGAAACGGCCCGGCCGCGGGAGTTGCTCTGTGACGCTGGAAGTCTCGGATCAGGTAAGGGCAGACAGCACCCCCCCCGCTTCTCAAGTCAGCCCTGACAGCAACCCCCCCCCCCCCCCGCTTCTCAAGTCAGCCTGACAGCACCCCCCCCCCCGCTTCTCAAGTCAGCCCTGACAGCACCCCCCCCCCCTGCTTCTAAAGTCAGCCCTGACAGCACCCCCCCCCCCCCCCCGCTTCTCAAGTCAGCCCTGACAGCACCCCCCCCCCCTTCTCAAGTCAGGGCCGGCAGGGCAAATCTGCCACCCAGGGATGGAGGCTCCAGCCAGCCCCTGCAATAAGCATAGAATCAGTGTAAAAAGTACAATACAATAAATAAAGCAAAAATAAGGGTGATCCTGCTCAAAAGAGCTTGCAATCTACAACGAGATGGTGGTTTCACAGGGGCAAGTACAGGGGCTTATTACAGTATACATAGGCAAGTACAATAATTATGAACAATACAAGGCACACACAGGTATAGGAGGACGGAGGATGCTGTCTGCGAGGGCTCACAGTTTACAAGAGAGGGGTGAGGATACAGTAGGTGAGGAGAGAGGACCATACCCGCAAGGGCTCACGGTCTACAAAACATGAATGAGGATACAGTAGGTGAGGAAAGAAGACCCTGCCCATGAGGGATTACAATGGACAATGGATGGGTGAGGATACAGTAGGTAAGGAGAGAAGACCCTGCCAATGTGGACTCACTGTCTGCAAGGAATGGGTCAGGATACAGAAGGTGAGGAGAGAGGACCCTGCCCATGAGCGCTTACAGCCTACATGTGATGGTAGAGGATGTAGTAGGTGAGGAGAGTGGACCCTGCCCATGAGGTCTCACAGTTTATAAGGGATGGGTGAGGATACTGTAGGTGAGGGTATAGCTGGTCATGCAGTGGTATTGTGAAGTCAGGGTTACTGCAGGTTGTAGGCTTGTCGGAAAAGTGGGTCTTCACGTTCCTTTTTAAGGTTTCAACAGTTGGTGAGAGTCTGATGTGTTGGGGCAGAGAGTTCCAGAGTATGGGGGAGGCACGGGTGAAATGTTGTATACATATATGAGAAGAAAAATTAAGAGGGGAGAAGAGAAGGAGATCTTGTTAGGATCAGAGGTTACATGCAGGTAAGTACCAGAGACAATGTCACACATGTATGGGGGAGACAGGTTGCGGATGGCCTGGTATGTCATGGTAATGATGATAAACTATTTTAGTATCACTTGGTGGAAACTGCATTCTTTCTATTCAGAATACTATGATCTCATTTTACCAGAGCAGTTTAGGAAATTAACAAGACCCATCATAGCTTTAACTTTCAGTCCAGATGGTCAATAAGACCTACAATTTCACAAAAAAAAAAACTATATTCTTTGGTGTGGAGGGGACATAACACAGAACCTGTGTGTGATGCCAAAGATAATAAACAGCCACGTTTGTTTGGACATCCGCCATTATTATTTTATTATTATGCATTACTTACACAGCGCCATCATACTTCGCAGCACTTTATAAAGATCATCGTCACTGTCTTGATTGATTCACTATCAGTATGTCTTTGGAGTGGGGGGTGGGAGGGACCGGAGAGCCTGGAGGAAACCCACACAAGCACAGGAGAACATACAGACTCCTTGCAGATGCTGTCCTTGGTGGGATTTGGACCTAAGAACCAAGAATCAATAGTGCTAATCACTGAGCCATGAAAATAAGGATCTTTGTAAAATATCTTTTTAAAGAAATTTGCTTCTTTTTCTGTCAGAACTGATAATTTTCGAATTTCTCGTGTAAAATCTGTATTAAGTGAAGGCACATTCTTAGGCTATGCAGATTTGATGCGTCTTTTGGTGTAGATTTGATGCAATTTTGGTCCAAATTTGCATGGATATTTTAGAGTTAGCAAAGTGTAAGGCCTAGTTCACATCTAATGCAGGTTTGCGTTTTGCTTCATATGCATTTCTATGCGTTTTTACTGATAAAAACGCATCCAAAACGCATGCAATTTTGCCCCCATTGATTTCAATGGAAACACATGCAAAACGCATGCAAAAACTCATGTGCATTTTCCAAACGCAAAAACGCATGTGTTTTTACAAACACAGCCAAAATCGTCAGCCAATGTGTCCAGGGCTGCGTTAGGGGCTGATAGGAGGTCAATGTGTGACCGCGGCCAAAGCCTACAGTGAGGATTGAGACGGCATGTAAACCGTGTGTCCACAGACTGGATCCACTCTGTGAGTACCCCACTGACTCTACTGAGAAGTGTGTGTATCTCAGCCTCTGTGAGGCTATTGGGAGTGGCTCAATGAGCTCAATGTGTGAACACTGCCCTAACCTCCAGTGATATAGGAGATTTTGTAGAATCGGTCTAATTGAGGGTATATATTGGACAAAGGTTTAAAGCATTAAACATACCTTTACTACCCCCTTAACCCTGTATATGCACTATGCGTTTCGATAGTATATCCCTGTCTTCATCAGGTGCTATCACCTGATAAAGGGGAGTGGCACTACGGGGGGTGGCAGCCTGTAGCTGTCTGCATTATTTGCGCTGACAATCAAAAATACTGCTGAGAGCTATGTCATTTTTTTTCAATTATTTATTTTATTTATGGCGCAGTACTTCTTACAGATTGCCATGAGGGTGAGCCAATATATGAGTATTTGACTAATAACTCCTGAGATATATTTGCTAATTATTAATTGCACCTGCTTAGAGGATAAAACTGTACTTTTCAAAAGACCTTTTTTATTTGTGGTACATTATTAATATTTTTAATATCATGATGGCACAGTTGTGCTAATATGACTGTAAATTGTTTGCACTATATAATGCACTTACCGTATATACTCGCGTATAAGCCGAGTTTTTCAGCCCAAAAATTGGGCTGAAAAGTACCCCCCTCGGCTTATACGCGAGTCAGTGCTGTATACCGATGTATACATCGGTACATACCGATGTATACATCGGTATACAGCAGCCCCCGCATCCCCAGTAATGCAGGGCCCCCCAGGGTCTCTCCGGTCACCTGTAAAGCAAGCTATACTTATCAGTGTCCCGCTCGCACCCGCCGCTGCCGACATCCACGATCCTCCATCTTCATGCGACTCCTCTTCCTGTTTCTGTGCGCGTCGCCGGCAATGACGTCATTCCCGGCGACGCGCACAGGAAACAGGAAGAGGAGTCGCATGAAGATGGAGGATCGCGGATGTCGGCAGCGGCGGGTGCGAGCGGGACACTGATAAGTATAGCTTGCTTTACAGGTGACCGGAGAGACGCTGGGGGGGGCCTGCATTACTGGGGCTGCCTGTATACTACCGCTGGGGCTGCTATATACCTCTGGGGCACTGTATACTACCACTGGGGCTGCTATATACCTCTGGGGCCCTGTATACTACCACTGGGGCTGCTATATACCTCTGGGGCACTGTATACTACCACTGGGGCTGCTATATACCTCTGGGGCCCTGTATACTACCACTGGGGCTGCTATATACCTCTGGGGCACTGTATACTACCACTGGGGCTGCTATATACCTCTGGGGCCCTGTATACTACCACTGGGGCTGCTATATACCTCTGGGGCCCTGTATACTACCGCTGGGGCTGCTATATACCTCTGGGGCCCTGTATACTACCACTGGGGCTGCTATATACCTCTGGGGCCCTGTATACTACCACTGGGGCTGCTATATACCTCTGGGGCCCTGTATACTACCGCTGGGGCTGCTATATACCTCTGGGGCCCTGTATACTACCGCTGGGGCTGCTATATACCTCTGGGGCCCTGTATACTACCACTGGGGCTGCTATATACCTCTGGGGCCCTGTATACTACCACTGGGGCTGTATATACTACCACTGGGGCTGTATATACTACTGGGGCTGCGTGTATACTACCACTGGGGCTGCTGTATCTACCTCTGGGACTGGTGTATACCACACTGCTGGGGGCTGTATACTTGTGCTAGGGTCCACCCTCGGCTTATACACGAGTCAATAGATTTTCCCAGGTTTTGGGGGCAAAAGTAGGGGGGTCGGCTTATACACGGGTCGGCTTATACACGAGTATATACGGTAATCACTGTAATTATGTATTTATTGTAATTTCTGTCTGAGCCCTATGTGACATGTGTACATCATGTACAGCATCATGGAATTAATTATATAAATAAATAATAATAATAATCATCATAATATGTGCTAATAAAGCCACTTTTTTTCACTGGGAATGGAATTGCTGTCATCTGAACTTTTTTCTATATCTATTGATACCACTGGATTTTGATATGAGGGAAGGCGCTGCACCCATAGGTAACCCAGATAGATAGATAGATAGATAGATAGATAGATAGATAGATAGATAGATAGATAGATAGAAAGTTAGATGTCACAATATTACCTAAATAAAGCTGAGATATTCAGAAATACATATTGATTGCATCCACAACCACAGACGGGTGTGCAGGTGGAGCAGCGCCTTAAATCCTCTGTCCTGCCTATTGCTTATAAATTACTATTGAACCGTTAATGCACAGTAAATACTGGCGCTCATTTTTAACTCTCGCTGTAAGTACATCAATTAGTGAGGGCTACGAGTTCAGCATCTTTACGTGTACAATCACTTGTTTTCCGCAGCTAGAAAGTGCCTGTCCACTATCTGAAATCTGCTTGACTTTTCTAATTCTAGAACTACTTTCATTAAAGCAAACTCTAGTGAAATATGGAACCTAGGTTTGCTAATTCCCATTACTAATGGTCCTGAATTGATTCTTAATTAGTTGCAGTTTTGGATACGATCCAGTGGAAAGAGAAAAAACTGCAGAATTTCAAGGAAGGAGAAGAAATTGCAACATTATGTGCAAAGCATTAAACACTCTGCCCTCTTAATTTCAGCCATAATAAAGTGCACAGTGGAGAATTTAGAAAGAGGTGACACAATTAGGCAGGAGAAACTTTTTCTTTTGTTTTCTTACATTTACAGGGGCTGATTTCTATTAGGATGGTTTTGTGAGCCCAGCCAGGGCCGTGGGGTACTCGGAAACCGAGCCGCTGGTGGCTTGGGAGGTGACTGTAGCTGTGACGTGTCTCCATGGCCCTGGGCGTGCAGAGAAAGAGGAATTATGTACAAGGGATATGTTTGTGACGCCACCTGTGGTTATTCTAGTCAAGGTGATCAGCGCTGCTGCGGGACTTACTGGGGCAGATGGTGATGCAGCTGGTATGGTTGTGCTCCCCACAGGTAGAGCAGGGCCCCAGGGCAGTGTATTGAAGTGACAATAAACATTGGGGTGCAGGACTGAGGGCACGACGAATGACTGGAGGACACAAGAGCTGAAGTTTCCTTTACCTTTACTTGGTAGTCCATGGTGCAGACTGGCGTACTGGCAACAGATGGCAGTGGAGATTCGGGCAGCTGGGAAGCAATTGGGGATCCACCTAGCCAGGTGTGTTTAGAGGCCTTCATTCTGTGCAGTGTTGTTTGGTCCTCGTTGCCTGAAGCTAAGCTGCAACCCTTCTCCTGTGTGTCTAGTCTCTGCCCGTGTGACAGGCAGCTTGAGCCTATTACAGGTGTAACTCCTCCATGGTGGCTCTCGGGTGTTTGGTGTGGACAGGGGACTTGCAGTCTCGTGTCCTCTGGATTTAGCTGCCGGGACTTCAGTACCCGAACAACCAAGGACTCTGGCGTCCTGTTTCTAGCGCTTTCCTCCAGGTCGAGCTCGGTCACAGCTTCACTCCCCAGGTTCTCCTCGACTCCTCTGTCTCACTAGCCTTCCACTGTCCTGGGGCAAGCTCCACCGGCTTCAGTCCCCAGGACGTCTGTACTGTTCTCTAAGACTTTCTCAGACTTTCTGCCTAACCTCATCTCCAGACCAGAATTTATAGGGAAGCACCCCTGAAACTGGGTTCAAAGTTTCCCCTTCTGGTCTGGTTCTTGCATGACATCACCCCCTGTGAGGGAAAAATTGCCACTGTGGCAACTGGACTCCTGGGATGCCACAGTTTCACACTTGTGTTCAGGTGTGATCAGGTTAAAAAAAAACATCTGGGTTTGTTTGTGCAACTGTTTGTAACCGCAGTGGTATTATGCCTGATCCGAGTGCCTGATCAGGCAATAAAACGCTGCTGTTGCATATGTGTTTTTGCCTGATCCATTGGAACGTTGAAACTTTACATAGGACACACCTAATGGCAGGGTGTTGGGAGGTGCTCTGGGCATGCTCAGTTTTTGACCGCAGTGTGCCACATCCGGTGACATCAGGCTTTTTAACAAGCTGCGATATTGCAATATTGTGTCTTCCAGGGAGGAGGTTTAAAGGACACATTTGTAAGGATCTGCATATACCTGATGGTACCTGATGTGCCTTCGTCCCCATTCTAAAACAATGGCGACAGACCTGATCAGGTGGCTTCAGGGTTTGAACAGGTTACAAGCAGGACAATAAAAATCAAGTGTGAAACCATGTATTTACACCAACAAGAGTCCGATGGCGGCTTTGTGATCTTTCTATTTTAGGTTGGCTTTATGTCAGTGCTTTTAAATCCTCAATCCAGAAAAGAGAATGGAAAGGAACATTATCTTACCAGACCTCAATCATTGTGCTTGATACAGAACCGACCTGGATAGAAACGCGCCGCATGTTTTATAATGAAACTCCTTAATAAAACAATTAGAATTTTACAATGGTTGTGCCATAAGATATTTTAATGTGCATATGAAGTTGTGAAACAGACGAGAATACCTGAGCATTATGGAGTAGAAACAGAGACACTTAGCAAGGGTTGGTAAGCATATCAAACTTTACTATTATTCAAAGTATACTATTTAGCCATATGTACGGTATGGTGGTGAGACCTTGGCAAGGTATTCTATATCTCCATGGTCAAATAAATAAGCCCTCTCTTAATCCCTCTCCACTGTTTTGATTGTAACACTTGGTCATCCAGGGTTTTTAAATTTACACAATCTTACTGTGTCCCTAAATCGTCGATACCACCGCAGAATGCTCTGGTGACCAGAGGAGTCACTGTCATACTGTCTTTGCAACACGGCATGGTAACTATTGAGTTACACATCACCTTGTCACGCCTAGGACGTACACTGAGATGTGGACCACTGGACCGCAGCTATTGCGGATGCCGATACCAGGATGACAGAGAACCGGACAACGGAATACTTTTAAAGCTTTATTAAAGCCAAAGCAAATGCAAGGTGTCCCCAAGGAAGGCCGCAAGGATACAACACAATGTACCCCTCAGTAAGGTGCCCAGGATAGGTGACCCCATAGGACAGGGATATCACCTGGACCCGCTAACCGAGGTGCCCGGAGGAGCCATTACTTGTGAATCACCGACCCTAGGGGGGGGCAAGGGCATACAATGCAAAATCAAAGAGCACAATGAGCGGACCCAGAAATAAGAGGAGCCGTCAGCACCAGGACCAGGGGTTGCACTAGAAGATCGGACCAGAAACGGCAGAGGACCAATGCAAGGTTCGGACGTGAGACAACAGAGAAGCTAGCACGAGGAAAATCCAGGCGCAGCAACGGAACAGCACAACTGCAAGGGGGAACAAAAGACAGGTATTAGATTAGCTAGCAAACAACAGATAACAGGACCAGGACTGGCAGCTTCACAAGGAATGAAGTTGCCCCGGCGAGGTCTGGCGTGAATGCAGGGTTTATAATCTGCAGCACAGCAATGATTGGCCAGCGGGCGGGGCAGACTGATCAGCACCCAGACTCTATAAAAGGAGCTGAGAGAGCGGCCCCGCTCCTAGTGAGTCCCAGAGAGGAAGCAGGAAGCACATTGAGAGCTGCAGGCAGATGTCAGGGCACCCGGAACCCGGAGCCGCTCTGCGGATGACCGGCACCTGGAACCCCGACCCCGGGAAGGACAGGTAACAGATCGGAGAGGGGAAACAGGCATTGTGGATTGGGCGACACGGACATGGAAGCTAGGTACACTTCACTACTCTAAACCACTAAGGCCCAGTTCACATCTGCCTATACCCTGCATTTGGCTGCGTTTGCATTTCCATTGCGGTTTTACAGAAAAACGCAATTCAAACGCATCCAAAAATGCACCCATTGATTTCAATGCAAAAGCATGTCATTTTCAGAAAATGCAAAACGCATGCATTTTTGCAAACGCAGCCCAAAACGTTGCATCAACTGGATGCCGCTATACAGCAACAGAAAGCGAAAGAAGGAGCGGTATAGGCGGGGCAGATGATGGACACTTCCTAGGGGGTTAGTGCTCAACTGCCTAAGCCCATAACTTTTGATATAACAGTTTATAAGGGTACTTCTACTAAAGCAATACAGTAGGTACAGGACAGTGGATACATATAAACAAATAGAAGCATCACACTCATAGCAATTGTGTACATAAACCAATAGAACAGGCAACTTTTAGTTTGTATTGTAATCTTAGATTGGAAGCAAAACCTATAACCATATCAGCACTGCAGCTTCCAAATAGAAAAATTGTAAGCAAAGAAACCATCATTGTATGATTTCTCCATCTGTTATAAAAAGGAACATTACAGATAAGAAAATCATTTTTTTCACTTTGCAGTGAAACCACAGGCAGAGACTGATATTGAAGAGATAAAGTCTTACAATTGACAATCAGTGCCCAGTCACCAAGTATCCAACAGGTACTTAAGCAGCATACAGCCCTGTATATTGTTAGGTATTCCACAAAGTCTAATGGTACCTTCACACGCCGCAATATCGGCTGGTGATATGAGGCGATCTAATGTGCGCGTGCACGTTTTTCATGCTCGTCTCAGATCGCCAATGGCGCTATTACACGCCGCAATCTCGCCCTGAAAGAAAGGCGATGTGTCGCCCATAAATCGCCTCACCCACAGCGGAACCATTCTGGTGGAATTCCCTCACCGCTTTACACGCCGCAATCCCAAAGGCAATGTGGGGGTACATGGTCAGCGCTGCAAGGAGATAGGTGTGCCAGAGTGGTTTACACAGCGCCTCATATGCACTCATTGGACAACACAACAGCGTTACGATTGGTCAGCCTACTCTGGGAGGCTGGCTAATACATGACGCCATCGAAGATGTGTGTGTTGCTGAATGGACAGCTCTTCAAATATGGCGCCCTGTGAACTGACAGCCAAAGGGAACACAGTAGCCACCATCAATCATCGCAGACGGGGCGAAGACTACAGCACGCTGTGGCACACCTACGGGAAATCATAGGCGACGCTTATTCCATCACTATCGCCCTATCACACGCCTCAACACGGAAATATCGCCTTCATGATTGAGGCTCATTTCAGATCAGTGCTCAGGAATCAGGCGAAAGACGATTTATCGACGTGAAATTCCCCAATCACATGCCGCAACTGTGAGGCAATTTCACCGTGATTGCTCGGGGGCGACATATTTAGGATTCCCAGGCGAGACTGTGGCGTGTGAAGGTACCATAACAGACTCTCTTTATTGGTATTAGTATATCCAGGTTGACATATGCTAGAGTCAGACTTGTGTCTGGCCATAGCCTGCAGGATGCGTTCAAAACTTAAAAATTTGCAGGCTCAGCGCATAGAATTACAGGTATGTAACGTTATTCGCCACCTGTTTATAGCATACCATATGGTTACTGGATTGATGATGCAGCCGCCGATTCCACTTACAAGTCCTGGATATGTGCTTTTGACGAGCGTACAGAAAACGCAGTTTGCAGCGATATATACTGACAACCTTTACTTTTTATTTTAAGGCCACGTGCACACACTGAGTATTTGATGAGTTTTTTACCTCAGGATTTGTAGCCAAAACCAGGAGTGGGTGATAAATACAGAAATGGTGCAGGTTTTTCTATTAGACTTTTCCTCTGATTGCTCCACTCCTGGTTTTGTCTACAAATCCTGAGGTAAAAAACTCATCAAATACTCCATGTGTGCACATGGCCTTATAGTTTCATGCAATAATTCATCCCCACCGACATCCCGAGATATCCTTAGAACACTACCAATGTGGGAGTTCAAAGAGCAGCCAAACCCTCTACTTAACAACTCTAGCACCCACCTCGTTGGAAGTCACACCCCCCCAAAGTTAAAAGCAGTACCTACTATGTTTACACCTCAAAACCCTGTACTATTGGTATGAAATATTTGTAGCAATACCCAACTGTACAGAGATTCTCTCTCTCTATATATATATCATTATATATATTTTTAATATCCTTAGCACATTTAGGGTGCTTTCACACTAGTATTTATTTGAAATCGCCGCAGATGCGGTAAAAAAAACGCATCTGCCGCGATTACCGCATACGGCTGCACTTGCGGCACGGTTGTGGCACGGTTGCGGCAAGCCCCATGCAATGTATAGGCGGGCTTGCGGCAGGTGCGGCAAGCGCGGTTTTGGCACTTGCGGCAGGTGCGGCCGCGAAAAAAACCTGCGGTCAGCAGCGTTTTTTTCGCGGCCGCACCTGCCGCAAGTGCCAAAACCGCACTTGCCGCACCTGCCGCAAGCCCGCCTATACATTGTATGGGGCTTGCCGCAACCGTGCCACAAGTGCAGCCGGTATGCGGTAATCGCGGCAGATGCGGTTTTTTCACCGCATCTGCCGCAATTTCAAATAAACGCTGATGTGAAAGGGGCCTAAGTTTATATATATTCTCTATTTCTAAAGAACGGCTACTGTTTTGTTATAATGTACTTTTTTAGCACCACTTGATCGCACAGGTGGTTATTATAAGTTTTATTTATTTTAATTGTTTTAATGTTTTTATTAAACATCCCGTAGTAGGGTTAACCCTATACCTTCTCGCCATTCTTTATGAGCCATATTTAAAGAGTTAGCGCTGGGTCTTATTCTAAAAATCAAACATTAGTTACCCTTAAGTGTGAATTACACGCGGTATCACCCATGCCTCTAGCTGCAACTCAGACATAGACATAAAGCTAGCTCTGATGTACCAAACAAAAGAACAACATGTCTGGCCTAATTAAAAATAGTTACCCCCGACACGAATGGTCAAATGCTGTGTAATCATACTTGTGTTTTACTCATTGAAATCCCTGATGTTTGTATGTATACGAGTCCACTGGGCGGTCCTATTTAATAACTGACAGCTACCTCTGCATCCACAGTCCAACAGGTAAGATTGTCAATCACATAGTAGGACCACCCACTGGACTCATGAAAATACCAGGAATTTCAATGAATAAAATGTGCTACTCAAACAATTGCAATAAAAATGTAGATAATTTGATTAGCTTCTCCTGCTCTACAACATCCTGCCTGCAGATCAGATAGTATTCTCAACTTGATATACTCCCTTTAAGTAAACTATAAAATAGTAAAATACATAATGTTATTATATTATGCATTCATATTTTATTACATATTAGATATTAGCCGATAACCGCTCTAGACCATTAAGGACAAATAAAATATTATTACTAATATAGGATAATAAATTAATTCACTTTAGATGAGTGAGGAAAGAAATTTACTCTGTTATTTGACATGAATTATTATATTTCTTTTTTTTCTTTCCACATATCATTTTTATATGCTGTTTTGTATTGTTACATATTATAGAATATACATTCTTTTTTTCACCATGATAAATAAATGTTATTTTTAATTGATCTCTCCAGTCTCCGTGCTGCAATATTTAAAAAACGGTGCACTTATAAATCACGATTTGTCATAAAGGAAGGACGTACTATGTTTATAAAACAATCAGAGGTCACATTGCAGCTAATTTTTCATATATCAAGTTTAATTATGCTTTACAATAGGTGTGAAGGATTTCAGAAAAACAGCACCGCTGCCGGTGACAGCCAAGTCACGTGATCAGCTTTTGTATTCAGAGGCAATAACTCACTGCCTGCAGCCAAGATATCCCCTGGAGGAAGCTTCTTCCAGAGTGGACGCACACATTCTGTGATCTACAGATTAACATGGCCAGAGTCACACGGCTTTGTCTTCTGCCCCTGTGTTTGTTACAAGCAAAAGGTTGATTCATGAATTTTTTAAAGCGGGGAGAGACGCAGATAACGAATTGCAGCAATCAATGTATGCATTGATTCTTGCTTCCAAGATATTTTCCCTCGAAGACCCTCTCTTCCTGCAAATGGTACAATCTTATCATAGGAAGAACATGCAAAAGCCTAGAACACGGCTGCGAACATTCCAAACCTTTCTTATTGTATTAGTAAATAAGTCATCGCTATTATTCACTATGGGTTCAATAAGGTCAAATATATTAGATATATTATATATAATATATATTATATTATATATTATATATCATATTATATTATAATATATTATATTATATATAAATATATTAGCAATTAGATAGAAAAATATTAAAATCTGAGAGTCCCCCTTGGTTGATACCTTTTAATAGCGAGCTGAAATGAGATTAATAAACAGCAAGCTATTGAAACAACTCAGGTCATTGATAGGGTTAATCCTGATGAACACGTTTCAGCCGAAACCCAACAACTATGCTTCTGTTTGGCACCGATGACCCATATAAATGATAAAGAAATACAATAAATATAATAGCCGGTAATATACGGCTGTTTGCTGTTATAGGGAGACGCCGCAGAGCCGAGAGGCACCTGATTAACCTTTCGCTGACTCCTTCGGGTCATGTGACTGCGAGCGTGCTTTTCCTCAGACTGATGGCTTTAAAAGAAGATGTTAAGTTTAACCTCCACCGCAGTGATAAATTGACAATAAAAAATTCAATGGGCTGGTAATTACCAATCACTTTGGACATCGGCAACATTTTTCAGTTCTGTCACCGCGCGTTGGCACAAAAGCTTCAACTGAAATCCTCTCGATTTTCCTTTTTTTAACTTTGTTTTCATGATGCAGATTAAATCTGCCACCCTATTGCTGATTCATTTTCCTAATTTTTCATGTCTGATCCCTGCCCCAGCTGCACCAGGCTGATAATTGCACAGCCCAGCCCTGATGATTAACATCAGAAGAATTAATTATGCCTGCCGTTAAAAATCCAGGTTCCACATGGTGATCAAGAAAAATTAAGTTTCTCCGAGCTTCTAAATCATTTCACCTTTGAGGGGAGCGATGCTGCTTCTGGTGCTTAGACAGCGATGCTGCAGTCTGCGCTCCTGCAGAGGCTTAAATGATGTACCCTTTGTGTAATCCGTTCACCACCTTGCTGGTTATTTTTACTCCTACGCAGTGTTTACAAAATGGGTTTGATGTTTCCTAAATGACAAGCCAGATGCACCGCGTTACATGCACTAAGGACCACCGATGGCAGCCGGGTTATTCACGGGTCGTTTTTATACCCTGTGTACCTCAGATAACATGGCTTTTAGTCTATTTGTGTTTTAGCTGAAAGTTTTGCGCAGTACATCAAGGTCATTCCAATATTCCATTGTTGTATTACCTTCAACCTTCCATCTTATGCATGAGAGCTGTATACACAAAATGGCATATTTTTAGCCAAGAGCGTTGGCTTTATTCTTTTTAGCTAGGTGCATTTAGACAACGTTAATTTATTTTACTCACTTTTATTGCACCATTTACGGTATTCTGCAGCTCTTTACAGACATCATCATCATCTCTGTCCCGATTGGGGCTCAAACCTAAACTCCATATCAGGATGTTTTTGGAGTGTGGGAGGAAACCAGAGACATCTCGGAGGAAACCAACACAAACACAAGGAGAACATACAAACTCCTTGCAGATATTGTCCTTGGTGGATTTTAATCTAGCACTGACAGCTGTAAGGTAAAACTGCTGGATTCTTTACTGTAAGAGCAGTGAGACTATGGAACTCTCTGCCACATGATGTTGTAATGAGTGACTCACTTCTAACATTTAAGAATGACCTGGATGCCTTTCTTGAAAAATATAATATTACCGGTTATATATACTAGATTCTTTGATAGGGCGTTGATCCAGGGAACTAGTCTGATTGCCATATCTGGAGTCGGGAAGGAATTTTTTTCCCCAATGTGGAGCTTAAGGTACCGTCACACGCGGCAATTTTGCTAGCATTTTCACTGGCAATTTGCTGGTTGCAGTGAAATCATGGACACATTGTTCTATTTTGTTACTGTGTACAAATGTAACATGTGTCCATGATTTCACTGCAATCAGCAAATTGCCAGTGAAATTGGTAGAAAAATTGCCGCGTGTGACGATACCTTTAGTGTTGCCACATGGGTTTTTTTTTGCCTTCCTCTGGATCAACATGTTAGACTATGGGCTGAACTAGATGGACTTAAGGTCTTCCTTCAACCTTAAATACTATGTTACTATGTGACATTATTATGATGCACGAGCCCAGTAACCAATCATTGTCTGTTTCCTTCTCCCCACATTCAAACGGTTAAGTCATTAACAGGAAGTGAGCGCTACAACTGTCACTCACGTTCCTGTAATTACTCCTGCGTCCGAAGGCGGGGAGAAGGAAATTGGTGGTGATTGGTCGCTGGGCTAGTGTGTCATAATAATGTCACATGAGTCCTGGGAACACAAGTTCTGAGATCACTGGAACCAAACGGGCACCAGAGGTGAGTATAAGAATTTTTATTTTTATGGGGCACGCTTGGGGAATGAGAAGGGGTTACCCAAGTAGTGGACAATCCCTTTAACAAAGCTATGGTAGTTTACCACAGGGGGAAAACAATATTAATGTCCCTTGTATTCTGAGTCAAGTTCCTGTCACAGGAACATAACACTGGACTTACAAACTAGATGTTTCCTTAGTTCAACATTACAATAATTTTACATAATGCAACTGGTTGTAGGTGTCAAATAAATAATTAATTTCTGGTCTTTCTTGCATGGACTTATGCAATGTAAGGCTTCGTTTCCTTGAGTTTTTGATGTTGCGTATTTTCACTGTGTCAAAAACTCAACATCTTACAGTTCCAGTAAAGTGGGTGGGAATTGATAGAAATCTCATGTCCACTGTGCTTCTTTTTTTACTAAGCATAAACTGACCCAGTGTACATGGTTTCATATCCACAGCATGTCAACTTGTCATATGGGTACATTAAATTTTCTGTTCAGATTTTCCCCATAGACTTGCATTGGATGCGCACATGTGCTTTTAATGCTTTTCCATCGTGAAAACATGTTTATCCACACTTAAAGGGGTATTCCCAGCTCCAACATCCTATCCCACAGGTCCCCCACTCCAGGCCTCGAGGGCCGCCAACAGTGCAGGATTTCAGGATTTCCTTAGTATTGCACAGGTGCTAATGTGAACATCTGCACAGGTAATGATTCCAACCTCTGTGCAATACTAAGGAGATCCTGAAAACATGCACTGTTGGCAGCCCTCGAGGCCTGGAGTTGGGGACCCCTGTGCTATCCCAATATGAAGTGCGTGTAATAATAATAATGTAGCAAATATTTCCAATTAGAAATGTAGTATAGTTCTCCTGATTAGCTGTCATTTACCTTATGTGCAGGACAATATAGTTTAGGTATCCATGGTTACGACCACGAGCAAATAACTAACTGTCACCATTGAGAGGTCGTAACTATGGAGACCTAAGCTGTAATGTCCTGCACATGAGGGTAAGTGACAGCTAATCAGGAGAACTATACTACATTTCTAATTGGAGGTATTTGCTAATATTATTATTATACATACTAGGATAGGACTTTGTTGATGGGAATAGCCCTTTAAGACTATTAATAACGTTTTGTCAAAGGCAAATTCCAGAGACTAGCAAAAACAAAGCAGCTTTATTTAAAGCATGACATAACAACAAGAGACAAAAAATAAAACATTCAAAATCGCAATAAAAACGCATGTAAAAAAAATGCATCAAAAAATGCAATGAAAAATTGCAAGTTAGGCTGGGGTCACACTTAAAAGGCACAATCCGGTAACCGCATCCATTACCGGATGCTGTTTTAACCGTGTGCCTTCATACTTTCATTTGATAGTAAAATTGCAACCCTTATTCCAGATCTGGATGCATTAATGTACCTTGCGGTACTGGATCCGGTTCCCATAGACCCCCATTATAAAAAAAAACTGATCCGGTTTTGGAACCGGCGAGATGGACGCAGCCTGCATGATTTTTCCCACAAGCTCCAAAACGGATACGGTAACCTGATTGCAAATAGTGCAATCCGGTTTTTCTATTGAAGCCTTGGCTGCGGATCCGGATCCGGTTTTGAGCGTTTTTAATGCTCAAAACCGGATCCAGATCTGCAAGCCCAACCGCAGATGTGACCCTAGACTTACCTAATTTAAATGATAGGTGCAGAAATTGGGCAACATCAAAAACTCTCTAAAAGCTTATTGTTGGAATGTTGCCTAATAGTCTGAATTTGTTTTTTCTATGCCAACCCAAGATTCCATGGACAGCTTTAGGATGCATTTACAGTATGGGATCTTGGCCATAGTAGCCAATTCTAGGTTAGGCTAGGGTCACACACATGCGTTTTTGAGACTTGCATTTTGTGAAAACCATGCAAAAATGCATCCATAGGCCCCCATGCAAAAAATGCATGCCCCAATAGCAAAAACGCATGTATGAATGTACCATGCATTTTTGGGATGCATTTTTGACTCAGCACCAAAAAATACTGCATTCAGCATTTTTTGGTGCTTTTTCAAAAACGCATGCATTTTTTAACATGGGGTCCTATGGGAAACGCATGCGTTTTTATATGGCACTAAATGGTACATGCATTTTTGCACGCATTTTTTAAGGGTTCCCCACACCTATCAGCAAAAATGCATGCAAAAACACAGGCTGCCAAAAGGCACCTTAAAAAAACGCATGCCAAGTGTGACCCAAGCCTTATTTGACAGCCTGTTTAAACAGGTCTACCACACTGCCTGTGCACACAGAACAATCAGTAATATCTCGTTGTTCTTACAGCAAAGAGTCACTTTGTGCTGTTCACATTGGACACCATGCTGTCATGAACAATGATTTTTAAGCACGTTGAAAAAATATTTACCCCGAAATGATTTGGTGATTTGCTTGAACTTTGGGTGATTGGTAGCCTGTTTACATTGGACAATTATTGAGAAATAATCGTTACTAGGAGTCAACTATTATGGATACACACTCACTTAACTCGGAGAGAAAACTGATCATTCTGAACTATCATATAATATTGGATCTGCCCAAACCACAATGGCATTTACATAGACGGAGCAGACGGCTCTTGTCCTGGGAGGTCATTGATTGATCACAAGCGAGATTGTATAGTGTGATTAGGTAAACGCTTTATGAGTTCTTAGTAATGACTTGCTCTGAGAAACAGATATCAGAATAATTGATACCAACGTTTGCACCAATCTGCATTTCTGAAGAGCATCCTTGATAACACAATGTTTAGAGTGGACTTGTGGTCTCTAATGATGTTCACCTACAGGAGTGACCTCCACACTAGGTTAATCAGTTTCTACAACATCTGAGCCTGGCTGAAATTAAGGCTTTTCCTCCCTGAAGAAAACTAGAGAATCTCATCTCAGGTGGCCTAATTCTTAGAATAAGAGGAATGAGGTTCTCACTTTCTGTTTCGGCATCTGTTCATCTTTTGGACATTGCTAATGACTGATTTACAGAAAAGTTGACTCACTATTTGTGTGCATTTATTTTTATTTTTTGCAATCTATTATTTTTTAACAATTGTTTAGTAAAATCAAAATCTAGAGAAATATTCTTTTACTTCATTGAAATAAATTGTTAATATGAAAAATGCATTTTTCACTTCATACTGATATAAACACCCTACTCGTTTTCTGGGTGTTACTGACTAGGTTTGATTAAAGGGATACTCCAGGAAGATGAAAAATGTTTGTACTGCCCCTGCACCCATACAATATAAAGCTGAGATGACTAGTACACTTCTATTATCTTTATAACTCTTGTAATTGACTGTGACATGAGCTGCTCCTCCCCATCACCCCTCCCATCTGGGACATTTTGTCACTCACCACTATTTAGCTCCGTGCTGTGCCAGTCAGTCTCCAATAATAGCTGCATCCGCAGTTCAGGAACAAGGGGAATGACGTCCCAGAAGCTGCCTGCTGTAACAACCAGTCTCCTATATTAGCTACAGAGAATGGACTGGCACGACATCCCAGAGGATGCCTGCTGTAACAGCCAGTCTCCTTGCTACAAATTATATGAAAAAATACCTTCTGTAACTAAATAAGCAAGTGCATATAAATAACATAGTATACTTAGTAAACAGTATTTATTATTAAAAAAAAATGCTTAAACCATCCCAACACAACAAGGTGTACCCATATCAGGAGTGTTAGGTACTGTCCAAATTTGGGGGCACCTTGTCCTGATTTGGTATGGCTTAATGCTTTTTGTATTCAAAAATAGTGTTTACTAAGTACCCTATGTTATTTGTATGCACTGGATTGTTACTAATTTATTTAAAGCTGGTTATTATTCATATAATTTTTATCTTAGGTTTTGCCTGATACAGCATAGAGCTGCACACTGGTGAGTGATGCAATGTCCCATACAGGAGGGTTGAGGAGAAGATGCTGTCACAGTCAATTACAAGAGTTCTAAAGATAATAGAAGTGTATTACTCATCTCAGCTTTATACTGTATGAGTGCAGGGACACTATAATTTTTTTTGTCTCTCCAGGGTACCCTTCTAACTCCAAAGCAACTTCCCCATAGCAAACAGCTTTCCAGATTCCGAGATTGGGACTACATGAATAAAGCCATAATCAGGATTGGAGATAGGGGGCATAATTATCTACTTGTGTCTTATGTGTGATAACCAGCCAGGAGTATGGGTACAATGACTTCAAGATTATTCTGAATAAGTGATCCTAGGAATGCTCTTTCACAGTAATCATTCAGTCTAAACAGGCTGCAGATCACTAGACAATCAACCCAAATGCTCATTACTTGGGGAAAATTTTCTCCTCTAAAAAAGATCATCATTCTTGGCAGAGCTTAGTCCTGTGTAAACCAAAGATAACATTTAACATAAAGATGTTAAATAGTAGATAAGAGGTAGGAGGGGTATGCAGCTGCAGTCTCCTTTCCAGAATTTACTGTACATTAGCATATAAGCAGATTGATTCTCAAAGTATATAGTTCGAGTCAAATCTCCTGAAATTCAGTATCTGAATTTGAACATTTTGAGAACTTTTTTTTCATGTTTCGCAAAAAAAACTTTCCCAACACCATTTCCCACACTGCTGAAGTATCAGAGAGAAGGCAAATTTCATTTTGGATTGCTACGCGGGCCTCCCAATATTGAACCTTCATCTATAACATGTTATGAATTATCATACATTGTACAGTGGTGGTCAGTACCTGGGCCATCACAGATTCAATGGTTCCCAGTGGAGCATAGTTTGCCTTCCGAACTGTCATAGATGTTCTCTCTAAGGGTACCTTTACACCGCCACCGCAGCGAGAAATATTGAGGCAATATGTCACCTGCGACAATCACCGTCAAAATCTCTCCATTGCGGCATGTAATGGGGAATTGGCGGCGATCTGTCGCCTTGCCAGGGTCGCATGATTCTGAGCACTGCTCAGAAATCAGCGACCGTGACGAGGTGACAGATCGTCGCAAATTCCTTATTACATGCCGCAATTGGGAGAGATTTTGACGTGATTGTCGCAGGGCGACATATCGCCATCAATATTTTTCGCCGTGGTTGCGGCGTGTAAAGGTACCCTTATAGTTATCTTCATATCATGGCCTAGTGAAGGTAATTGAGGACTGAAAACACTGTCCTAAACCATCAGTCCATATAATTGTAGCATGTTACAAGGCGGTAGTCATGGGTAAAGTCTACATTTCTTGCGTCCTGGCACTTTCTGAAGGGTGGTGTCCTGCCTGGGTGTGTGGACTTGTGTCAAAGAGGCAACATGCCTTTGCAGGCCACATGATGCCAATGGCTTTGGTTGGCCAGGATGAGATATTGCCTAGATCATTGAGGCTGAGCACCAGTTCCTTAAAAACGTGATTTTACTGCACAATCATATGATCGCAACTGTATACACAAATAGTGGGCAAATAACTTCATATGTTTCTTCATGAATTCAGAGCATCTTTATCCACAGCCTCTTTACTTCTGCATTCTGCATCTAATATCTTCACTTGTTTCACCACTATCCAGCTCAGCACCACAATGTTTTGCCAATATGGCCAGACTCAGATTCAAGCTTTCTAATGCTTAGGGATTGGGAACTCTTGATCGGAGCACTCACTTAGCCTCACATTTTGTTCTGTCCTGGCCTATTACTTTTCAGAGTTATATATTCTGTGTCATTCTGCTAGGCGTCCTTTCCTTGGACCCATCACCCCTCGGTCATTTAGTCACTCAATCAGTCCTCTGACCCTTCTTTACTAGATCACTGTGTCTCTCTGTTAACTCTTTCTCTAAGATCTCGCTATCCTTTTCCCTGGTCTCTTGTCACTTTAGGGACAATCATATCATGCCGCCTCATTGATTGCCAGATCTTTAGTCTGTGTTTGTCACATGTTGGGCCCTATCTGGTCATCTATTATGAAACAGTCACTGTCCCTGCACTCAAGCCCTCCTTCTTTTGGTTAGTCCCAAATATTACCTGCCCTACTTTTGGCGTAACAGTCTATTACTATAACACATATCATACATCACTAACACTTATTACAATTTACATTATACATTACACATTACAACAACACTATTGATTTCTTCAAGAGGGAACGTAACAATATGTCCACTTCCTTACATAATAATAAAAATATAATTTCTCCACCTTTATATGTATCATTTTCCTGAGAATAGTAAGGAGATTTGAGGTAGAACATTTTAAATGCTATATGGTAGAGAGGCATGGACAATTATTACCCAAAAGTAGAGATAAGCATATTGATTTGCTGCACATGTTTTTTCATAATGCTCGACAGATATGACATCTTATAGATTATCACACCTTGTACAGTGAAGATCAGTACCAGGGCCATCACAGATTTCTGGTTCCCAGTAGAGAACAGTTTGTACGGCAGAATGATTTTCCATCTTCAAAGTCACTGGGTAAGTCTCTATTTTCTAGAGCAGGGATCCCCAACCAGTGAGTCGGGAGCCACATGTGACTTGCAGGCCCGTTATGTGTGGCTCTCGGCTGTCTGCCAGTTTGGTGCATTAGCAGTAGGACTAGAAAACAGCTATGAATACCAGGTCTCCCTCCAGATGGTGACTTTTGTGGGTAGCCTCACAGAAAAGAAGATCTAGATGTGCATATACTTGCCTTGGAGCTGGGAAATACATAAAAGGGTTGTCTGGCTTTGTAGTACAAGTCTGCAGTCATTCTATGTGATTCCAGACTGGCGAATCCTCACAGCAGTGCCGATGCCAGGAGCAGGAGTGCGCATGACTACAAGGATGCAATTTGCACGCATGCACTCATGTGCCAACTAATCTTCGCTCAATACAAGTGAACTGTGGTATCCGGATAACTGTGCAAATCGTTGGAGCTTCACATCGGGGCATCTGGGCCTGAAGTTACACCACTGCACATTACCATTGGGTTCCTCTCTGTTCAAGGTCATGTTGGCTGTGACTTGACATAATCCCCCACTGTATGACATAAATAACATGTAAGAATTCTTTGGAATCACATAAGAGATTACTAGAAGAAGCTGTTGCTTAAAGATATCCTTCATTACTTCCCATGTCAAATTTCCGGCCATGTATGATACAGATTGAATTATGTTAAATTGCCAAACACAGTGTACTTTTTAAAAAGTAAATTATTGCATGTGCCGAGATCCTAACACCCTTTAGGCAAGGATATAATGAAAGAAGCAATGCCTTTGACTGATACATTTCTAAAATGATTCTTGAATAAGAAGTGTAATCCAGCTCACCCTCAGGTACTGAATTTACAAGCACTGCAAGCTACGAGAAGCTATACATTTATCAAATTCTTCTTTTCACCATAGATTCCATTTTTAAATTACCATAATAATGTGCATCACAGGGAGTATTAGGAAAAACAAGGGAAGTCGTTTGTTGTCAACTGATGTAAATATCTATGAGAAACAAGAAAAGTCATATTTATACATTAATCCAAAAACAGCTAAGGGACAATTTGCATATTCACTATCATTCCCTTATGCAACTACTCAGAGGGAGGTATGGCATATTATCATATTTTGTCTTTTTTTCTCTTTTATTTTAACTCATTAAATACTTTAAGATTAAAACTGAAATCATAGGTTTATACTCAAATCAATGCACATTATGTTCAGAGAGATCTGTTCAACTACTGCTGGCTGAAGAAAGTATCAATGGAATATTAAACTGCTCTTTGTATCATTCGATTGTTATATAGTATGCCAATGTACTGTAAGGCTGTGTGCCTACATAGTGGTTTAGTGACGTTCAAATCGTCAGTAAACCGCTGGAAAATTCAAGGAGCCTAGACTCCTGAGCTCAGAAGTCTCCAGCTGTTTTCCGGCGGTTTTCCGGCGGTTTTTCCGGCGGTTTTCTATGGAGGATTTTTTTCATGGAACCGATCAAAAACCGCTGAGAAGAATTGACATGTTGTATGCTGCTAAACCGCTGGAAAACCGCTCAACCGCTGGCGGATCCGCTCACATAAACCCACTATGTGTGCACAGTGTTTTCTAAATTACATAGGGTTACTTGTAAGTCCTAAAGCTGCTAAAAATTTACATAGATTTAAATAAAACCTATGCTGAACAGCCGGCGGTTTTCGCTGCTAAACCGACGTAAAACCACTATGTGGGCACATAACCTAAGAGTGTATAGAGGATACAAACTGTAGTGATTTCCCCTAACCATCAGGAGTACCCCTGCACGGGCTGTATAAAAGTTTTTGCCCAGGTGCATCTAAAAAAGAGAGGCCAGACCATGAGTGAAGTGTCGACTTGTAAAGGGATATTGTCGTTCCAATGGTCATCGCTGACCGGTCTAATAGACACTGTGTGCTAGTTTTCTGGACGGAGAGGACACCTCCTTTGAGAAGAAGCAGTTAATGTGCTATTAAAGAAGGGTTGCAGTGAGGAGAACACCCGGGTGTCATTGAAAAGAGGATGGACGAACCCCCTCCCTCTCCCCATGTGAGGTGGCCGCTCATGGCAATTCAGTTGTCGAAGAGAACTGCTGTAGCTCCCCGGTGATTTCTAGTACTCTGGTGGACCAGTTTTCTCTGGATCAATATCATACCTGTAAGTTCTGAGGTCGGGCCCCACATCCATAACTTTTTGGTGGGTAAAGTGAAGGCATAGTTTTTGGTGCCAAAGTGAGATGGAAGGCTACAGCTGTTTACACAGGCCTGTATGGGACAAAGAGAGTTAGCTACCAGGTATCATTCTTGTAGTGTATATATTTATGCTGGGGATATTGAGTCAATGATAAGTTTGTTAGCCAAAGTACTGATCCAAAGACAAACCCTGCTGCACACTTACTAATTTACACCTTCAAGAGTTCTTCTGTTGCTTCTGCATCCAAGTGTCTTAGGCAAATTGTTCCAGTGGTTCCCGATACATTGGAGGGTGTCTTTTGAACAGCACATTGACCTCGGTCCTCTGGACCAGTTGTATGTGATTATTTCTGGTGGCATAAAGCGGAGAGTGTTTATGAATAATAATATTCCATCTCCTCCTTTGTCCCTGAAGTAAAGATTCTGTTTCATATTGTTGACTTCATAATTTGTCCTGAAGAAGAAGCTCATGGTGACTTTGAAACGTGTTGACTTAATAAATCATCAATATGACCAAAAGTATTGACACCCCTGCAATTCTGTCAGATAATACTCAGTTTCTTCCTGAAAATGTTTGCAATGACAAATTCTTTGGTATTATTATCTTCATTTAATTTGTCTTCAATGAAAAAACATAAAAATTGTCCTAAAGCCAAATTGGATCTAATTCCACACCAACCATAAAAAAGGGGGTGGACAAAAGTATTGGCACTGTTAGAAAAATCATGTGATGCTTCTCTAATTTGTGTAATTAACAGCACCTGTAACTTACCTGTGGCACCTAACAGGTGTTGGCAATAACTAAATCACACTTGCAGCCAGTTGACATGGATTAAAGTTGACTCAACCTCTGTCCTGTGTCCTTGTGTGTACCACATTGAGCATGGAGAAAAGAAAGAAGACCAATGAACTGTCTGAGGACACTGAGAAACTGAGTATTATCTGACAGAATTGCAGGGGTGTCAATACTTTTGGCCACAACTGTATATGGACTGATCTGATATTGTTTTTGGTTAAACAGCAGAGTGGGATTTTACCCAATTCATCACCCTGCATGGACATGTCTCCACATGGGTCTGCAGAAGCTGGTATATGCGTATGTAGGGGTGTGACTCTCACAATCACCAAAGGTGAGCCTTTTCTGCAACTAATATTGTGATTTATGTGAAAAAGATAATACTCTATCTGTGCTTAAAATTTTCTATCCAGATTTCTGACTATAAATTGACTTTGGCTCTATTTCTGTTTGTGACCACAGAATCCCTAGTGAGTCCCTTAGTTTTCTCACAGTACAAAGAACGAAGAAGATCAATTATGTACCAAAACTTACATTCCATCTTTTACCTCTCCTAGACGCTGCCAATCACAGCACAGCAACGTCATAGACTGCTAAACTGCTGTATCAGCTTCCGGACTGTGATTGACAGCATCATGGGAGGGAGGGTAAAAGTACAAATTCTAAGAGAAGACTCTGAACCTGCTACACTACAGAGCTGTCATTGGCAGCATCTGGGAGGGAGGTGTGAATCTGCCACGCCTCCAGATAAGACTCCAAAGAAGAAACGCTCATTTGGACTAGAAGCAGAGATTTCACATATCGTGCTCCAAAATCAATAAATGTGAATATCTCTGCAATGGAGCGACAGAACGCAAAATGTAAAAAAGTGTCAGAATCAGGGGAGCTCAGGGATTTTTACACGATATATAACTTTACTTTTTGGTTGGTAACAGGTAATCCTAACTGTACATATATGAAAAGAATATGGAAATATGTATTAGTAAAACTGAGCTCTAATCTCTATAAACATATATTGGATATACAGTATAGTTTGGTCATATTTATATTAAAGAATAAGATGGTTTTCAGGGTATATATTATTTTAAAGGAAAGTTCTTCTAGATGATATTTATAAAAAAGCTTTTTTGGTCTCTTGTTTAGGACTTTCCTGCATTATCTAAAACTGGGCACCATGTCCAGTGCTGCTCTTGGTGCTGGAGGACAGCAGACATGCTCCTCATAAAACAATGTCTAGTTTAACATAACAAATCCTCGAAACTAGTCAATATGGTGGCTTAGGACTGCAATCTTGCATTTGGAAGGCCACAGGGAATATCACAACAATTACTATAAATCATAATAATAGCACTGGTTAAAGGAAAAACCTAACATGTAACTATAAGAACTCACATTAGGATTTTATTTTCACTAGCAGAGTGCCAAGAAAGAAAATGGACTGCTCAGTGCTGTCAATAAAAAAGAGTCATTTAACAGACACCAGTTTTAATACCAGAAACCTTCTATCTTAGTCCTGCGGAATCATAGCATTGCGAGTACACAAATGACTCATATTTTATACTGGATTTAGTTTCATATAATCCCAGAAAATTCAATCATGTTCAGATCAGGGCTCAGGGAAGCCATATAATCACTTTCAGGATCCCTTTTTCTTCTTTATACTGAAGATAGTTATTAATGACATTGGCCGTATGTTTGGGGTCGTTGTCTTGTTGCAGAATCAATTTGGAGCTAATCAGAGGCCTCTCTGATGGTATTAAATGATGGATAAGTACTTGTCTCTATTACTCAATATTAAGGACACCACTAATCCTGAGCAAATCCCCAACTCCATTTTCTGTAAAGCTGCTTCAAACTTGCAAAGAACTTCCACCATGCTGCACTGTTACCTGCAGACACTAGTCATTGTACCGCAATTTGACTTCTCTTATATTTCAAACTGTGAGTCATCAGTCCAGAGTTCCTTCTGCCATTTTTATGCACCATTAACTAGCATGGTTTAGTCAACTGGCATTGTTTACATGCTGAGGTTATGAATTTTAAGACACAACTCTTCCTTGAAAACCACTTCTGGCCAGACTTGCCTGAAGTGTAGAAAAGTGTAGCCTGGTCCCACTAGTTGCTGCTAATTCTAAGTTGATGGCAGTGCTGGACATCTTACCATTTTGAAGGGAAATAAGCATGATGTGTCTCTCATCTTCTACACTAAGTTTCCTTTGTTGACCATAGTGTTTGCAGTCCCCAACATTGCTGAATTATTGGTTCTGCTTTTGCATAGCTTGAAACCCCATTCTACTTTAAAATCTTTGCCTGGGAAATACCTTGTGTCATGAAAACTGTCATGAGAAATCATAAATCCTCAAGATATTTCTACAGCTGGAAGTCATAGATGTCTCTACACCATTTACATGCACCTATTAGGCATCAATTTCAACGTTCCAACAAATGGTTCCAGTTGTAAATGAAGAGGGGAGGAAATCTAATTGTAAGTTATAAAGTTAATTAAGTGGAGGAAGATGTCTTCATGGGAAGCCTAAGACCCCCAGGTGTCGAAAATGGTGAGAGCTGAATTGTGTGTACAGAAAGGCGGAGATCTAACTTTCCTGTAATATCAATGGACAGTCATCAATATTGGCACCCATGGAAAATTAAAATTATTGGGGTGTGCATAGCTCCCAAAAATATGGTGCGCATATTCTCAGCCTCAGGATTTTAGGATGCACATAATACCGTATATACTCATGTATAAGCCGATCCGTGTATAAGCCGACCCCCCTACTTTTGCCCCCAAAACCTGGGAAAACCTATTGACTCGTGTATAAGCCGAGGGTGGACCCCAGCACAGGTATACAGGCCCCCCAGTGGTATACAGCAGCCTCCCCAGTGGTAGTATACAGCAGCCTCCCCAGTGGTAGTATACAGCTGTCTCCCCAGTGGTAGTATACAGCTGTCTCCCCAGTGGTAGTATACAGCAGCCTCCCCCCGTGGTAGTATACAGCAGTCTCCCCCTGTGGTAGTATACAGCAGTCTCCCCCTGTGGTAGTATACAGCAGTCTCCCCCTGTGGTAGTATACAGCAGTCTCCCCCTGTGGTAGTATACAGCAGTCTCCCCCTGTGGTAGTATACAGCAGCCCCCCTCCCCCCTGTGGTAGTATACAGCAGCCTCTCCCCCTGTGGTAGTATACAGCAGCCCCTCCCCTGTGGTAGTATACAGCAGCCCCCCCTGTGGTAGTATACAGCAGCCCCCCCCCGTGGTAGTATACAGCAGCCCCCCCTGTGGTAGTATACAGCAGCCCCTCCACTGTGGTAGTATACAGCAGCCCCCCCCATGGTAGTATACAGCAGCTCCCCCCCTGTGGTAGTATACAGCAGCCCCCCCCTGTGGTATATACAGCAGCGCCCCCCCTGTGGTAGTATACAGCAGCCCCCCCATTGCTGCTGCACACCTGCAAAAAGAAGAGCTTTCATACTTATCCTCCTCGCTGTCACCGCGCGCGCATCCTCCGCCCTCCTTCCTGCTTGTACCCGGCGTCCATCCATATGACCGCGCACAAGTAATGATGTCATTGCAGGTGCGTGGTCATATGGATGGACGCCGGGTACAAGCAGGAAGGAGAGCAGAGGATGCGAGCGCGGTGACAGTGAGGAGGATAAGTATGAAAGCTCTTCTTTTTACAGGTGTGCGGCAGCAACGGGGGGGTGCTGCTGTATATACCACAGGGGGGGCTGCTGTGTACTACCACAGGGCGGGGGGCGGAGGAGCGCTGACACAGTGCAATGTAATATGCACCGCTCCCCCTGCCGCTGATGGACAGGGGGATGCAGTGCATATTGCATTGGCATTGCACTAATGAGCGGGGGCACGTGACCGCCCACTCCTATTACAGCCTCTCCCACCTCCTGCAGCCCCCCACACTCTGAGCCGTCACTGACTCGTGTATAAGCTGAGGGGGGCACTTTTCAGCACAATTTTTGTGCTGAAAAACTCGGCTTATACACGAGTATATACGGTACATATTTTTGCTTAGCTGTGTGACACTCCTATCAGCCCCCAATTAATAACTAACTCCTGGAAGACAGAACACACATCATGTTTCCTATCTTTGAATGTCTATATTCCTAATAGGAAATATGACAGCCTCACCTGGCAAACTCAGGGGTGAAGAGATGAGGAAAGCTGGGATTTCATACTTCTCTGTAAGCTGAAGCCACATCCCATGGCCAGCCCTGTAATGATTCACCAGAGGGGAAGCGACTGGTGTTTTTAAAAACTAAAGCTCTTTGAAAGTGTTCATTCTGTGGGGATGTCACGTTATGTCATGTCCTGAAAGTAACCAAGGAAACCTTTTGCTCCATAGTGCCTCCCATGGGCCTAGCCTGCAAGCAAGGCCCAGCAACCAGGAACAGGTAACGGACTTACGTTTGTGTACATATACCTTTTGTAACTACTACCTTTATTTGCATATAATATTTATTTGAATATAATATCTGTAAATTCATCATGTAAATAGTGTTATTATCTAGTGTGCCCTTATGGCAACTAAATATATAGTTTAATCCTGTGTTGCTCTTATCTCGATCCACAAATTCCCACACCCTTGTTCTTGGTTTAATACTGCATGCTACCTGGGCTGGTTTCAGGTCCGATATAACCCATTAACAGACAAGGCTTATATCTATCGAGGAACTAGTGGCAACTCTACTGGGCTGGCAGGACTGTGTATCACTGAGACTAGTGAGAAGGGTCCGCCAGCCTGTTAGGGTTGTGAGCGAGCGTGGTGCCTGAATCACCCTTTCTCACTCCCCATGCCTGTGCCAAGCTGGCCTTACATACCCCCTGGGGGTGCGGAACGTCATGTGTTGGTGGACATGATGGTACCAATTCGCATGACCAGGCAGTATTATAGATGTCAGGGCGGGGCTGTGATGTGCAGTTTTGGCACACCTTGCTGGTTCAGCATAACAACCTCGTGTTTTCTTAATGTGTTTAGTCTTGCCATGGTGTATGACCTGTGACATGAATCTGTCTTACGCAATTGTAGCAGAGTTTAGCCGTTACTCATCCAGTTTTAGCTTCCTATACAGCTGTTTCGGTTTCAGTTAATGACTGTGTTTCAACCTTCATCTGAAAATTATGATTATCATCTGTTTAGTTTTATTGTTTACTTGACTCAGAAGAATTAATGCCGTTCTAGAGGCGAAGAGCGGTCACAGCAAATAGTGAGGTGATTTCAATTTCTTTTCATTCACTTTTCTTTTTTGCTAACTTATAAAAATAAACTATAAAAACCGCTACATTTTAAAGTATTAACTTTTTTTGGTACGCATCTGCCTAAAACGTTTATCTGTAAATAATTTTTAGTTTACATAGGAAAAACCTGGTGTTGGGTTCAGTTTAAGTTGTATTCCATCCCCGAAACCGAAACGATGTTCCTAGTAGTTCTTTACTTTGTACATTTTTACATAAATCTGGTCCAACATCGATTTTGCAAGCAGCGGTCCAGCTGGAACATACAAGCTCACCATGATACATATTAAACTCCCCCACACCTGTAAATATTATCCATTGTCACGTTTTATTGCCCCGAAGATAATCTACGATTGCTATTTACTTAATTGCTCAGAAGAAAAAGTCCCTGACATAGGTGTCTGCCTGTTTGGAATCTTGTGACTTTCCTGCCTCGAGATTTACAGTTTAGCGCCATTTTTTTTTACTTTGGGAATTTAAGTGCTTGAAGTGTAAAGGGCACATTTTACTAGTTAAGTGCAACAGCCGTGTCTACATGCCCTACTCCCCAGAAACACAAGAAATACAGTATGATTAGAAATTAGTGGTCAGCCCTGCAGTCACTGATTAATATTAGGCTTATTCACTCAGTAAAACTCTTTGTCAGATTTATGACTTCCCTCTTGACTAATTTTGTAGACAGACAAAGGTAATATGTAACGTACGTTTAACTCCAGAAAGCGGCTATGTCATCAGTGACTTTGGAGTAGAAGAGAGCGCTATGTGTCCTGTGTGTGAGCCTACAGAGCACAGTTGCAGTCTGTAACACCCCATAACAACTTCTAAATCTGTCATCAGAACATGAATTTTATATTAAGCTCCTTTTCACTGCATGAGCCAGGAACTTAAGAGGGAAACATTCAGTATCATTTATGCTGGTGCTGGGTCAACCATGACATCACTCTCCCATTTAAAGGGCTATAATGAGGTGAAAAGACAGTTTTAAAATAACATAACACTTTATATGGTGGAAATTATGGATATGCTCCTTTTAATATCGCTGCGTAGAGCTCCGGGGAGTTTTAAAGGATTGGATTTGGCATATGGAAATGGTACCTCAAAGTGAACTGACATGAGGTTAAACATACTTGTTGCTTTGGGTGGTAGAGTATTTATTAAATAGTGGAAAAACTCGTAAAATGAAAGATTGAATATTGAGAATGTTGCCTCTTTAATTAGCGGCCCTTTTTGTTTCCATTGATGATCAGATTGTTACCGTTTAACTTCCAACGTTAGAGAGGAGCTGTCAATGCTTCGGAGATGTTTGCTTTGGTAATTTATTATATTCCCCAAATTAAGTGTTTGTTGTACTGTTTCTCTGTTATTCCTACCAAAAATGTACCAATAAATTGTCAATAGGATGTTACCCCTTATGGCCACTTTACACGCGGCTACATTTCTAGCTTATCCACAGGTAACTTACTGGTGCAGTGAATCATGGAGACATGGTTCTATCTTGTTGCTGTGTACAAATGGAATAATCTCTCCATGATTTCACTTGCAACCAGTAAGTTACCTGTGGATAAGCTAGAAATGTAGCCGCGTGTAAAGTGGCCATTAGGGGTGTGTCTGTTCAGAGTCTGACTGTCCAATTATTGATGACATTATCAGACTATAAAGGGACACTCCCTTTGACAAGACTGGTGGTACATCCAAGTTGTCAATTTATTTATATAAATATTTAATAAATTAGACATATCAATAAAGCGCTTAGATATTCTTTAATGGAAAGTATGACCTATAAATATAATATATAATGTAATAATAAACCTTTAAAGGGAACCTGTCACTCATTACATGTTGCCCATACCATAAGCTGTATGAATCAGAGTTTGGCAGCCAGGATTTTTTTTTGTTCTAGCTCTAGTACTCAGGAATAAACAGTTGAAGATAGTGGCACACATCGTGACATCACAACGTCACAACCCTACAATGCACAGTGACCGCCGATGCCTGGTTGCAGACGGGAGCCCCAGCCTATAGTGAAGAAAATGCAGATGAGGCTCACAGTGGCTGAAAGAATGGGCCCAAAATACCAGGCTTTGTCAACCTTCTTCACCTCATTTGGGTGCTGTCTGGATGTTCTTTGTTCTACGTGGTACATGTGATTGTCCAAGGGCTGGATCATAACATTTCATGTAATGTGATTGACCCCGAACTAGTGCCTGGAGATAGATCGTAACTAATTTGCATCAGTTGTGATCCGTCATGCTAAAGAAACTGAGCCTAATGCCATAAATATAAAGTGCCTTGCAAAAGTCAAGGCCCCCTTGATCTTTTCAACCTTTTGCCACATTTCAGGCTTCAAACATAAAGATATAAATTCTAATTTTTTTGTGAAGAATCAACAAGTGGGACACAATCGTGATGTGGAACGAAATTTATTGGATATTTTAAACTTTTCTAACAAATTAAAAACTGAAAAGTGGGGGTGCAATATTATTCAGCCCCTTTACTTTCAGTGCAGCAAACTCACTCCAGAAGTTCAGTGAGGATCTCTGAATGATCCAATGTTGTCCTAAATGACTGGTAATGATAAATAGAATCCACCTGTGTGTAATCAAGTCTCCGTATAAATGCACCTGCTCTGTGATAGTTTCAGGGTTCTATTTCAATGCAGAGAGCATCATGAAGACCAAGGAACACACCAGGCAGGTCCGAGATACTGTTGTTAAAGCCGGATTTGGATACAAAAAGATTTCCCAAGTTTTAAACATCTCAAGGAGCACTGTGCATGCGATATATTGAAATGGAAGGAGTATCAGACCATTTCCTGTGTGTGCGGCGATACAGGAAATAGAGCGGCTGCAGCTCACACTACATTACAGGCTGAGATCAGCGGCTTTAATAAAATAATATCAAAAATACATTTTATATTAAACACTGTTACAAACTTTCTTTAAATAGATAATTAACATGCATTGTTTTCACAGTTGATACTAATCAATATATTTTAAAGTATTTGCGGTTAATCTAATGGGATAGAATACAATGGGCAATAATCAGGCTGGAGAAAGAGAAAATCAATTTCATTTATTGAAATCAATGTGACAATGACATCCTTTACCACATAAGGTGAAAGATAAAAATAGCAATGCCAGGTAACCGATGCCTCACAATTTCCGTATTGATGGTGGTTATTGACTGTGTTGAAAGCATTCAAGGTTAAGTGGCATTTAAATATCATTATTTTTTTTTTTAATGTGACCGTGTATTTTCTGTAATTTTATTATGACAACAGAAAACACCTGAACTAAATCCCAAATGTAAGAGATGAAAGTCATTCTAGTTTCACACCAGTGTTTTTTAAAATCAGGCACAGATCCAGTTTTTCTGGATCTTGTAAGGAACTGAATTTTGCTCATTCACTTTCAATGGAGTCCGGTAGCAGGTAACATCTGGTTGCATTTGGTTGCATCAGATTGCTACCGGATCCTGTTTGTTGCAGCATCCAAAAAACGTTGCATGCACAAAACCACATCCTACCAGATCTGGCATCATTATAATTGAAGTCTATGTGTGCTGGATCAGGTTTTAAAACCGGATCTGGCATGCCTACTGAGCATGCACGGTGTTGTCAAGTGTAGTGATCGGCTTAGGCTGCCTTCACATCACGATTTTTGCACATCCGTGGTGATCCTTGAATTTCAAGGATTACATGGACAGGCACGGATCTGTGCCAACAGATGCTACTGATGCCCACGGATCCGTGTTTTCCACAGATCCGTTATCAGTTAGCAGAGATAGAGCTGTACTTTGCTTCTAAGTATGCACAGTACAGAAAATCGGATCTGTTTTACGGATCTGATTTTTAGACAATAGACAACATCCGCCAGGAAATCAGCTCTCAGCCTCCAAGCACTGCCACCCCCATTCTTCCCCACACCTCCTCCGGTTCACTCTCCACATTTGACCCAGTCACAGAAGAAGAAGTCTCCAGGCTCCTTTCTTCCTCTCGTCCCACCACATGCACTACTGACCCCATTCCCTCACACCTGCTCCAGTCCCTCTCTCCAGTCGTCACCACTCATCTAACCAAAATCTTCAATCTCTCCCTCTCTTCTGGCATCTTCCCCTCCTCCTTCAAACACTCGATCATTACCCCATTATTAAAGAAAACCACTCTCGACCCAACCTGCACAAATAACTACAGACCAGTCTCCAATCTCCCCTTCATCTCTAAACTCTTGGAGCGCCTGGTCTATTCCCGCCTCACCCATTACCTCACGCTCACTCTCTTCTAGATCCATTGCAGTCTGGTTTCCGCCCCCTTCACTCTACAGAAACTGCCCTCATCAAAGTGACCAATGACCTTCTGACAGCAAAACGTAATGGTGACCACTCTCTGCTTATTCTTCTTGACCTCTCTGCAGCTTTTGACACTGTCGACCATCATCTCCTACTCTCTATGCTGCTCTCCATTGGCATAAAGGACACTGCTCTCTCCTGGCTCTCCTCCTATCTTTCTGACCGCTCTTTCAGTGTATCTTTTGCTGGCTCTACTTCTTTCCCTCTTCCCCTCACTATTGGAGTCCCTCAGGGTTCAGTCCTTGGCCCTCTCCTCTTCTCTCACTACACAGCCCCGATTGCGCAGACCATCAGCAGATTTGGCTTTCAGTACCATCTTTATGCTGATGACGCACAACTATACACTTCAGCCCCTGACCTTACCCCTGCGGTATTAAAGAACACCAATGACTGTCTAGCTGCAGTTTCCAATATCATGTCCACTCTCTATTTGAAACTAAACCTTTCCAAAACTGAACTACTTCTGCTCCCCCCATCCACCAACCTCCCTAAATCAGACATCTCTCTCTCAGTTTGTGGCACCACGATAACGCCTAGACAGCAGTCTCGTTGTCTGGGTGTTATGTTTGACACCGATCTCTCCTTCTCCTCCCACACACAATCTCTTGTCCGCTCCTGTCGCTTACACCTGAAGAATATCTCTAGAGTCCGCCCCTTTCTCACCATGGAAACAACAAAAACCCTCACCGTGGCCCTGATCCATTCCCGCCTTGACTATTGCAATTCTCTATTAAGCGGCCTCCCCCTCAGCAGACTTTCTCCTCTCCAGTCCATCCTTAATGCAGCAGCCAGGATCACCCATCTGACCAATCGTTACTCAGATGCCTCTGCTCTGTGCCAGTCATTGCACTGGCTGCCCGTATACTACAGGATCAAATTCAAATTGCTTGTTCTCACCCACAAAGCTCTTCACAGTGCAGCACCCCCCTACCTCTCCTCCCTCATCTCTGTCTATCACCCCACCCGTTCTCTACGTTCCTCAAATGACCTTCGACTAACATCAACATCTGCACTAATCCGATCCTCCCACTCCTGGCTCCAAGATTTCTCCAGAGCTGCACCAAACCTCTGGAATGCTTTACCCCAAGAAATCAGGACTATCCACAATTTGCATGGCTTCAGACGATCCCTAAAAACGCATCTTTTTAAGGCGGCCTATCATACTCCCTAATAGAAGTCCTTTGTACTGTAGACAGTGAATGGGCTATCCCTCTGGACATTACTCTTCTACAAACTCCACCAAACCAAAAAGCTCTACACAGATTGTATAATGACCATCCATGTAAGCTTAGTTCTATGCCCCATTTCCTCAAGATGCCCATCAGTGCAATAAGCCCCTGTACCTTGTGCAACCCTTATCCCATTGTAGATTGTAAGCTCTTTTGAGCAGGGTCACCTTCATTTCTTGCTTTATTTATTGTATTTTCTTTATTACATTGACTCTATGCCTATTGTTTTGTATCTAATTATTCTACTGTATTTGTTCTCTACTGTAATTACTTACTGTATATTTTCTGTACCCTACATTGTAAAGCGCTGCGGAATATGTTGGCGCTATATAAATAAAGCTTTATTATTATTATTATTATTAGACGGATCCGAGATACATAGACTCCCATGTTATGTAACGTGGAACACAACGGGTCCGTTACGGATCCGTGGTGTCCGATTTGAGTCACGGAGACCAAATTCGTAGCAGGCTACGATATTGGCTCCGTGACTACATCGGACAGCAATGGATGGTGCTAAAATCGGATGCCAATAGGGACACATCCGAACCCATGCGTTGCCCATAGGGATACATGGGGGGCAAAATCAGATCCGTGTGTATGCGTTTTGAAACTGATACACACGGATGCAGCAAAATCGTGATGTGAAGCCAGCCTTAGAGATAAGTATTCAATCAATTAACACCTAATTCCAAGTTTACTAGATACCAAAACCAGTAAGGCTGCCTTCACATTACGATTTTTGCACATCCGTGGTGACCCTTGAATTTCAAGGATCACGCGGACAAGCGTGGATCTGTGCCAACAGATGCCACTGATGCCCACGGATTCGTGTTTTCCACATATCGTCATCAGTAGCAGAGATACGGCTGCACTTTGCTTTTGAGCATGCACATTACAGCACATCGGATCTGTTCTACGGATCCGATTTTTTGACGGATCCGAGATACATAGACTCCCATGTCATGTATTGCGGAACGCAATGGATCCGTTACGGATCCGTGGTGTCCGATTTGAGTCACGGAGACCAAATTCGTTACAGGCTACGATATTGGCTCCGTGACTACATCGGACAGCAACGGATGGTGCTAAAATTGGATGCCAATAGGGACACATCCGATCCGATCTGTTGCCCATAAGGATATATAGGGGGCAAAATCGGATCCGTGTGTATCCGTCTTGACATGGATACACACACAATTCAGCAACATCATGATGTGAAGGCAGCCTAACCCGAACTGAGGAGGCCTGCCTAACGTCACAGCCTCCTAATCAATGTGCTAATAAAAACATTGCTTTAACGAACTAGTAACACAGAGTTAAACAAGAAACACATAGCTAAAAAGGCAAAATCTATTTACATTATGCTAGAGGGAAAATTAGCAACAAACAATATCTAACAAATTCTAGGAGGCTGACAAGTCGTATAATCGAATAAAATAATAATAATCATATACAATTATAATAATCGAATAAAATAATAATAAACACTGTGAATCGAAACAGCACCAATAGATTGGCACAAATTCCTGGAACAAAGAAAGTCAACTAGTAGATGCTATAAACTTGGATTCAACATTCTAAAAATATATCATATTCATCACACATTATAATCTGCTGTGATAAGTCTGGAGAATTTTTTTATGATTACCTGATTTTAATTTTCACTGGATAAAAATTACACATACAAACCCCAAATAGTTTAACCCAGGGAAATATGTTTTTTCCTGTATTACGCTAAGACTGTAAAATAGCATGACCTGCTCCATACAATTTTGTGTAATAGTACCCATAAAGTGCCCATGGATTCAATATATAGAACCCTACAGACTCTGTGATCTATGCACATTATGTGCCATGTGAATGAGACCTAAATGACAAGACAACATTAATATTATACAAGAAGCTCCACAATTTAACACACTTTAAATAGTAAATGGAGAACAAAATAGACTAAACTCAACGTACGTGACTCGTCAGCATATAGTTTTGTAATATATTGTCATTTAATTGCTAATGTTCCACATCTATTCTCTGATCTCTCTTTAATCGCAAATAACTGCTTGTGAAATCAATGGTTTTCCAATTAGAATGTAAAACAGGATACTTGAAGGGATAAATGGCATTTTACCTAGTAAAGAGGGTTAACATTTCAGAAGAATAGATTAATTCCACCTAAAGCACTAAAAGGATTTATCAGGTTGATAAATTTGGATTGAGTGAAGCATAAAAGGTCTGTATTCTTTATGGGTAGTTTATGCGAAATTATGTGAACCAGGACTACAGTATGTCCTTATTAGAAGTTATGTGCTGTTTTGTTACTGTAAAAAGTTATGTTCTTGTATTTAATCATTTATTTTTTATCAATTAGCAAAATGCAAAGTGACTGAACAAAGCAAAATCTATATCAATGTTTGTTGTGACCGCCCTTTGTTTTCAAAACATCATCAATATATCATTTTTCAGTATACTTGCTCCAGTTTTTGAAAGACTCGGCTGGCATATTTTTCCAAACATCTGGGAGAACCGACTACAGATCTTCGGCGTAAAAATCTTCAACAATGAGTCCAGAAATTGACATATAGTCACATATGTGACATAAGTGATATTCCCCTGATTCTTACATCATTATGTTTGTCTGCGTTATATGAAAAGTTCAGAGATGATGTCTGGCTCTCCGAATAAGGGGGTGCTCAAGGGTCACAAAATAGTCACAATAATATAGTGGAAACTCCGGCACACTAAAATAAGAGGAAGAAAGCAGTTGGCTGAAGAATTGATCATTTATTTGATGCTCAAAAGAAGAAATAAACCCGTTTCGACCCTATGCGGGTCCTCCCCAGAGAAAGACCCGCATAGGGTCAACACATTGTGTTTATATCTTCTTTTGCACATCAATTTAAGGATCAATTCTTCAGCAATCCATGTTCTTCCTCTTATTTTTGGTGTTTCCTCTATGTTATTGGGATTATATGGAGAGGCAGAAGGATTTGGACCAGTCTCATACACAGAAGATCTATGATTATTAGTTTCCAAGATGTTTGGAATAAAAGATGTTGAGAACAACTTCCAAGCCAAGTTCTTTTAAAAAACTACATAAAAGTGTACCTAGAATAATTTATTAGTCTACCTGTATAAGTGGGATTCTTTCAAATAGATAACAAAGGGTTAATTGGCTTTAATGAAATGATTACTATGGCCAGCTTCACACGACGGTTTTGTGCTGTCAGGTTCTGTCCAGTGTTTTGTAGGATGCACCGGACAGAACCTGACAGCACCGGATGAGCACAAAATGTGGGCTAATGAGCCCTTCAATCCTGTTTTTTGCAGGATTCGTTTGTGCTCGTGCCTGCTGCTGTCCGCAGTGCTGAACTTTCAGCCCGCATGTTCAGTGGTGCTGTCCGCGGTGCTTAGATTTTAGCCGTATGTGAAGTGGAGCTCTCTATGGTGTTGAACATTCAGCGGTGGCTCTGAAACGCTGCTGTTGTCCATGGTGCTGAATGAGCGCGGCTGCGTATCAGAGCCGGTACTGTTCAGTGCAAGGCATCCGGGAAACAATCCGATTTTTTGTTGGATCTGGGGCAACCCGGCGCCCATAGACTCCCATGTTATGTGTGTCGGTTGCCTCGGATCTGGGAGGATCCGATTTTGTCCAATTTTTGCACCGGAGGCAAAAAATGATGCTAACTCAGATTTTGTGTCCGATGCAAAAATAGACAAAATCGGATCTGGGAGTAAAATCATAAAACCGGATGGCAAAATAGCACCAATCCGGCATCATAGGGATTCATGGGGTAAAAACTGATCAGGACCTGAAAGGTAAAATCCGTGGTGTGAAGCTGTCTAACACTTGTATTAGAACAGTCATGCCATGATTTTTGTTTTTTTTTTTGTTCATTGTGTATGAGCCTGTGATCAAGGAAAGTGTTCTCCGTAACGCTTGAGGCAGGGAGCCGAGGTGCTCCATGTACGTTTTTATTCATGGATCATCTAATTTACATTAAAGAAGCCTTTTTATGGAGAATTGAGCACCACTTTCTTCATATTTCTTCTTCTTTGTATGAAGTGGATGCCAGCCACATTAGAGAGCGCTTCAGAATCCGGAGTGAATATTGTGAGTCGCATAAACCCTCTTCCCTTTTCCTAGAGACTTTTACTAAATAATCATGTTTTATTTGTCTCTGGAATAGTAGATAAAAAAATGAGCACTGGGAGAGAAAACAATGGCCTCTGAGAGAACACATGGTAGCAAGAGAAAAGAATGTAACTGAAGGATGATTGGTTGACAGGAATAAGATCATTTTACCACCACTGAACTTCAAATTAGATTTAATGAAGCAGTTTGTAAAGGCTCTAAACAAAGAGGGGAGATGCCTCGACTACATCTGAAGACAATTTCCAGCGCTGACCATGGAGAAGCTAAAGGCCGGTAGTTTTAATGGTCCTCAAATCAGCGGATTCATGAAAGAGCCACCCTCAGAGAGTCATTGACTGATACTGAGGCAGATGCATGGTCTTATTTCACAATGGTTATAAACATATTTCTTGGGAACTATAAAGCAGATAACTACACTGAACTGATAGAAAGAAGGCTATCATCTTTCCGTCACTTTGGCTTTACATTGAGTATTAAGGTGCATTACCTCCACAGCCACTTGGATTGCTTCCCAGAAAACCTTGGTGACCTAAGTGAAGAGCAGGGTGAACGATTCCACCAAGATCTATGAACTATAGAACAGAGATACCAAGGACACTGGGTTACCCACATGATGGCGAATTGCTGCTTGTCTATTCAATGTGATTGCCCTGGCGCAACTGACCGCAAGTAATCTTTACCATGCCACCTTTGCGAGGTATCTCAGTAAATTAACAGTATATCAATGACAAAATTTTATGCATGTTTAATTATTTTTCATACCTCGATTTTAGGGCTTGATCCAATGACTTCTGGTTTTGTGGTCGGCTTCCCTCTCTATTGGACTACAGCCTGTTTTGTCTTTGGTCAATTGCTGATAGTTCTCTTGTCTTTCCTTTGTCTTGTCTTTCTTTTTTGTTCAGGTGTTTTCACTTTCCCATTTTGTTGGCCCTATCACATGTTGGGAGGAGCTATTTAAACTCACCATGCACATGCCTTCCTTTCTGGTTATATTCCTAGCTGGATAGATGTTTGGAGTCCCTTAAGGAATATCTAGCTTAAATTTGTCTATTGTTTTCACTGCGGTTTGTTTGTGTGTTGCTCTTCCCGGCATTTTTTCCATTCTGTTACGATTAGGTTTTGGAGGGTTTCACATATACCGTTAGTCTTTTGGGTTATTTCCATTTTCCTACATCTGATGTGTATGACTTTATAAACACATTTTACCCGTGTCTCACCCACTTACTTTATGGTTATTGTTTTACACTTTGTTTGCAGTTGAGAGAGTAGTTAAGAATACTCAGGGTTTAGTAGATACCAGTCATAGTGTTTGATCAGTTGCATGCCTATACAGAGGGTATATCACATCTCATTAAATAGAGCAGATGCAAGAAAAATAACAGCAAAACAAAAACTGGCCTACAAAAAGACTAAATATCTCAGGCACCAATTCTCTTGTTCCCCAGGAATATGAAGTTTATTGCCAGTTCCGTATGCTGAAAAACAGCCCAACACCATGATGTTCACACCTACAAACTTTATTGTTGGTATGGCATATTGGGGTGATATATGCAGTGCCTTTTGGCCACCAATAATGGTGTGTATTTTGGCATCCAAAGAGTTCAATCTTGGTTTCATCTCACCAGACTACATTCTCCCAATATTTCACAGGTTTTTCTAAATATTGTTGCGGAAACTGTAAACTCGCTTGAAATGCCTTTTTTCAGCATTGAAGTCTTTACGCTCTAACAACCCAATGAAGATGGATGCTTTTAAGAATAATGTAGGCATGTATGCAAAATACTTTGCCACCAAATTGATGAAGAGAGATAATGAAATCTTGAAATATGATTTTTATTACTGATTTAGAACAACCCGTTTATGATCATACTCAGCCTTTTTCAAGGCACATCGAGTGTGTAAGCAAACAAAGAATTCATAATTACAATAATAATTGACAAAATGCATCCAAAACAAAATAAAGAATGTATGAAAGGAACAGCAGGCTCGATAAGCATAGGTTTCAATGTTTACAAACATATAGGCATCCATGATAACGAGATACAATCCCAAGTGAATGATGATCGCTATGGGATACTGTTTCTTTAAGAATATACATGCAGCCATATTGGGATCCAATTTCTTAGAGGCGGTTTTAGGTCACTTTCACAAGCAAATGATTGTGTGTGTTTTTTTCCTGTGGGGAGGGAAACAAAGGGAGATTAAGTAAAGCATGGTTGCAATATAGTTATTGGAATAAACGCTTAGTGATACATGATAGTAGGTAGTGAGCAAGTTATTACAAAGGATAATAAAGACAAATAGGGCATTAGTAGAGGATTATAAAGGCTCCTGTCAGTGTGAGTTTCACCGAGTCAGAGGTGTATAGAGCGCAAGCAAGTAAATACAGAGTGAGGGCAAACATGTTAACAATTATCTGTAGGGAAGGTGGTCAGATGTGACCAGTGAATAGGAGCAGATCACGTTCCAGGGAAGAGAGCTTGGTGCCCCAATCACGAGTGGAGCCCATGACCCCGTGTGATGTGCGCATCCATGTGCGGCACGTGCGCATGCGCAGCAGCTTGAGGAGATTGGAAAAAGAGGGAGCCAAAAATACCGCGGATATGCACAGAAGCAGGGAAGTAAGGGAAGCAGATGATGTGAATGTGAAGAAAACCTGGTGGTATACAGAAGAGAGTGATATAAACCGAGGAAAAATGGAGATTATATGTAGAAACAATGGAAAGGATTGAAAGAAAAACATTAGAAAAGGAGGGGGAAAAAGGAGAAAATAGTAATGTCAAAGGAAATATGATGGGAAATCAATATGTGACTTAGGCTAGGGTCACAGTAGCATTTTTTACAAGCGTTTTTGGAGACCTGCGTTTTCAAAAACGCATGTAAAAAACGCACCCATAGGCCCCCATGTTAAAAAAAGCATGCCCTAATAGCAAAAACGCATGTGTGACAGTACCATGCGTTTTTGGTGCATTTCCAAAAACACATGCGTTTTTTAATATGGGGCCCTATGGGAAAAGCATGCAAAAACGCATGTACAATTAGTACCATTCAAAAACGCATGCGTTTTCCATAGGAGCCCATGTTAAAAAAACGCAAGCGTTTTAGAAAACGCATGCGTTTTTTTAACATGGGCTCCTATGGAAAACGCATGCGTTTTTGAATGGCACTAAAAGGTACTAATGTACAATGCGTTTTTGCATGCGTTTTCCATAGGGGCCCATGTTATAAAAACACACCAAAAAATAGTGCATGCACTATTTTTTGGTGCAGATTTAAAAACGCAGCCAAAAAACTCATGATGACATGAACAAACGCATGTAAAAAGTTTTTAAAAGGCACTACAAAAACGCATGCCAACTGTGACCCCAGCCTTAGGCTGGTTTCACATTAGCGTTCGCTTTGCATACGTCTGAACGCACAAACACATGGCCGAACGCATACATCCTGATGCAAACGCACCGTATATTATCCTGATGTGCTCAGAAAGAAAACTGCATAGGAATGTATGTACTGCCATAGGAACTCATTATAGCGGCAGGGCAGAAAGGGGAGAGAGAGAGAAAATCCTGTGCCTACATGCATAGCGACCTAGATGGCAATGCGTCTCAATTGAATTCAATGCAGAAATTGTGCGTTTGTGCTTGTGTATAAATCAAGTATCCCCAGATGCACAAAAAATGCAACATGAAGCATTCAGTACTTTTTGGCCATGTCCACTCACCTCCGCTGTAAGTATTTAGCGGCTAGCAGCGTTTCCCTGTCCGCTCTGGGAAAGCGGACACTAGGCAGCCTGCTGTATGAAATGGTTACCACGATACACATCGGGTAACCATGGGCTGTGTCCGCAGAAAGCGGCGGCACACACGCACCTCCGCTTCTCTGAAAAAAACTAAATACCGTATATACTCGCGTATAAGCCGAGTTTTTCAGCCCAAAAATTGGGCTGAAAAGTCCCCCTTCGGCTTATACGCGAGTCACTGTATAATATATACACTGTATACAGTATACAGCAGCCCCCCCCCATATCAGTATACAGGGCCCCCCCCCTTGTGTAGCAATCCTGTAAAGGAAGAGATTAGTATACTTATCCCTGCCGCTGTCCCGCCACGCTATCGCGCTCCTCCAGCTTCATCCAGCGTCTTCCGTCTTCTTCCGGCTTCCTCTGGTGGCGCAGGCAATGACGTCATTGTCTGCGCGCCAGAGGAAGAAGCCGGAAGACGCTGGATGAAGACGGAGGAGCGCGATAGCGGCAGAGGGACAGCGGCAGGGATAAGTATACTAATCTCTTCCTTTACAGGATTGCTACACAAGGGGGGGCCCTGTATACTGATATGGGGGGGCTGCTGTATATACCTCTGGGGCTGCTGTATACTACCACTGGGGCTGCTGCTGTATATATCACTGGGTCTGCTGCTGTATACTACCACTGGGGCTGCTGCTGTATACTACCACTGGGGAGGCTGCTGTATACCACACTGCTGGGGGCTGTATACCTGTGCTGGGGTCCACCCTCGGATTATACACGAGTCAATAGGTTTTTCCAGGTTTTGGGGCAAAAGTAGGGTGGTCGGCTTATACACGGGTCGGCTTATACACGAGTATATACGGCATTTAGCGGAGAACCGCTAAATTCTTACAGCGGAGGTGTGTGGACATGGCCTTTCCCTGTGTCATTTCTCATTATTACATTATCACTAAATCACTCATCACTAAATTATGGACATCTATGGTTTGATTTATTTTCCTGTGTGGATTGGATGAGTTGTTACTGACATCTGGTGAGAAATTCATGTCAATAGCACCTTTAGAAATATATTTACTTAGAAAATTGGTGACATGTTCAATACTTATTTCATTCATTGCAAATTGATTTGTTTCTTGCTGGATTTCAGAACAGAAAAGCTGAACTTCAATTAGTCTGTGATATTTTAAAAGAGCCATTATCATGGTCATGACGGTTGTGGTAAGGCAACACACCCTAATACTTGGCCATCATCCCAATACCATTAGAGTTATTTCAGTGAGCATGACCAGATTTACTGGGATATGTTAATATATTTACTTTCAATTAAACCCATGGCACCATTTCCAACCAAAACAAAGGCTTCTTGTAAATAATTTTAACCTGTGTACTTAAGAATGTAAAATTAATGACCAGTAGAAGAAAAGTAGGACTGTTTTATTTGTGATACACATTATTTTTCCATTCAATTTATTTTTAGTTGAGTCTTTTAATAGACTTACAAAATATATAAACCTACATGAATCGCCCATTTCATAGACTCCTGAAAGCTAATGGTTCTGGTTAAATTTGCTGTTTACTTACTAAACTTATAAATAAGAAATGAGTAGATATCAAAACTTTAAAGCAGTCATACTAGAAGTGGGCCCGATGTTATCGCATCAAGAGGGCCGTGACATCACGATGGGGGCGCTCTGTGGCACTGGGGGTGGCGGCTGTCTCTCCCCCCCTCCCCCACCATGCTCTCTCACAATGTATTGGAGTAAATGTATTTTTAGTTAAAAACCTGTTTCTGCGGGGGAAATGAGGTTAATAAAGTGTCAATCTGGCAATCCTGGTTGGCAATCCTAATTTCCTGGTAAAAAATGTGTAGGGCTTCACTGTATTTTGTCTTGCCAGCGCAGGTAAATCAAGCAGCTACTGGCTGTCAACCCCCGCTACCTGGTGTTACCTTCACTAGCAAAGAAAAATACAGGGAAGCCTTATTTTTTTCTTAGGTATTTAAATAAATACAGTATGTGTTTGTATGTTCATGCTTGCATGTATGTATGTACGTGTATGTGTATGTGTGGACATTATGCTGTGTGCATACGCACACGTATGCGTGTTTGTGAGTGCATGTGTATCTGTGTATGCATGGGCATGTGCGTTTGTGTGTATGGGGATATTATACTGTGTGTATGCATGTGCATATGGGTGTCGGGGTCTCTATCAGTGACGGGGTGGAGGTTATTATATGTGCTTCTGGCTGCGGGCTAGAAGGCATATACCACACTCACTGAGAGGTGCCTTAATAAACAGCACAGGCAGGGCAGCTGCGGCCCTTCTTTATCCTCAGGCAGTTCTCTGACTGACCTGGGCTTAACAGGAGACGCAGTGGAGCTGCCAGATTCGGTGGCCGATCCACCACAAGTGGTGGCAGCGGTGGGATAATGCTTCTTCAGAAGAAATACAATATGGAGATTGGGAAGCTGATTTTTATACATTATGGGCTGACCCCTGTCTCCACCCATCTCGCACCTCTGGGCTGTCTCACAACTCCCACCCCTCTGAGTGGAGATATAGACACCCAAACTCTATAATCTGCCCTAGCCTTGTCCGTGGGAATCACAGACGTTAGACAATGCTTTCATATTTTCAGTTATGATTTTATCTTCGTCTGGATATGAAACATGACTATTCTGAGAGTATCCTACTAGCCCATATCACGTTTAGATGGCTTAAAGTCATCGCACACATATGTAAAACGATGTGCGGTGACCGTCGGAATGTCGCAATTTTATATCTATGCTTGCCATGTTTATAGACAGCACGGCTAATGAGATATTAATGTTATATTCACGACTCCGTCCCGTCTGCGTTGAAGACACTATTTCCTTTCCACTGGCCTTACAGGGAAATTGGATGTGTCACCTTTCTTCAAATCCCAGCAGGCAGTCATCCTTTCCCCAACTGCCCTATTGTGTGGCCTGTTAGATGGCATCTACATGCTAATTAATGTACTACTGGCCAGAGAGGAATGGCCTCTGGCTTGCAAAGGTGGGGGCTTATCACTTTATGAGTGAGATGTGTCTTATCAAATTGCTTTCTGGGAGGAATGGAATCTGGGGAATATGGCAATATTCCTTACCAATACTGCTTATTCATCACATGCGTGCATGTGCGTATGTGTATGAGTGTGTGTGTGGGGACATTATGCTGTGTGTGATTGCATATTTGTGTTTATGTGTGTGCTTGCATGTGTGTATGTGCGTGCATGTGTATGTGCGTGCATGTGTACGTGCGTGTGGGAACATTATACTGTGTACATGTATGTTTGTATGTGCATATATATATCTACATATAACTATCTGCATGTGTGGGGGGCTATTATACTGTGTGTGTATGCGTGTGCATGTGTGTGACCACCAGAGGGCGCCTGCACCCCATCTCCAGCACAGGCTGCAAGTCGTGGTCTTTCCTGGCGGCTGTGACTGCACGGAGGTGGGTGGGTAGGCACCGGCGGGATCCATTGTGTGTGTAGTCAGGCGGTGGCGGGTCCTAGCGGAGGTCCAGTGGTGGGTCCTGATGGCGATCCAGCGGCAGGTCCTGACAGCAGTCCGGCAGCGGATTCTGGTAGGGGGTCTGGTGGGGGCGGGGGGGTGTCCAGCGGGGTGTCCCGGCGGTGTCCCACTGGTGGTACTGCGCAAGGGCCTGGTACCAATGGGTACCATATTAGACTACCCATCACTTGGATATTCCAATATGGTGGTCGGCGTACTTCCGGTGTGGTGGATTGTGGCATTCGAGGACGTCTGGATGGAAGTGGATGACGGACAATTTTAGGTAAGTATATATTAGATTCTGACAGTGGATATCAAGCCTTATTATTAGTAATCTGATGATTTTAAAATTAATATGAATAATTGACTTTTCTTATGTCTCTCAAACCCACATTTGTTGGGTTGTAGGGGTTAGGAAGCAGAATACTAATTAGGGCTACTACATTTGCTTTTTGGCTTCACAAGTTTTTTTTAAATACAAACTGGAAATTCCAAATTGAATCATAAAGATAATAATAAATAATTATTATTATTCACTTGTTTAGCACCATTAATTCCACACCGCGTTGCATACATTAGCAACAGGTAACACTCTACATGCCTATCCTGTGTGACCTCAAATTATTGAAATTTTTTAATAGTATCAGTCTTGTCATGTAGGCCATAGGAACATTTGGAGCCCCTTAGGCTCCGGGCCTTGGGTGAGATTGCAACCCCTGTACCTATTTCAGTTACGCTTCTGTCTCTGTGTCTATCCTGTAAATATATCTCTATATTCTTATCATGTATGTATATCTTTGTATATCTCTATGTGTCTACCCTGCATGCATATCTATTAGGGATGGCGAATATTGAAATACTCGGACTCTTTGGACTCTAACGAGTCCGGGTCCGAGACTCGGTACTCGTTGTGAGTCCAGCGAGTCCGAGTAGTAACCTGTACTTTTGCAGTGTATCTACACAGATGCACTACAAAAGTACCCTAAAAGTTAATGTAAGGGGTTAAAAACAATAAACATTAATACTCACCTCCTGTACTCCTCGACCGGGACCGGTACCGAAGACCTCTGGCTGTTACAGGACCTCCGAGACCACCGGGAGAAGATGGGGAAAAAGACCTTGCAGTTCAGCCAATCAGCATTCGGCTAGCGGTCACATGGGTTGTGACGCGGCTGCACTGCGGTCACATGACAAGCCCATGTGACCGCTAGCCGAATGCTGATTTGCTGAACTGCAAGGTCCTTTTCCCCATCTTCTCCCGGTGGTCTCGGAGGTCCTGTAACAGCCAGAGGTCTTCGGTACCGGTCCAGGTCCAGGAGTACAGGAGGTGAGTATTAATGTTTTTTGTTTTTAACCCCTTACACTAACGTTTAGGGTACTTTTGTAGTGTATCTGTATAGATACACTGCATAAGTACAGGGACTCGCTACCCCCGAGTAATTCCTAAGGAAACTCGGCGAGTAGCGAGTCCCCCGAGTCCGCTACTATTCGGGCGAGTCCCGAATAGTAGCGAGGAATTCGCCCATCCCTAATATCTATGTATATCTCTGTGTTTATCTTATACACGTACAATAGGCTCCGGGCCTTGGGTGAGATTGCATATCTATGTATATCTCTATGTTTATCCTATACATGTACAATATGAATATGACTTCTGTGGCGTCAGATTCAATAATTACACATATCTGCATAGGTTCCTGTAATTTGAAAAGCATCAAAAATATTCAATATTATCTTTTGGAGGCTGGACAAAGTCTGGACTGAATTTACGGCCAGTTTGCAACCCAGATTTAATGGTGGGTCGTAGGATCGTGGCTGCTTACTCATGTGCGAGCCTCAGACATTAAAATCAAGTGTCCAATCATGAGTTTGCAAGGGCCAATATGAGATTCCTTATGCTGTTGGGGTATCTATGAATCATCTGGTTAATATAAAAAAGATCCACTCTATTATTTTTATTCAAGTGAATTTACAATGTAACCATTCACAAAATACGGCTCAGAGGTACACTAGGACCCCAGATGGATGCTTTAATAGAAATCTATGAACTCCAAAATAAGAGCATTAGGCATTGGTTTCTCTCTACAACATTATAATGAAAGTTCCCCTACTTCTGTCTACATAAAGTAACTGGAGGAGTTGGATCATTTGGGCATTAGGGCAATGACTGAAGGCCAATTCCCCTTTGTCATTTATAATAATTCTTAAAGAGTTATTCCAAAAATGTTAAGTTATCTCCTATCCATAAAATAGCTTGTGTTGGGTCGACTAATGGGCTCAACTTTCTCCGGTAGTCATTCATGACAGGGCTCTGCAGAGCCGATTCTTGGGTTCCACAGCACTAATCTCAAGATTGCAGATGGACTCCCAGAAATCAGTAAATTATAACGAATTCTATGACTATGGGAACTTTCCATTAGGGAATAATCTGTCAATGTTTAAAGGGATCTTGACAGCTAATACATGCTGCGAGATCCCCGGGCAGTATGTATCAGGCCCTGGCTGTAATATTTCAGCCAGATATGTTTAACTTTGAAATAATCTGGCATTTCAGAGAAAAATATACTTTAAAGCCACTGGGGATCAAGCTACGCATATGGCTAAAGAAAAAACAAAAACAAGGGCCAGTACACCTGTTGGAATAAGTATACTATGTAGGTGCACATTCACAGTGTGGCCATTACCAGACACATATAAGCTAGATTAAAAACAAGGAGTAAATACCGTACAGTAATTAAATAGTTGTAAGAAATGTAACTAAAAGTAGAGGACTTAGTTGACATTACTTTTATAAAGTGTAAAAAATTGTAACAAAGTGTAAAAGCCATCCCATCGCAACAAGGTGAACCCAATTAGTTTGATCCCTAAATCATGGTCCCAAGGGTCTCACCTCACTATATGCCAGCAGGCCTCAAAATAGAAGGGGGCAGAGCAGGATCTGTGCCAGGCAGTGTTTCACACCTGCCTATGGAACGCTAAAGAGACAAAGGAGGAGAGGGGGAAGACATCCCCAAATATACAGAGTATAAGGAACTAAGGCAAAACCAAAAACATGGCTCAGCACACATTACACATAACAACAAGCATGGTGAACTATGTTTTTAGATGCGCTTTAACTCTTTGTACGTCTTACATTTGGTGGTGTGCCCCCACACCTTCTGGGCTGTGCCCCTTTTCTATTAGATTTCCAGAGTTAGGTATATAATGCAGTCAGGCCCAGAACGTTCTCTGCCTCCCCGCCATCTAGTTAGAGACATACTGACACATAGTGAGGGGAGATACTAGAGTTAGGGACCATCTGGATTGGAGACACCTCATCACGGGAGGATGGCTTTTATGCCTTTTTGCTAAAAGTCAACTAAATACCATATATATTTTGCAAGTATTACCATTGCAGAGAAGCCCATTTTGACTAGCCACCCATGCAGCTTGACTCCCGTTAAGAGCACAATCAAGGTCTCAAAAATTCACCAAAAGATTTCCCATTGAGGTCAAAGATAATTAAAAAAAAAAAATTGACCAAATAAAAGCAGCATAATGTAAGGAAGCAGAATGTATTGGAATAGTGTAAAGAAGCAGTAAAATTTCTATGGAGGCCGATTCTAAAAGGTATACATGTATTTATGAGGAAATTATCTGAATTGACCTCTCCTTTGCCCTATTTACCTTAGTCAAGCACATCCTGAGCTGTAGGAAAGAAATGAGCGGTGTAGTCACCTTTGCATATATAGATTGGTGAAGAGGATGCTTCATTTTAAACCTAATCGAGTCCCATGCTTGTGTGCTTCTCAGAAATTAGAGGAAATCAATTCATGTGCTAATGAGAAAGTCCATAATTTATTGTCTGTTGAGGAATGCATGATACATTTATTTTAACAGTAAACAATTATTTTTATTGCAAGATTAATTATCCTGATTTATTGGTAACTCCTGTCTCCTATTCTAGAAAGCTGCAAGGTTTCTGGTCACCCCTTTGTTCATCTGTCAGGACACATCACAGAAAAATGTAATAGATGCATAAGACTTTTCTGTTTCTCTTGGCATAAAGGGAGGAGGACATGGTAGTGAGCAAACTGCTAACATACTGTGTAATAAAAGATAGAAAATAACATTAGGTGACTGCAATCTGGAAATGTTAGGACACTACCAATTACTAAGAAATTGGAGAGGTTGAAGTTATATGTAACATACTCTATATTCTATGGGTCAACATACATGACGAGTCTGTGACAGTGTTTTATGTTGTTTTACTTTTGGTATTTATTTCTCCAGTACCAGTGAGGGTTAATGTTGTTTCTTCATTGGAAGGCTTGCTGCATTGTGTGTCCACTCCCACTTCTCCTTAAGTAGTCATGTGATCCTTCCGCTGTTGTCGGTGATAGTTCATTCTTACCTCAACCAGCCTGGAGTTTGGATGTGTGTGAGCCACTGCTGTGGAGATCAGCCGACCTGGTGCCGTTCCCTCTGCAGCTGTTTGGAATTAAGCAGCAGATTTAAGAAGTTTTTCTTTTGGGTTTTCCCTGTTACGTTGGGTGGGGAAAGGGGGTTTATTCCAGGGTATCTCAGGAGATAGGGTTAAGCTATGACTATGACTATGAAAATTGTAGATTCACACTGAAGGCATCAAAACTATGAATTAACACATGTGGAATTATATACTTAACAAAAAAGTGTGAAACAACTGAAAATATGTCTTATATTCTAGGTTCTTCAAAGTAGCCACCTTTTGCTTTGATTACTGCTTTGCATACTGTTGATGAGCTTCAAGAGCTAGTCACCGAAAATGGTCTTCCAACAGTCTTGAAGGAGTTCCCAGAGATGCTTAGCACTTGTTGGCCCTTTTGCCTTCACTCTGCGGTCCAGCTCACCCCAAATCATCTCGATTGGGTTCAGGTCTGGTGACTGTGGAGGACAGGTCATCTGCCGTAGCACCCCATCACTCTCGTTTTTGGTCAAATAGCCCTTACACAGCCTGGAGGTGTGTTTGGGGTCATTGTCCTGTTGAAAAATAAATGATGGTCCAAGTAAACGCAAACCGGATGGAATAGCATGCCGCTGCAAGATAATGTAATAGCCATGCTGGTTCAGTATGCCTTCAATCTTGAATAAATCCCCAACAGTGTCACCAGCAAAGCACCCCCACACCATCACACCTCCTCCTCCTTGCTTCACAATGGGAACCAGGCATGTAGAGTCCATGTAGAGTCCATCAGTTCACCTTTTCTGCATTGCACAAACACACGGTGGTTGGAACCAAAGATCTCAAATTTGCACTCATCAGACCAAAGCAGAGATTTCTACTGGTCTAATGTCCATTCCTTGTGTTCTTTAGCCCAAACAAGTCCCTTCTGCTTGTTGCCTGTCCTTAGCAGTGGTTTCCTAGCAGCTATTTTACCATGAAGGCCTGCTGCACAAAGTCTCCTCTTAACAGTTGTTGTAGAGATGTATCTGCTGCTTGAACTCTGTGTGGCATTGACCTGGTCTCTCTAATCTGAGCTGCTGTTAACCTGCGATTTCTGAGGCTGTTGACTCGGATGAACTTATCCTCCGCAGTAGAGGTGACTCTTGATCTTCCTTTCCTGGGGCAGTCCTCATGTGAGCCAGTTTCTTTGTAGCACTTGATGGTTTTTGCAACTGCTCTTGGGGACACTTTCAAAGTTTTCCCAATTTTTAGGACTGACTGACCTTCATTTCTTAAAGTAATGATGGCCACTCGTTTTTCTTTACTTAGCTGCTTTTTTTCTTGCCATAATACAAATTCTAACAGTCTATTCAGTAGGACTATCAGCTGTGTATCCACCAGACTTCTACACAACAAAACTGATTGTCCCAACTCCATTTAAAAGGCAAGAAATCCCACTTATTAAACCTGACAGGGCGCACCTGTGAAGTGAAAACAATTTCCGGTGACTACCTCTTGAAGCTCATCAAGAGAATGCCAAGAGTGTGCAAAGCAGTAATCAAAGCAAAAGGTGACTACTTTGAAGAACCTAGAATATAAGACATACTTTCAGTTGTTTCACACTCTTTTGTTAAGAATTCAATTCCACATGTGTCAATTCATAGTTTTGATGCCTCCAGTGTGAATCTACAATTTTCATAATCATGAAAATAAAGAAAATTCTTTGAATGAGAATGTATGTCCAAACTAGTGGTATGTACTGTATATATATACCGTATATACTCGTGTATAAGCCGACCCGTGTATAAGCCGACCCCCCTACTTTCACCCCCAAAATCTGGGAAAACCTATTGACTCGTGTATAAGCCGAGGGTGGACCCCAGCACAGGTATACAGCCCCCAGCAGTGTGGTATACAGGCCCCCCTCCAGTGGTATACAGGCCTCCCCAGTGGTAGTATACAGCAGCCCCAGCAGCCCCAGTGGTAGTATACAGCAGCCCCAGCAGCCCCAGTGGTAGTATACGGCAGCCCCAGCAGCCCCAGTGGTAGTATACAGCAGCCCTAGCAGCCTCAGTAATCCAGGTCCCCCCACCCCTTGCTCCGGAAACCTGTAAAGTAAAATCTTTATACTTATCACTGTCCTGTCGCCGCCGTCCCCGCCGCTGCCGACATCGCGCTCACCCGGCTTCATCCGTCTTCTACCGTCTTCCTGTTCGGCGCAGGCAATGACGTCATTGCCTGCGCCGAACAGGAAGCTGGAAGAAGACGGACGGATGAAGCCGGGTGAGCGCGATGTCGGCAGCGGCGGGGACGGCGGCGACAGGACAGTGATAAGTATAAAGATTTTACTTTACAGGTTTCCGGAGCAAGAAGGGGGGGTGCGCCCTGGATTACTGAGGCTGCTGGGGCTGCTGTATACTCATGGGGGGCGTATGACTCGCGTATAAGCCGAGGGGGTACTTTTCAGCCCAATATTTGGGCTGAAAAACTCGGCTTATACGCGAGTATATACGGTATATATATATATATATGCTGTATATATGTATATATGTACAGTTATGGTCAAAAGTCTTGGCACCCTTAAAATGTTTCCTCAAATTGAAGTATTTCTCCCAGAAAACTATTGCAATTACAAATGTTTTGCTACACACATGTTTATTTCTCTTTGTGTATTGGAATAACACTTAAAAAATAGAGAAAAAGTAAAATTGGACATAATTTCACACAAAGCTCCAAAAATTGTCTGGACCAAATTGTTGGCACCCTTAACTTAATATTTGGTTGCATCCTCTTTGGAATATATAACTGTAATCAATCGCTTCCTATAACCGTCCACAAGCTTCTTACACTTCTCACCTGGAATTTTGGACTCTTCTTTATAATCTTCTCCAGGTCTCTCATATGTGAAGACGTCTTCTACCAACAGCAATTTTAAGATCTCTCAACTGGTGTTCAATGGGATTCAAATCTAGACTCATTGCTGATACTTCAGAAGTCTCCAGCGATTTGTTTACATCCATTTCTGTTGCTTATTGAAGAATGTTTGGGGCCATTGTCCTGCTGGACGATCCATCACCAAGGACGCAAACTTAGATTTCTGACACTGGGCTACTACATTGCCACCTATTATAATAATTTTGACTCTTGAGATTTTATGACATTTCACACAGACAAGGCACACAGTGCCAGTGGCAGTTAGACAACGCCAAAACGTCTCTGAACCTTCACCATATTTGGCTGTAGGTCCTGTATTCATTTCTTTGTAGGCATCATTCCATTTTTGGTAAAAAGTAGAATAATGTGCTTTACTAAAAAACTCTATCTTGGTCTCATCTGTTCCAAGACACTTTCCCGGAAGGATTTTGGCTTAGGCTGTTTTCACACTGCAGTTTTTTCCTTGATCAGGTTCAATCAGGTTTGTGTGCCAAAACCAGGAGAGGAACTTGCAGAGAAAAACTGTAATTGAAAGATTGACACCTGTTCTGGGTTTTGGAGACACTCCTGGTTTTGGCACACAAACCTGATTGAACCTGATCAGGGAAAAAACTGCAGTGTGAAACCAGCTTTATTCATGTACTCTTTGAAAAACTGCTGTCTAGCTTTCTTATGTCTCTGTGTCAGCAGTGGGGTCCTCCTGAGTCTTTTGCTATAGCATTTATTTTCATTCCAATGTCGACGGATAGTTCTCGCTGACACTTATGCAACCTGAGCCTGAAAGACAGCTGGAATTTCTATGGAACTTGATGGGGGCTGCTTATCCATTAGTACTATCTTGTGTTGCAACCTTTCATCAATTTTTCTCTGCTGTTCACGTCCAGGGAGATTAGCTATAGTGCCATGGGTTGTAAACTTCTTGTATATGTTGCACACCATGGGCCAAAGAACATTTCGATCTTTGGAAATGAACTTGTAATATTAAGATTGTTCATATTTTTCAGTGTATTTAGTGTGGAATACACAAACACACAATGTAAAGATTTAGTTAACTTCTCTCATTTTTTATCCAGTTTCAGATGTGATTTTCATATTGCCCACACCTGTTACTTGCCATAGGTGAGTCTGAATGAGCATCACAGGCTTGAAGCAAAGTTGTTTAACCACAATTTTAAACAACAATTTTGTCTAGCCCATTTTTGGGGTTTGAGTGAAATTATGTCCAATTTACCTTATTTTCTCAGTTTCTTTTGAATTGTTCCGATACAAACAAAGCAAATAAATGTGTATGACAAAACATGTAATTGAAAGAACTTTCTGTGAAAAATACTTCATTTTCTTGGACAATTTCAATGGTGCGAACACTTTTGGCCATGACTGTATACATTTAGGTCCACAAATATTTGGTCAGTGACCGAGTCTTCGTGATTTGGGCTCTGTATGTCACTATTTTTTATTTAAAATAAAACAACTGAGATGAAATTGAAGTTGAGACTTTCCGGTTCGATTAAAGGGTTTGAATAAAGATATCCTGTGAAACGTTTAGGAAATTGCAACCATTATTCTAGAAATCCTCCTCATTACAGGGGCTTAAAAGTAATTGGACAAACATACTTTACCATAAATTGTTCATATTTAATACTTTGCAGAGAATGCTTTGCAAACAATGACTGCCTAAAGTCTGGAACCTAGAACATCACCAATTCCTGGGTTTGCTCTTTTATGATGCTTTGCTAGGCCTTTACGGCAGCTGGCTACAGTTGTTGCTTGATTGTGGCTCTCTCTGCATTAACTTTTATCTTAAACATGTGAATTGCAGCTTAATGGGGTTGAGAATTGGTGATTTACTCGGCTATTACAGAATATTCCACTCTCCTGGGTTGCTTTTGCAATATGTTTTGTGTCATTGTCCATCTGTCCTGTAAAGCGCCGTTCAATCATCATTGCTGTATTCGGTTGAGTCTAAGCAGAAAGTATCGCCCTGTACACTTCAGAATTCATCCAGATTCTAAATCTAAATACTAGTGACCCAGTGCCATTGGAAGCCATGCATGCCTGGCCATCACGTCACCTCCACCATGGGTTACAGAGGATGTGCTGTGCTTTGGATCAAGAGCAGTTCCAAGTCTTCTCCACACTATGTTCTTCCCCCAATTCTGGTACAGGTTGATCTTAGTTTCATCTGTCCAAAGAATGCTTTTCCAGAACTGGGCTGGCTTTATTAGATTTTTCTTTAATTTGTTTAATGGTTTGCACCTTGTGGTAAACCCTCTGTATTTGCTCTTATGAAGTTTTCTCTTTATTGTAGACTTAGATACTGAAATATTTACTTCCTGGAGAATGTTCTCTCTTCCGGGTGGATATTGTGAATGGACTTTCTTCACCATGGAAAGGATTCTGAAATCATACACCATTGTTTTATTGTGGCTGTCCAGACCTTTTCGAGGTCTTAAGCTCACCAGTGTGCTCTCTGTTTTTTTCAAAATGTACCAAACTGTTTATTTAGCCACACCTAACATTACCATGTCTTTGATGGATTTCTTCTTTATTTTTCTCTTCCAGCGAGAGTTCCTTTTACCGCATGATGCGTGTTTACAGCAACAGCTTCCAAATGCAAATGCCACACCTGGAATCAGCTCCAGACCTTGTACCTGCTTTATTGATGATGGATTTACGAGGGAATAACTGATGCAGCCTATTAAAGAGATTTTGAGACAATTGTTCAATTAATTTTGGTCCTTTGAAAAATAGTCAGCTACATATTAAAAAAACTGTAATTCCTAGACCCTTACTCTAATTATGATCTGAATACACTTAAATTAAAGCTGAGCGTCTGAGTTGAAGCCCATATTGATTATAACTTTGTGTTGAATATGTTTTGGTAAACGTCTAAAATGCCAAAACATGCGTCACTGTCCAAATATTTCTAGACCTAACTATATATACTGTATACAGTTAGGGCCAGAAATATTTGGACAGTGACACAAGTTTTGTTATTTTAGCTGTTTACAAAAACATGTTCAGAAATACAATTATATATATATAATATGGGCTGAAAGTGCACACTCCCAGCTGCAATATGAGAGTTTTCACATCCAAATCGGAGAAAGGGTTTAGGAATTATAGCTCTGTAATGCATAGCCTCCTCTTTTTCAAGGGACCAAAAGTAATTGGACAATGGACTCTAAGGGCTGCAATTAACTCTGAAGGCATCTCCCTCGTTAACCTGTAATCAATGAAGTAGTTAAAAGGTCAGGGGTGGATTCCAGGTGTGTGGTTTTGCATTTGGAAGCTGTTGCTGTGACCAGACAACATGCGGTCAAAGGAACTCTCAATTGAGGTGAAGCAGAACATCCTGAGGCTGAAAAAAAAGAAAAAATCCATCAGAGAGAAAGCAGACATGCTTGGAGTAGCAAAATCAACAGTTGGGTACATTCTGAGAAAAAAGGAATTGACTGGTGAGCTTGGGAACTGTAAAAGGCCTGGGCGTCCACGGATGACAACAGTGGTGGATGATCGCCGCATACTTTATTTGGTGAAGAAGAACCCGTTCACAACATCAACTGAAGTCCAGAACACTCTCAGTGAAGTAGGTGTATCTGTCTCTAAGTCAACAGTAAAGAGAAGACTCCATGACAGTAAATACAAAGGGTTCACATCTAGATGCAAACCATTCATCAATTCCAAAAATAGACAGGCCAGAATTAAATTTGCTGAAAAACACCTCAAGAAGCCAGCTCAGTTCTGGAAAAGTATTCTATGGACAGATGAGACAAAGATCAACCTGTACCAGAATGATGGGAAGAAAAAAGTTTGGAGAAGAAAGGGAACGGCACATGATCCAAGGCACACCACATCCTCTGTAAAACATGGTGTAGGCAACGTGATGGCATGGGCATGCATGGCTTTCAATGGCACTGGGTCACTTGTGTTTATTGATGACATAACAGCAGACAAGAGTAGCCGGATGAATTCTGAAGTGTACCGGGATATACTTTCAGCCCAGATTCAGCCAAATGCAGCAAAGTTGATTGGACGGCGCTCCATAGTACAGATGGACAATGACCCCAAGCATACAGCCAAAGCTACCCAGGAGTTCATGAGTGCAAAAAAGTGGAACATTCTGCAATGGCCAAGTCAATCACCAGATCTTAACCCAATTGAGCATGCATTTCACTTGCTGAAATCCAGACTTAAGACGGAAAGACCCACAAACAAGCAAGACCTGAAGGCTGCGGCTGTAAAGGCCTGGCAAAGCATTAAGAAGGAGGAAACCCAGCGTTTGGTGATGTCCATGGGTTCCAGACTTAAGGCAGTGATTGCCTCCAAAGGATTTGCAACAAAATATTGAAAATAAAAATATTTTGTTTGGGTTATGTTTATTTGTCCAATTACTTTTGACCTCCTAAAATGTGGAGTGTTTGTAAAGAAATGTGTACAATTCCTACATTTTCTATCAGATATTTTTGTTCAAACCCTTCAAATTAAACGTTACAATCTGCACTTGAATTCTGTTGTAGAGGTTTCATTTCAAATCCAATGTGGTGGCATGCAGAGCCCAACTCGACAAAATTGTGTCACTGTCCAAATATTTCTGGCCCTAACTGTATATTGCACAGTGGTTCCAAGGGAGGCTGGGAGCCTTCCGGTAAAGTGAAAATATAAGGTATGTGACATTAAACTAGTACTGTGTCCCCTTTATTCTATGGATCAGTTGAAGTCCAAAATCTTATCCTCTTACTGGCTATTTTCTCCCACAACACTAAGTTAGTGTTTCAGTCCTCACCCTTCATTAAGTACATTCTAGTTTTCAGTGAAGAGTGAAGCATCACTGTCGCCACTGTGGAAGGGCAGGGAGTGAAAGGGACACAGCACTGACGTCCCATTAGTCTGTGGATTGGTGGTGATCTAATATATTGGACCCCAGGGATTATAGTGATGGTATTACTTTACACAGTCAGAATAAAGAGTCATTATTTTATTAGGATAATTCCTTTTTTCAGTTACCCTAAACATAAGCTGATTAGAGGTAGTTCACCATTTGGCACCATTTCAAGCTACAATGTGTGGGAGAACCTGGCAGCAGTTGATCCCGGTCAAGGTCACGGTGTGCTTTCTGTGGAGAAGCTTAGGCTGTCTTTATACCAGGTTCTCGATGAATCTACTCTAGAGGGAAATAGAAAGAACCTCAGCACAGAACAAAATCTCTTCAAAAAAATTTTTTTTAATTACTTTCTTTGATTAAACAGGTGTTTTGTTAGATGAAAAAGTAAGAGGAGAGGAAATCTGGAAATCCTTTAAAATATTGTTTTCTTTATTGATCCATAAAAAACAGTCACAGTGGGGTACACCGCCGACACGTTTCGACTACGCAGGGACTTAGTCAATCAAGTCACGACTAAGACCCTGCGTGATCGAAACACGTTGGAGGTGTACCCCACTGTGACTGTTTTTTATGGATCAATAAAGAAAACAATATTTTAAAGGACTTTTGGATTTCTTCTCCGCTTACTTTTTCACTGAGCCTCACCCGGTAGCCGACTAGTTAATGGCTGGATGTCCAAGCTACGGTATATGTATACAGAGGGTGAGTGATTTATATTCTATCATTATTAGTTAGATAATTGAACCAACGTTTTGTCCTTTAACAGTAGACCTTCATCAAGGATCTAGTATTATTGTATTTACAAACTTATCTCACTCAAGGAACTTGAGAGGGTCACAAATTGGCCTATAATATCATACTGTACTCCTGGCTTCCTGAAGCATATCTATTACAGGGTCTTTACCTAAAGTTCCATAACATTGACTATATGCCTTACATATGTACAAATAAGGACACCATTGATATGTCCATACATATATGGTATACCAGTTTTTTTTTATCCCTTTGGAACTATCGACTGTTATTCTTATTCATTTTGACCCCATCATCCCTTTTTCATTTTTAAGTTGATGATATTATAGGCTAATTTGTGACTCTCTCAAGCTCTTTGAGCAAAATATGATTATAAATATGATAATACTAAATCCCTGATAAAGGCCTGCTGGTAAAGACCAAAATGTTGGATCAGTTATCTTAGTAATAAGCCTGCTAAATAAAAGAAAAAAAAATTCAGACATTTTTTTAAAGAGATTTCTTTGTAGTGTGCCGATGTTTTTTCTATTATCTATCTGGAATAACCTTTGAGCACCCGCTATATAAGTCTATAACTTACATCTACTCTAGGGGAAGCCGAATATGGCAATCACAGTAGGAAAGGTTGAGGAGCCCTGATGTAAGGCATCAATACATCTGGTCCTCCAGGGCAAGAGATTCTCTTTGTAGCCACTCTCCACTCTTGGTTATAGATGAAGGGTCCTGACAATGGGACTATAGATGAAGGTCCTGACAAGGGGACTATAGATGAAGGTCCATACAAAGGGACTATAGATGAAGGTCCTGACAAGGGGATTATAGATAAGGTCCTGACAAGGGAACTATAGATGAAGGTCCTGACAAGGGGACTATAGATGAAGGTCCTGACAAGGGGACTATAGATGAAGGTCCTGACAAGTTGACAATAGATGAAGGTCCTGACAAGGGACATAGATGAAGGTCCTGACAATGGACTAATGATGAAGGTCCTGACAAGTTGGGACTATAGATGAAGGTCCTGACAAGGGGACTATAGATGAAGGTCCTGACAAAGGGACTATAGATGAAGGTCCTGACAAGTTGACTATAGATGAAGGTCCTGACAAGGGGACTATAGATGAAGGTCCTGACAAGTTGACTATAGATGAAGGTCCTGACAATGGGACTATGAATGAAGGTCCTGACAAGGGGACTATAGATGAAGGTCCTGACAAGGGACTACAGATGAAGGTCCTGACAAGTGACTATAGATGAAGGTCCTGACAAGGGGACTATAGATGAAGGTCCTGACAAGTTGACAATAGATGAAGGTCCTGACAAGGGGACTATAGATGAAGGTCCTGACAAGGGGACTATAGATGAAGGTCCTGACAAGGGGACTACAGATGAAGGTCCTGACAAGTTGACTATAGATGAAGGTCCTGACAAGGGGACTATACATGAAGAAGGGAATCATATATTAATTCAGAATTTCTCCAAAGTTTTTTTTTTTTAAATGGGTTAAAGTCTCGTGGTAAACTGGATGTCATGTATGAGTCCTGTTTTACAGGATTATATAAAACAGATCCTTAGTACAGTTAGTTATATGGGGGCGTTATGGTTTTCTAAAAGTCCATTAGATTTTCCTGCTCATTTATTTCAGTACATAAATAAATGGCTACATCAGATAAGTGTCACATAGGTCCACAGGTATCACCATATGAGCAGTCTACAATGTACCGTAAGTACTAGTTATATTATTTAGGTGCTTGAAATGCAGAGTATCGGCCAAGACAAATGATTTTACCCTGCAGGGTCGGATGAATTTAATTTATAAACCTAGGCTAAACTTCTGATCGCCCTGAGATTTGAAGACATGTATTCTGCCTTGAGGATTTCACATCTGACTTTGTTCCTAGAATTAGACTATACTGTCCTCTATACCTAGCCCTTCATGTAGGCTCATCTACAGTTAATTTTATTGTTGCACTCTGCTCTGAATCTCAAGAAGCAATTTTGTTTATTCATTCTCTGGACTTATTAAAAAACTAAGCAGCATAGGACATAAGGAGAAAAAAAGGGAAAGATTACGTATCGAGGTCATCTATCTCAATTCTCTGCTTGACAGCGTTCTTGACCAACTCAGCAGTCTTACGGTTTCACACGAGCTGAACCAGAAATTCTCATTAAAACGAAACCATGCTTAAATTATGAAAATAATTTATCTTGTAAAAACATAGTAAATATATTGGTTTTAATCATAAATTTAGATTTACTTGTATAGAAAAGCTTTGACCTAAGACAATTATACAATGTCGCAATCAGAAAGATTTACTCTGCTACAGTGAGACAAATAGAACATTTTCTCTCTGTGATATATTATATTGGACATTAGAATTCATGACAGGAAAGATTGACAACTATTCGCAAAATTAATTTTTGGGGGAAGATATTTTGCTGCAGTGTATCAAGGTTTGTCAGGGTTATTCCAAGCTCCACGATCCTCTTCCAATATGTAGTAGATGTAATGACTTCTAATTAGAAATGTAATATAGTTCTCTTTATTAGAGCAACTAACTAACTGTCACTATATAAGTGGTCATAACAATGGATACCTTAGCTGTAACGCCTGCACATGAGGTAAATGACAGCTAATCAGGAGAACTATACTACATTTCAAATTGGAGGTATTTTGCTAATATTATTTTAATTATTATTACACCTATACATATTGGGTTAGGATCTTGGAGACAGGTCACCCCATAAATGTGGCCCATTAACTAATTTCTTAAAGCCTTCAGCCAGGCATAGATTTAATGAGGACAATCTGGGCTAGCACCAGGGACAGGAGGTTCCAGGAGGGCCCATGGCTAGATTGCTATCATTTTATTATTTTCTTTGCCACCATTGACAGGGTGTATAACTCACACCCATTCCAGGGCCTTGGTGACCAGGCAGCTGTTGTTCTGCTCTCTCGGTTCTTTTCACAGGGATAGACGGGGGCCGAGACCTGATCCCGTAAGACTGGCATTGTCATTTAATAAACGGGGATAGATGACGGGGAATGACTATTTGTGACGCCACCTGGGGTATGTGGCCAGGACGGCCGCCGCTGCTTCAGAACCTCTGGGGACAGTGACCATCAGCTTAGATGGTCTGCTTCCCGCAGGTGGAGTGCAGTCATGGGCGGTGGGAAGGAGGAGTCAGTTCCTACCTTGGCAGATGTTCATTAGGTCATCAGCACCCCGGTGTCTCATGTGGCCTCTGAGGCCTGTGGTCGCCGCTAAAGAAAGTCTCACACACCACAGCTGAAGTTCTGTTACTTTTACTCAGTAGTTTCAGCATGGCCACTGGGTATTTCCCTTGCCAACCTCCGGTTCAGCGTTGTCTCCAGAACCGGGTCAGTGCAGTCGTGCTTCGGTTGGTGTTCCTTCCTCTCTTACTAGGTGTTTCTGTCTCTGGTGGTCCCTCTCTCTCAGCACTATAAGGTAGTTTCTCTTCTGGGGTGAGTGCAACACCGCTGTGCCCCCCATGCTCTCAACGCCTCCGCAGCACAGAGCTCAGGTACCGACAGCCACTGGTTCTCTGTTGTACCTCTCCCAGGAACTGCTTCCTAGTTCGGCTGTCTTCTCCAAGTTATGTCAGGTGTATGGCCTCAGCTCCCGGTAGGAACTTGGGGCCTCCAGTTCAACGTTTCGGGCATGAAGCATCCGCGCCATGTTCAGGGCCAGGTCCCTGTGTCATCCACAAGCCCCACTGTCTCGCCAGATACGGGCGAATGGGGATCTACGTCTCATTCCATACCCCAAGGGCTTTCTTCCTCCTCAATCCCCTGTCAGTCTTTCCCTCCCGGGCAAGCATGGTCATGCTCCAGCCCTTGGCAGTCGGCACCACACTGCGCCTACACTCCCGACTTCCACTCCAGTCCGTTCTCTCCAATGTTCTCTCTCCTTCTCTAACTTTTTAAGTTTACACTTTCCCTCCCTGCTATGCTTGGGTCCACCCACCACACCAGGGTCCTAAGTGTTGTGTGTGTGTGTGTGTGTGTGTGAAGCTCAATTGCACCATTCCAGTACCTGGAGACCAGAGGCACAACTCTCCCTCTAATGAGGAGTGCAGTACCTCTGGTGGCGGCCTACCCGGTGGGAAGCCACATATACCCAGGTTGGGAGCATTCTTGCAGCTTCACTGCTGGCAATAGCAAGACAAGACATTCTCAGTTTCCTGCCCATGGCTTTCTCTATGACTCAATCAATGCAATGACATCATGGCACCAAATGACTCAGTTAGCAAGTACCTGGCCAGATGAGGATGGAAATGGCACCGCACTGGGAGGTGTATGCTTAACACAGTGGGGAAAAGCAAGATGAGGGAATGGGTGAGAGAGAAGGTATGGAATTGACATGTGATGGAAGGTAGGATAGATGATATTGAAATTTAGTGAACTGGGGGGTGAGAGGAAATTAAATTGTAATTAACTGGAAGGGCATAGAGGGCATGGAATTGTAGTGAGCTGGGGAGAGAGGACATTGAATTGTAATGAACTGGGAGGGGATAGAGGACATTGAATTTTAATGAGCTGGAGGGAGGAAAGCTCAACTCATAAGGATACTGAGTGTGGGAGTAAAATTTAGAGCAAGAATAGATAATAATGTGCATAAGATGAATAAAGGGTAATTTTGTGGTGGAATTACTCTTTTAAGGAAAAGTGTTGTGATTAAAATTTTTGTATTATATTATTGATTATATAATCTATTATTTTGAATACAAATTTAAAAGTGCTGGAGAGGAGCACGTTCGCTGCATAGAAACACAAGCAGCTGACGCGCTCCCGTTCAGAGAGGCAAGAGCTGGTACGGGTGAGTCATGCGAGATACTCGCATGCATCTTGCATGAGTGTGTTTCCACCCTTAGAAACATAAATACTAGTTATGTACTTTATTGTTATTTTGTCTTTAGGAGACAAAGTAATGTAACATTGAGAAATATCTTTCATTTTAGTATGGACCTCTTCAATAGATAGTGGGGCAAAGGCATAACTTGGGTCTGCCTGGTCAGGCCCACCATTATCTTGATCTATTTGATGAGGCCCCAGTATAAAATGTTGGAAAATCCCTGGTTTTAAAGCCAATCTGTCACGAGGATTTTGTCACCTACTATAAGTGCAGCATAATGTAGAGACAGAGGTCCTGATTCCAGCGATGTCACTTACTGGGCTGCTTGCTGTAGTTTTGATAAAATCACTCTTTTACCAGCATGAGATTATCAGTAGAAGACTAGAAAATCTGCTGTCATGTAGTCCTCCACACTGGTAGAAAAATTCAAGGATAGGATCCCAATAGTGAGGTACCCCTTGTCACTGGCTGTTGGGCTTATCACAAAGCTGCCAAATTGTGCACCACTAACCACCTCATTTTTAATCTAGTTTCTATGGCAGTAATGCAGTTACAAAGTTGTTATATTCAATATTTACCTAATACTCCATCTCGCTGTGCAGCTGTATTCATTTTACTTTTATTGACTACACCATGTTCCAAATTATTATGCAAATGTTCTTTTTCTCTGATTTTCCTGAATGGTCGGTGCAAATGACAGTCAGTGTAATAAAAGTCATCACTCGTTAGAGTATACATTGAATTTTATTGAAGAAACCTCCCAATAATAACAGTATAATCTTCAGAATAAAAAAAAAACTCTAAATGCACTGTTCCAAATTATTAGACACAGTAGAGTTTCTAAGCATTTGATATGTTTAAAAGACCTGAAAATGCTCATTTGTTGAATTTACAACGTTAGGAGATCACAGTCACTGAAATAAAAAGCTATTTAACTCCACAACATCCTAACAGGCCAAGTTACATGGTAACATAGGAACCCTTCTTTGATCTCACCTTCACAATTCTTGCATCCATTGAACTTATGAGTTTCTGGAGAGTTTCTGCTTGTATTTCTTTGCATGATGTCAGAATAGCCTCCCAGAGCTGCTGTTTTGATGTGAACTGCCTCCTACCCTCATAGATCTTTTGCTTGATTATACTCCAAAGGTTCTCTTTAGGGTTGAGGTCAGAGGAAGATGGTGTCCACACCATGAGTTTATCTTCTTTTATGCCCATAGCAGCCAATGGCACAGAGGTATTCTTTGCAGCATGAGATGGTGCATTGTCATGCATGGAGATGATTTTGCTCCTGAAAGCACGTTTCTGCTTTTTGTACCATGGAAAAAAGTTCTCAGTCAGAAACTCTATATACTTTGCAGAGGTCATTTTCACACCTTCAGGAACATTAAAGGGGCCTACCAGCTGTTTCCCAATGATTCCGACCCAAAACATGACTTCTCCACCTCCTTGCTGATGTCGCAGCCTTGTTGGGACATGGTGGCCATCCACCAACCACTACTTCATCCATCTGGACCATCCAGGGTTGCTCGGCACTCATCAGTATACAAGACTGTTTGAAAATTAGTCTTCATGTATGTCTGAACCCACTGCAACTGTTTCTGCTTGTGAGCACTGTTTAGGGGTGGCCAAATAATAGGTTTATGCACCACAGCAAGCCTTTGAGGGATCCTACACCTTGAGATTCGAGGGACTCCAGAGGCACCAGCAGCTTCAAATATTTGTTTGCTGGTTTGTAAGGCCTTTTTAGCAGCTGCTCGCTTAATCTGATGAACTTGCCTGGCAGAAACCTTCCTCATTCTGCCTGTATCTGCACGAACACATCTGTGCTCAGAATCAGCCACAAATCTCTTCACAGTACAATGATCACGCTTAAGTTTTCATGCAATATCTAATGTTTTCATCCCTTGTCCAAGGCATTGCACTATTTGTTGCTTTTCGGCAGCAGAGACATCCTTTTTCTTTCCCATGTTACTTGAAAACTGTGACCTGATCAATGTTGTGGAACACCCAGTTTTCCTTTTATTGGGCCTCACCTGCCAAACTATTTATCACAGGTATCTGAGATTGATTTCAATGATCCAAAGGACCCTGAGACACAATACCATCAATGGGTTTCATTGACAAAAAAAAAAAAACCCTATGACACTTAAAACTGATTTGCATAATAATTTGGAACATGGTGTAGTTCCTTCAGTATGCCTCTGTTCACATTTCTCAGTTTTTTGTGTGCGCTGTTCAGTTATTTTGATATTTATAGTATATTCACTTCAGACTGAGCACTCCGCCCATTAACCAAGGGCGTTTTCACTATAAATATGGCTGCATCTTACCTGTCCTTTAAATAGTAGGCTATCAGCCCAGATATAGGCATTCAAGGATAAGGTCCCAACAATGGGAGATAAAGGAGACAATGGGGTAAGCCTTTTTGCTGCCTGCTGAGCTTATCATGAATTGGCCAAATTGTGGACCAAGCACCTTATTTTTAACCGAATTTCTATAGCAGTAATGCAGTTCCAAATTTCCTAAATACAATGATTACCGTATTTTTCAGATAATAAAATGCACTTTTGTTTCCCCAAAATTTGGGAGAAAGGTGGGGGTTCGTCTTATAATTCAAATCTACTGGTGTGGGGGGCGGCTCCAGAGCCGCGTCTGGGGCCAGGAAGAGGCAGGAGTAGGCTGCAGAAGCGGCCCATGGTCACGTGCCCCTGCTCATTAGGCTCAATAATATGCATTGCATCCCCCTATCTATCACTGGTGGGGGGAGTGGTGCATATTACACGAGGGGAGCACAGACCAGGGGCTGCAGCCTGTTTCAATAGTCAGTGCTTTCCACGCATCTTTCATTGCAATGGAAATTCATACTCAACTTTCTCCATCGCTCCCTGCAGCCGGTGCCATCCCCTCTGTCTGTGATGTGCCGGTATCCGCGATCACTGCGTGCTGCTCACATGACTGGATGGTGGGACAGATGGACGGAGGGATAGGTCCAGCTGCAGGGAGCGATGGAGAGAGGTGAGTATGCTCATTTATTATTTTGTAACTGGGTGGCAGCTGTGGGGTCTATGTAGCAGCCATGGGGTCTTTGTGGTATCGTAGGGAGCTGTGTATGCCAAGATTGGGAAATATATATTGATTGTAAGATGGACACCATTTGACATTAAAAATTATTTTTTTCTCTTTTCCTTCACCAACTTTGGAGTACGTCTTATAAAGCGAAAAATACAGTACTTTGTATAGCATTTCAATGTGTAGCTGTATTTGCTTTAATTATATTGACTAGGTCCTTTAGTATGCACCTGTTCACACTTGTCTCTTTCTTGTATGTGCTGGTCAGCTTTTTCATATACAGGTGCATCTGAATGAATTAGAATATCATCAAAAAGTGAATTTGTTTCAGCAAATCAATACAAAAAGTGAAATGCATATATCATATAGAGTCATTACAAACAGAATGATCTATTTCAAGTGTTTATTTCAGTTAATGTTGATGATTATGGCTTACAATCAATGAAAACCCAAAGGTCATTATCTCATAAAATTAAAGTAGGGAGGAAGAAGGGTTAAAAAACCACGCTGCTGTATTCCACGGGACATCAAAGGCTGAATATATTATTGATTTATTAGTCAATGTGTATCAGGGCTCCCAGAAACGCCAGGAAACATGGCAATATGATATTGATTTTTGATGATATTCTAATTCATTGAGATGCACTAGTATATATGTAGTCCTCCATATTCATGAACTCTGTTTAACCTTATCCCTACCATTGATTGGCAGCTTTCTGCCTATGTGCAGTGGTCATGGGACCAGGGTGCTCGGCTTCCAGGGCTCAACATTTCAGGGAATGTCACAGTGGCTCTAATTGGAAGTTGTGGCCGCGAGCGAGGGAGGTTATTTACAGGGGAAATAAAGTTTGTTGAGTTTATCGTGACACCATATGTGGTGTCTAGTCAGAGGTGGCCAGCGCTGCTTGTATCCCCAGGGGATAGATGTTGTGGCAGCTTGGATGCCAGACGGAGCGGGCCACTGGTGTGTAGTAGGTTGTGGATTATGGTGGTTGTGATGAAAGCAGGTAGGCGCTGAAGAAGCAGACAGACACAGGGGTTGTAGTCCTCACTAGTCTCTTTACTGAAGGTTCAAGTTCAATTGCAACCCAGCTAGAGTGCTGTATCTCCAGGGTTTGCAGCTTGGCCAGCTCCCAGGTAGTTCGGGTCCACTCCTCCAAGACACCGTTCATATGCCTTTCTGAGCTGCCTGTTCTTACTACGAGATTCTTCTTTCCTTCCTCGCTTCTTCGTGATACTAATCCCAAGGCAGGTGACTGTGGGCCCTGTTAAGTGACGGCCTGGCACGTCCTCTTGACTCTCTATAGCCAATGTGCCTGGGATAGTTCATGGTGGTGGAGACTGCACCTGCAGTTCAGTGGTCTCCGGTTCGTTGGCCTGGTCTTGCAGATTCAGTCCAACTTGGGGCCCCTGTGCAGCCAGTTTTTCTACCTGATCTAGACGTTTGGCTGTAGATTCAGGGTTCTCTGAACTGGGAGTTTGCGGCTGACCTACCCACTGGTCCCGCTAGACCCCAACTCCAGCGTCCCCTAGAACTCCATCGCACTCCTCCCTCATTCACTTCCTCTCAACTCCTGCTCACAACTCTTCCCACCCCCTCAGCCTACTCCTTCCTCTCGCCAGCAGATGGGGTCTGCCGTCTCAAGGAGCCTCTTCTGTCCTGCATCTCCCTGGCCTGGAATTAAGATTGGTGTTGATTGTGGTTTTGGCGTGTCTCAGTTTTGTGTTCCCTACTTACCTGAGACAATGGCACCACACCTGTGGAGTAGGTGCAGTACCACTATGGCGACCAAACTGCAGGGGCGCCACATATGCACAGTTCACACAGCTTTCAATCTGTGTTTTTCAGTGGGTTATACAGAGTTCAGAATTCAGAGAACTGGTGGCCCCAAATCTGAATATTTGGCTAAGGTAGAGAGACCTGTTGGTGTCTCCCTCTCCAGCATCAAGCACCCATTCTCCCAGCCACCCTCCTACTGAATATGCCCTGAACCACTGCAACCAATTTTTGCATAAATACTTTTTTCCATCCCTATTTTACTATACTTAAACAATATATATATGAAATGTTAATCAGAACTAATGAAGACATCAGTTTAGAGGATGACAGAGGTTGGGTTGTGTGACGTAATTATTATTAATTACAGCAGATAATTATTCCCACAGCTTTAGTTGAAGAACACATACACTTTCTAGGTCTGTGATAAACAATAGTCATCCAAAATTGATTATTTAGAAAATCCACCACATTGTGATTATATAACAAGCCACTGGAGTATAGCTCTGTCCTCCAAGAACCTTGATTGATTTATTATATCTCAATCTATCATTTCACGTCCATTACTCTACTATGAGTCTTTGTAAATACGGAGAGGTTTGTTTTACATTTTTGCAGAGAACTCTATTTTCAATGTTAAAAATGTTAGTTCCTGCATTTCTTGTGTTACTAAGAAGATGGGAAACTCATGAAACACAAGGGTCGCCTCTGTATTTTGCAGCCGTAAAATAATTTCATCTCTTCCTTCATCATCTTAGCTTTTCCTGTCCGCTGGGATCTAATCAGAGAGATGCCCCAGGTTAAGAAAGCTGCTTAATTGGACCCCATGAGAAGATAAGCGATAACAGGGAACCAGGAAAGAAGCCTCTTGCTTTATATATAATTGATCAGATTGGAATTGTGTTTTTCTCTAGAACACAGGATTTAAACTAAATAAAATAGTATGGTTAGGCAATTTATGGTTAGGCAGCCATTGACTGGCAAAATATATCAATGATATCAATAATGAGTGAGAAATATATACTGTGCATTCACATATTTATCAATGCATCAGAAGTATTCTGGAAATCAGAACTAGAGATGAGCAAATCTTTTGAAGTTTGGGTTCGGCTCTGTCCGGCGATTGGGCATATGTTCAACAAATAGATCATCGAACAGTTCAATGAACTTCAGAACCTCATTCGAATCAATGGGAGGCAAAATTAAGGGCCTAGAAAACACCTTCAAAGGGGCCCAATAGCTGCCTAACACAGCTCAAAGCATTTTGGACTGGAGCCCACTGTTTTAGCACAGACATTAGCTTCCTAAACTATTACTTACCAAGCTTCAGTGCCGCTGTCAACCTGTTTCCAGGCCCCCTCATGAACCTCACTCCTTCCATCCCGTTGATTTGTAAAATTTAGACTTAAGGTCCCGTTACATGGTACGAATTCGTAAACAATATCGCTGAAACGTCACAGGTTTGGAGTCGTTGAAACGACATCGTTAGGACGTCGTTGCGTGTAACACCGAGATACGACTACGATAAATCGTTGGATCGTTGATCACAGATTTGAAAACATGTTCTCAGATAAAAGGATCCTCGATCAGCCAATCTGCTGCATCGTCCTATGTGACACCGTGATAACGATGTCGCTCATGACTTCACCCATTCACATCAGTGAACAAGTATCGTTTGCTGGGTTGTGCGAACGATAGCTGCTCGCTACATCATTGGTGTGTCGTCCACGATATCTACACGTGTGACAGCTCACCAACAATGTCAAAACCTTGTCCTAACGACCGCGCGCTCATGAGATCGGTAGTGATATTGTTTCAACATTGAAGTGTGTAACGGTACCTTTAAGGCCCCGTTACACGGTACGATATAGTGAGTGATATTGCTGAAACGTCACAGGTTTGGAGTAGTTGAAACGACATTGTTAGGACGTCGTTGCATGTAACACCAAGATACGACTACGATAAATCATTGGATGTCAAACGATGTCAAAACAATGTCCTAACGACCACGCGCTCATGAGATCGTTAGTGATATTGTTACAACATCGAACCGTGTAACGGTACCTTTTGCTTTTCCACCCTCTCTGCCGGCGTCTGTGATTAGTTACAGTATGGCAACCAAACTGACCAAACTGACGTCAAATTACTGTAAAAATAAATAAATAACTAGATAATAACTAGAAACAGAGAAGAGAAAGCGCACATAGGGTCTTACTAGTGTATGGAACAAATTCCAGGGGTGACAGAATCACTAACCTTGTAGGGTTGTGCCTGTCACAACACCTTTAATTGCGTATACACCTGCAGCACTCCACTCAAGTAGTTTGAATCCATATGTAGAGTAAGTGGCAGGTTCACCATGCGCTGCCGTCCCATTCCATAAGGAAACCAGGGTCCAGATTGACAAAGATTAAACTGTACCTTTATTATATCTTATGCATTTTGCAGGTTGAGTGCACACTTCTTCAGAGATGTACAAGCTTGCAGGCGTGTGCATACACGCCAATAAATAAGAAGTAGACAATTATGACATATGATATGTCCAAAAAAGTGAAAAAACTTTAAAAAAATGTGCAAAAAATTAACAAACCATCTTACATCAACCATTAGCGAATTACCATCACTTCACATAAATCCATAGTGATATTCACATGTATAAAACAAATATCGGTAGCAATGCTTTAAAAAGCAATGAAAAAAACATTTGAATTAAACATTCACATTATAACCCAAAAACATTATAGTTTGAAAGGTCTAGTCCAGGCTCCGAACTTACACCACTTATTGTCATTCTGGATCTGCACCGCAGCCACTGTGGATCTGTACCATTTAAGTTCCCCATACCACCCATAATCGAGAGGCCACTTCATAAGAATGAGACTAGGTCAATCCTTCTCTGAAAACACCAGACGACATGGGATGGCAGCGCATGGTAAACCTCCCACTAACTCTACATACTAATTGGAAAAATGGGCATGCGCTTCACCATATGTTTGATTGCCAGCCATGGTAACCCAGGCAGCTGAAGGCTGGAATTCTCAATGTGGTGAGGCCTAAGTGTTCTGGGCGCCCCCCATGCTAAAAATTGAAGCCCGCAGCCGCCGCAGAATTGGCACCTCCATGGAGACACCAAGTCTCTTGGTGTCATGCTCTTCCAGTTGCACTACTGCCAGTGATAGACTGGTTAATAAGGGGTTAATGTCAGTTGAGGATTAGTCAGATGACACCAAGATTGATAATATCAGGCCTATATTAGACCCAGCCATTATCATTCTATAAGTAAGTAATACAAATACACAAAACAGAGAAAAATAATTTATTTGGAATGAAACAGACATCCCTGTTTACCCTGTTTTTTTATTACCCATGAAACACCTTCAGACGGTAATCCACAGCAACCTTACCTGGACTTGACTCTCTGCTTGTGACCTGATTCCTTTTACTGACTGCTCCTCTGTATTCAGTTCTGTCACTCTGGTTTACTGACTTCGGCTTGAATTGGACTTTGCTTCTGACTAACCCTTGCTGTTACTGCGCCATTTCCTGGACCTGACCTCGGATTGTTTTGACCTCTCTTTACTACCAGTAAGTAGTAATATTGTTATATTTAATTTCCGTTATTACAGTCTGTTTTCTGCACATCAGAGATTAGTTATTACTGTAGCGACTTGCGTCACATGATGACTCCAATACAATACCTTGTGCAATGCTAAGAAAATCCTGAAAACATACATTGTTTTTGGTCCTTGAGGACTATACTTACACAGTCCTGTTCTACAGGAGTGTGTGTAGTGTCTTGCATTTCCATACTTCCAACCTTCAAATCAGTGGCACATGGCTTTTTAGTCAGCATCTGTAGGGCAGTATCAAAATCTTAAAAAATAAGTTTGCAGAAACAGTCCAGCACACAAGGAGTGAATTAAAAAAGATTCACTGTAGCAATTAAAAAAAAAAACATATTTTGATACATGATGTAATTTTTCACATTTATTATACCCAAACAGTGATCATTTTAAAATAGGCACATAGCACAGACTATAATAAGTCTAAAAGACACACTTATGTATATATACACAGTATACAAGTAAGTCCTACAAGGTTTAGCAGACTCCATTAAAGTGAAGTACAGGCCATCAAGATAATGGCGCAAAGTCCATTAAGGGCACAGTCCGTTAAGGGCTTTGAGGTGTAACCCAAAGGCTGCAGTCCCGCTAATCCAGTTTGGGAAAGCGCAACTAGTTGTAGACTTGGGAAGGGGAAAAATAAAATTAACAAAAACATAGTCCTTGCTCTTCCGAGAACTGCAAACAGTCCTTCTCTGGCCAACAGGGCAAATCCAGGATGGGTCAGTGACCGCAGAACAGGTCTCTTTTAGGGGTCCTCTTTAATCAAAGTAAAAAGACTGGAACAGCTTTTTGAATGCTACCCAGGATGAAGATCACCATTCCGCAATGTACTCCACTGCCGAACAGTCTTGTGGGGTCACCGGGGATACTCCCCCAGGGACATTCTAACCCATCACCTGCCCCCAGGCACACCACATCATGGCCACCGCTAGAGAAGAAGACGGAAGAATTAGAGGATGGCCACCCCCTCTAGAAGACACAGAGGAAATCGGACAACCTTGACAGGCCCTTAAGGATATCTGCCCCCTGTGGGGATGTCTGCAGCTAGCTGGCTAATTTGATCAGGCCTGGCCAGCATTTTAGCGAGTATCGTAGTGATTAAAGGGGTTAAGAAAGACACAGCATATCCCAAAAATGTCTGTTAAATGGGACCCATACCTATCCTTGGTGTTACCCTGATCCCCATTTGCCCTGACATACACTACTGTTCAAACGTTTGGAGTCATTTAGAAATGTCTTTATTTTTTAAAGAAAAGGACTTTTTTTTCAATGAAGCTAACATTAAATGAATCAGAAATACACTCTATACATTGTTAATGTGGTGAATGACTATTCTAGCTCAAACGTCTGCAAATATCTACAGTACATAGGTGTATAGAGGCCCATTTCGACCAACCACCAGTCCAGTGTTTTAATAGTACATTGTGTTTGATAAATGTGTAACAAGGCTAATGGACGTTTAGAAAAACCTAGAAAACCCTGGTACAAGTATGTTAGCACAGCTGAAAATGGTTTGGCTGATTAGAGAAGCTATAAAATTGACCTTCCTTTGAGCTAGTTGAGAATCTGAAGCATTACATTTGTTTGTTTTATGAAACTCTCAAAATGTGCAGAAAAAGAGAACTTTCATGTGAAACTCGACAGTCTATTCTTTTTCTTAGAAATGAAGGCTATTACATGCGAGACATTGCCAAAAAACTGAAGATTTCCTACAACAGTGTGTACTACTCCCTTCAGAGGAGAACACAAACAGGCTCTAATCAGAGTAGAAAGAGAAGTGGGAGGCCCCTCTGCACAACTGAGCAACAAGACAAGTACATTAGAGTGTCTAGCTTGAGAAATCGATGCCTCACAGCTACTCAACTGGCAACTTCATTAAATAGTACCCGCCAAAGGCCTGCACAATGCTGTAATTGCTGCACAGGGAGCATTCTTTGACAAAAGCAAAATTTGAAGGAGAACATTATTATTTCAAATAAAAATCATTATTTCTAACCTTGTCAATATCTGGACTATGTTTTCTATTTATTTTGCAACTCATTTGATAAATAAAAGTATGAGTGTTCATGGAAAAACACAAGATTGTCTGGGTGACCCCAAACTTTTGAACGGTAGTGTACATCCAATTACCAATGAGCGGATAGGTGGTGCATCATGTGCCGGCTTGCCCCATTCATTGCAGTGGGAGTTCTGAATACTGCTAAGAGCATATTCTCCACAGTATTCTGAACTCCTATAACAATGAATGGAGAGAGATAGTATTTTTTTCTAACACATTTCCACTCACTAGTGGCCAAATGTCACCTGGGACAGTGGATCGGAGGACACCATTCCTGGAGATAGGTGTGGGACCTGCATCAAACAGAAATTTTCAATTCAATTCACTTATATGGATGCGCCACAAATGACTTTTGTGAGACAAACCCTTTAATCTCAACATTCCTGGAAAGAGAAGTGACAGATTAACCACTTCGTGACCTTTGACATACATGCTTGCACACTCAGCCTGCATTTTTCAGGGTTAATCCCTGAGGAAGGAGCAGAGGCTGCTCCGAAACGCATAGGAATAAATCTACATCATTACACCAGATTTCTTGGGTCCTGGCTTTTCCTTCCAGCAGCCGCGGATCACCGGCACTTCATTCTGCTTCCAATTGTTTGCCACGTTGCACATGGAGGTGTGGATCCAGTGGCAACTGTACGAGCGCTAACACTGGTTGCGGGTTTACACAACCGGACCAGGTGAGCAAATTTCATCAGACGATAGCCCCACTCTGCCTAGAGATAAGACCCAATGTGCATTTTGTCTTACATTTTTTAGTTTTTTAGAAGGTTGTCCTCCCTCTCTCCCTGTAGCTACTCTGATATCAGTAACCCCTCCCTTCTTCACCATTTTATGTTGTCATCTATCTTATTATCAGCATCTCTTTGCAGATCTGTTATAAACACCTTTTTTACCTACTCTACCGTGCATAAATTCAAGGAGGAAGGAGCAGACGTTGCTCCGAAACGCGTTGGAATAAATCTACACCATTACACCAGAGTTCTTGGGTCCTGGTTTTTCCTTCCAGCAGCGCGGATCACCGGCACTTCGTCCTGTTTCCAACCTTCTAAAAAAGGCAAACCTACTGCATAGCAACACAGTGAAAACAATACAATTGCAGTACAACACTGTATAAATTGTGGAACATGACAATATTGGTAAGGAATATTGGGGTCTCTGAAATCTCTGCCCTGAGCAGAAAGAGACCTTGTCCCACCCTTGATGATACCTAAAAGCAGATTCTGCATCATGTGAATTAAGCACAAACATAATAAACATATTAAACTGATCAGAGCAGTGGTGTAACTTCAGGCCCTGAGGCCCCGATGCGAAAGCTCCAACGGGGCCCCCAATTATTGCAAATCTTTAATAGTATTAGTCTTTTTCTATGGACCAAAGGGACTTTTGGGGCCCCCTAGGCTGCAGGGCCCGGGTGCGATCGCAACCCCTGCACCTGTTGTAGTTACGCCCCTGGATCAGAGGAAAGGTTTAGTCTAAAGAACAGGGACATAAGTACAAGAAATAATAGTTCCATGATCAGGGATTTCCCGTTTCCTCTGCTAACAGCCAACCCAAAGCCCACCCAATAAGCCTTTTACATGCTCAATGTTGGGAAGCAGAACTGGAGATAAATAAGGAAGGCTATTACATTTAGTATAGCAATTATTACTTAAATTAACAAGACAGCAAATAAACCTAAAACCACCAAATTATTTCTCAGTAAAGAAAATACATTATTTTTATGTAAAAGATGATTGGAAAATGCATAGCTAAAACTGGATTAAGCAACAAAGCCATTTTGTTTCTAGGAGTTATACAAATGTGTTATGTATTTTAACATTTACAAGTATGAAATATTAAGTAGAAAACCATTTCATGCCGGCTCTTTTGGGCATTTCACATTAGTTTTGCAATGAATCATTTATGAGCAATAAAATTTGGTGTTTTGATACATTAATTTGTGTTACTATGCTTTAATGCCCATTATGTTCTGTTCTGTTAGCTCGTTGGAATTAAAACCAAGATATTATGGGATGGCAAACTGCAAACACCAAGTAGAATCTCATAGAACATAAGAGTTAGCGGGTTTTTATTTCATTGTTGCTTTCCAAGAGCTCTAACTGCTCTATTTTATCTTCCACAAATGTTGTTTAGAAGCTTGTTGTTTTTTAGAGATTAGTTGTGTTTTGTGGGTAATATATATATATATTGTGTAGCTATAATTTTTTTTTATCTCTTCACAATGGGGCCAATTAATTTTTGCTGTTTTCATTTTTTCCTCCCCTTCTTCCCACAGCCATACCTTTTTTTATTTTTATGTCCATGTAGACATATGAGGGCATGTTTTTTGTGAGACAAGAATTACTGCATCTGCCGCATCTTCTGCCTAACGGCCGCATTTGCAAAGACGCCAGTGTGAAGGGGAATTAGGAAGTTTATTTGGTCAAATTTTTTCCCTTAGGGAAATTGAAGCTGTGATTGTCTGATCACTTGTGTTATATACAGCAATGCCATACCATTGCTGCATATAGTGAATATCACAGTCTCCTCTGAAGCAACAAGCAAGTTACATGGGAGCACTGCAATGACATGAACGATGGTCTTCAGCAGACCCCATGCTGTCATAGCAATCCATCGGCAGCCCACAATCATGTCACAGGCTGGCGTGTGTTAAATTCCGCTATCAGAGTTTGACAGTGCAATTTAATGGGTTAACAATCTCAGGCTCCACTCCACCCTCAATTGTTAAAGGCAGGTCATGTTACACACAGCCGTTACCTTCTGAGTATCGGACAGGCTCACCCTGTGATCCAGGTCCAGATACCTCCTTCCAAGTTTTGCCATACTATATGGTAGATATCGATGAAGGAGTGAAACGCCACTCAAGCAGGTTTTTTTTTCAGTACTGGAGTTATGCATTTAACCTAATGTCCCTGCACCCACTCTTACGCTCCACCATCTCCACCTTTTTCGGTGTCGCTCAGCTGCCATCTTGTAACTGCAAATTGTGTACAACTTATGATGACCGGAAGTCGAAAGTCATCACAAGGTCTCATTTCAAGTCTTTGAGATCCAGAAAGAGACCAGAACGAGGCCATCAAAGACTTACACTGAGTTGTGTCCTCCAGCACGCTCCATGCAACACTAGAGCAACTAGCATATCAGAGGCTGCAGAATACACTGGAAACAGATGACAATGCCAGAGGGTGAGTATAAGACAGGGTGTAGGAGACGTAGATTTAAAGCACCACTCCGGCAATGAAATTAAGAAAAACAGTGGAGAGGTGCTTTCAGGATGGAGAGGGAAAGAAAAGGCATTCTGTTTTTGATGAATTTTAAAAACATGTTACCGTATATACTCGTGTATAAGCCGACCCGTGTATAAGCCGACCCCCTTACTTTTGCCCCCAAAACCTGGGAAAATCTATTGACTCGCGTATAAGCCGAGGGTGGACCCCAGCACAGGTATACAGCCCCCAGCAGTGGTATACAGGCCCCAGCAGTATGATATACAGCAGGCCCCAGTGGTATATACAGCAGCCCCAGTGGTATTGCAGCCCCTATATACAGCAGCCCCAGTGGTATTGCAGCCCCAGTGGTGTATACACAGCAGCCCCATGATTACCTAGTTTTACAGCAGCCAGTATGCAGCCCAGTTGCAGGCCTATTCAGCAGCCCCAGTGGTATTGCAGCCCCATGTATTGCACCCCTATATACAGCAGCCCCAGTGGTATTGCAGCCCCAGTAATGCAGGGCCCCTATATACAGCAGCCCCAGTGGTATTGCAGCCCCAGTGGTATTGCAGCCCCTATATACAGCAGGGAGACCCAGTGGGTATACAGCAGCCCCAGCCAGGTATTGGCCAGTGGTGCCCCCTATATACAGCAGCCCCAGTGGTATTGCAGCCCCAGTGGTATTGCAGCCCCTATATACAGCAGCCCCAGTGGTATTGCAGCCCCAGTAATGCAGGGCCCCTATATACAGCAGCCCCAGTGGTAGTATACAGGCAGCCCCAGTAATGCAGGGCCCCCCCCCTCATGCTCCGTACAAAGCAAATTATACTTATCAGTGCCCGCTGCCGTCCGCGCCCGCATCTGCCGACATCCCGATCCTCCGTCTTCATGTGACTTCTTCCTGTTTCCTGTGCGCGTCGCCGGTAATGACGTCATTGCCTGCGACGCGCACAGAAGCAGGAAGAAGATGCATGAAGATGGAGGATCGCGATGTCGGCAGATGCGGGCGCGGACGGCAGCGGGACACTGATAAGTATAACTTGCTTTACAGGTGACCGGAGCATGAGGGGGGGGCCCTGCATTACTGGGGATGCGGGGCTGCTTTATACCGCTGTATACAGCAGCCCCCGCACTGACTCGCGTATAAGCCGAGGGGGGTACTTTTCAGCCCAATTTTTGGGCTGAAAAACTCGGCTTATACGCGAGTATATACGGTAATTTTATTCTACAGGTCATAACAATTTCGTAAATACAAAAGTTATACAGTATAAATAATTATTGGCATTTGTGCATTTTTTTCTATGCTGTAGTGTTTTAGCCTGTTGTTTCTTTGCAACTTTTCTACTAATTTTCACTTATTTTCAAGTCTGCAAATTTATTCAAGTGGAATCGAATTTTACTCAAATTTTACAAAACAAAATTGCTATCTGAAGAATATGGATTCTTTTGTAATTTGCTCAGCACAAATTAAGCTAAGTGGCAGCCTGCCGAGACCGCTATCTTCCTGAACAGTAGAGGGCTGGCAATAGGTCTAAGGGAAACCGATACCATTCCACTCACCTCTCTGCCAAACCACTCTGCTTCTTTCTCCATGTCCGGTTCTCTTCACCTCTGTTGCACCGCATCTCCGACCCCATATTCACTCTTGGCCAGGATTTCTGGCTGCGAACAGACCCTGGAAGTATTGGTATTCACTATAGGTGTACAGTGACCTCAAGGCCTGCTCCTGTCATGATCAGGTAGAATAGAGGGAACAGCGAGTGAGAGATGAAGAATGACAGAGGCGCACAGAAAGAGAGGGCAGGGAGCAGTGTGGGTGTCCAGAGGTGTGAGCGGTGAAGTGAGCACAAGTTTTTTTTATTTTGGATCTTACATTTATTATGCTCTGGAGCTTGAAATGACCTCAGAGCGTAATAGGGAACTTTAACCTGTAGAGAAAAACTTAACCGTGAATCGAATTTTCCAGTAAAATCTGCACAATTTGGTGACTTTGAATCTTGTCTTTACTTCAAATAAGGATCATGATAGGCCACTCTAAAGAGATGCGTTTTTAGGGAGCACCTGAAACTATGTGAATTGTGGGTATTCCTAATTTCTTGGGTTAAAGCATTCTAGAGAATTGGTGCAGCTTGGGAGAAGTCTTGGAGATGGAAGTAGCAGGTTCATATTGGTGGGGATGTTAGTCGAAGGTAGCTTGTAGAACGTAGAGAACGCACACGGTGATAAACAGAGATGAGGGTAGAGAGGTAGGAAGGTGCTGCACCATGAAGAGCTTTGTGGGTGTGAACAAGCAATTTGAATTGTATCCTATAGTGTATGGGCAGCCAGTGCAATGACTGGCACAGAGTGGGTGCTTCCGAGTAATGGTTAGTCAGATAGGTGACCCTGGCTGATGCATTAAAGGTGGAATGGAGAAAGGAAAGTCTAGTGAGGGGAATACTAATTAATAAAGAATTACAATAGTCAAGGCGGGAGTCGATCAGGTCTTAGTGAGGGTGAGGGCATTATGTTATTTCCATGGTGAGAAAGGGGCGGATTCTAGAGTTGTTCTTCAGATGCAAGTGACAAGAGCGAGCGAGAGATTGCATATACGAGGTAAAGGAAAGACTGGTTTCAAACATAACACCCAGAAAGCGAGCCTGCTGCCTAGGCGTTATAGTGGTGTTGCACACTGAGGAGGAGATGTCAGGTTTAGGGAGGTTAGTGGGGGGTGGGAGCAGAAGAAGTTCAGTTCTGGAAAGGTTGAGTTTTATGTAGAGAACAGAAATCATATTGGACACTGTGGTTAGACAGTCATTGACATTCTGTAATACAGCAGGGGTAAGGTCAGGGAATTAAGTGTATAGTTGTGTGTCATCAGCATAAAGATGGTACTAGAAGCCAAATTTTCTGATGGTTTGTCCAATCAGGACCTTGTAGAGAGAGAAGAGAAAAGGACCGAGGACTGAGCCCTGAGGGACTCCAATAGTAAGAGGAAGAGGAGAAGAAGTAAGGCCAGTAAACAATACCATAAAAGTGCTGTCATAAAAAAAGGATGAGAACCAGGAGAGAGCGGTGTCCTTTATGCCGACTGACCGATTGAATGCAGCACAGCGAGTAGGCGATGGTGCTCATCAGTGTCAAAAACTGCAGAGAGGTAAAGAAGAATAAGCAGAGAGTGGTCGCCATTACATTTTACCATCCGAAGGTCATTGGTCACTTTGATGAGGACGGGTTCTGTAGTGTGAAGGGGGCGGAAACCAGACTGGAATGGATCTAGAAGAGAGTGAGTGGAAAGGTAATGGTTGAGGAGGTAGTAGACCAAGACTTTAGAGATGAAGGGGAGATTGGAGACTGGTCTGTAGTCATTTGTGCAGGATGGGTCAAGATAAGTTTTCTTTAATAATGGAGTAATGATAGAATGTTTGAAGGAGGAGGGGAAGATGCCAGAAGAGAGGGAGAGATTGAAGATTTTGGTTAGGTGAGTGGAGATGACCAGAGAGAGTTGTAGTAGGTGTGAGGGAATGGGGTCAGTGGTGCATGTAGTAGGATGAGAGGAAGAAAGGAGCCTGGAGACTTCTTTTTCTGTGACTGGGTCAAATGTGGAGAGTGAGCCAGAGGAGATGTGGGGAGAAATGTGAGTAACGGCACTTGGGGGCTGAGAGTTGATTTCCTGATGGATGTTTTTATTTTCTCTGTGAAGTAAGAGGCCAGATCATCAGTACAGAGGTCAGTGATAGGGGCCTGCACTTTGGATGAGGAGTGGAGTGAAAGGTGTCAAAGAGTTTCTTTGGATTGTTGGATAGTGAGGAGATCAGGGTGGTGAAGTAGGTTTGTTTGGTGAGGTGAAGGGCAGAGTTGTAGGTTCTTAACATAAATGTATAGTGGAAAAAGTTTTCTGGTGAGCGATTTCTCCTCCATTAGCGTTCAGCACTCCTAGAGCATCGAGTTTATGAAGTTAGCCAGGGTTGTTTACTCAGAGGGAAGCCTGAACCTGTGGTCCTTGGGTGTTTATATCTGTCATGTCCCAAGGTAATTTACACTGCTAAATATGGAAATGCCTGCAATGTTGTATGGGTATCCTGAAATGAGATTAGGCTCTATGAGCATGGGTTGAGCTATATTGGATTGCCTAATTGCCCTTTACCTTGAGGGACTATTGGTAAAACACCCTCCTGTTTGTGGCTATCTTAGCCATATTATGTATCCTGCCTTGGGTGACCTGTCCACCCATCAGCTACCTTGTTTTTTCACCATGTTATTATTACTTTTCTTGTAAATTTTGGTTTAACAAACTTTGTTTATTTTGCATTGGACCTAAATGTCTGTGGCTCCTGCTTACTCTTGGATTAATTAGGGGGAAAGAGGTCACATATTCCATGTAGGTTAATATATATCTGTTTTACTCTGTGTTTGGAGTTTCTGAAGGGGGGACGCTAGTTGGGTGCTTCTGATGAGTGTCATTGTAGTGCAAATATACTATAATCCCCCACTTGGAGCGATGCTATGTACATTTTTTGAGTGATTTTTGCAACTTTTAGTATACCACTTTGTGTGCTAAAAAGTAGCAAAAAAAATTAAAGATGAAAATAAAGAGCATTTTTTGCACAAAATATCATAGACCACTTGAGCTTTATTTTTTAAGAATTTTAAGCAGAAAAGAGTCAAAAAAAGCAAACAAATGATGAATGGGGCTTATAGTTTAGCACATATTTTATTAAAAGCTACAGAACCGTTTCCACATTTCTTTCCTTATTTCCATACACAGCTAATTTTAGTAACTTTACCATTAGAAACATCACATGACAGAATAAATTATTGAAGTGTGCACTGGGCTTATTCCATTTGGTCTCCTGAAGAGATACTGCTGTGCACTACTGGGTACATTTGTTAAAACAACATTGCTATGGCCCATTCAATTTGTGGAAGTGACTTTGCTATGCTCTGTGGTCACATTTACTAAAAGGACATCCCCGTGCTCCCTTCAGTTTGATAAAGTGATCTTGGTATGGTCCATTGGGCTCAACATAAAAATGGCGATGTCAGAGAGAAGAGTTTAACGCTGATACTTTATGTTTACTAAAACCACTGTGCAAATAATTGCTATTCACTTGTAAAAGGATTTCAATGAAGAAAAAAAATACTTGTACTGTAAATGATGACTAAAAATCCTGTCCAAGATTGTTTAAGAGAATGAATTATCTGGATGGAAAAGTAATATCCTAACATTATTATAATACCATGTAAGTCCTTAGTCTACACTAAATACCTGAAAGAAATAAAGGGAATCTGTAAGCAGGTTTTTGCTATGTAAGCTGAGGACAGCATGTTGTAATGGTTAAAAAACAAAAAGCAACTATGCCTTTCTTATCAGTCTGTGTGCTATTGTTTACTTAAAACATAAGCTTTATCACATGATGATTACCATTACAGGACTACTTTGTCATGTGCACTGTAGTCTGACACACCTCTTGCTGTTATTGACACCTCACTGTAAAGTGTATAATATCTTTTGAGAGCCTTGTGTGGGTGGGGTATTTCCCAGCTCTGCTGTGTTTCTTGAGAAACAGTTCATCCACAGTGATGCCAATAGGAAAAGTATCTTAGTAACAGCTCACACTGGAAATGCTGATTGCTGAACAGCTATAAGTAGCAGTTCACAGGGAGAGATGCAATAGTGGAACAGGGTATAGTAACAATTCACATCCAGGGAGGCCTGGGAACAGTAAAGTCTCTGAGAACAGGTACAAACCAGATTCAGTGCAGTGTCACTTAAGAAAGCCCGAACTGTCCTGATTACTGCAATTGCAACAAGCTATTAGAAAAGCCGCAACAGAGCCTTCTAAAGCTAACTGAGATGAGGCTAGCTGGCAGAAGCTGGAGCAGGAACACAGCAGCACAGAGCAACTTGGCAGCACAGAGCAACTTGATGCAGGAGACAAACTGGAAGCAGGTGTGGTTTGCTGGAGATTAGACTGCAGAAGCTGGTAAGAGCTGAACTGGGATAGCAGGAGGAGGATCAACAACCTGAGATGCACACAGGATCCAGGGATCCAAGCAGAATACTCAAGTAAAGACTGGAATATGGACTGAAGCTTTTAAAGGCTGGAAAGCAGAAACACATGGACAGGAACAAGATAGCAAATGCCATTTTGGAAAAGGTAATCAGAATATCCAAAATACTGATACTCTGAGCAGGTTGTTAGCTTGGCAGCCTGCTCAAAGAACTGTTGAATAATAATAATAATAATACAATATTTATTCATTTATATAGCACTATTAATTCCATAGCACTTTACATACATCAGTAATGCTGTCCCTCTTGGAGCTCACAATCTAAACATCCTATCAGTATGTATTACAATGTGGGAGGAAACCAGAGTGCCCGGAGGAAACCCACACAAACACGGGGAGAACATACAAACTCCTTGCAGATGTTGTCCTGTGGATGGTGGGAATTGAATCTCGGGACCTGAGTGCTGCAAAGGCTGCAGTGCTAACCACTTGAGCCACCGTGCCCCCGGGGGGCGATAAAATGCTGTAGGCCAGGGAGACACCTTCTACTTTAGGCATCCCAAACGCCAAAAGTCCTCTATGAATTATAATGCACACCCCATAGTCCTCCATGCATAAGAGAAGACAGTGAACAGGTGGGAGCAGACAGAGTACAGGAGAGCACAGTGCAAGGGTTGACATCACAAGGGAGAGGAAAAGAGCAAGGGGGGGAAAAAGCGCACAGAGGTAAGAAAACAGCACGAAGGGAGGTATAGCGCACAAGAGGAGAACAGTGCAAGGGGGAGGAACAGTGCAGAGGTGGACAGCGCACAGGGGGAGTAGACAGCACAAGGGGTTCAGCACTAAGAAGGATAAGAGCACACAGAGGAGAGGACTTCACACAAGGGGGACAGCACACAGGGAGAAGAATGCATGAAGGTGGGTACAGCGCACAAGAGGAGAACACAGCGCAAGGGGGTACAGTGCAAGGGGGAGAGATAGAGAAGGACAGAACACAGGGTGAGAAGACAGCACAAGGACGCTCTGTGCACAGAAGGAAAAAAGCGCACAGAGGAGAGGAGACAGCAAATAAGGGGACATTGTACAGGGGAGAGAAGACAGCAAACACAGGAGACAGCACACAAGGTGAGAATGCTGCACACAGGGAGGAGAAGACAGCACACAAGGTGAGAATACAGCACACAGGGGGGAGAAGACCACACACAGGGGAGGGGGACTGCTCACAGGGGGAGAATGCAGTGCAGTGGGGAGAAGAGCACACCGGAGGAGAAGACAGCACCCAGGTAGAGAAGACAGCACATAGATGGAGAAGACAAAGCACAGGGGGAGAAAACAGTGAACTAGGGGAGTTTTCTGTACAGTGATAACTCAGTTTTCGTTCCATCCGAAAACAGTCAAAACTGAAACCGACTAAAACCGAGGCAATGATTTCCATAGGAATCAATGTAAATCCAATTAATTTGTTTTAGACACTCCAAAATTCATACCAAATAACACATTTTATAGAGAATAAAAAGTGTTTAATACTAAAAACATTAAGTAATTAATATAGAATGAATATAAAAGACTAATGTAAAGAATAAATAAACATTTTACATGGCATTTATTCTTCTAAACACTTTTTATGGGGTATTGAAGATGGTGAGGAGGGAGAGAGGGGTGCACATATTATTTTGGAAGAGGAATCACGTGGGTCACCATTTGTTTTTGCAAAATTAGCAACAATGTATCTATGAAAAACGATGAAAACTGAGGCATCGACGAAAGCTGAAGCTCATTTTTCATTGAAAAAAAATCAACAAAAAACGAAACAAATGATAACCGATGTCAACGAAAAGCGAGGTAAGACTGTATAGACATTTGTTAGCTCCCACTGATGTCTATACTAGCTGTGTGAATCCATATTAGCAGAGCTTCCCCTTATGGCACCTGCAGATAAAAAGTATAATGTTAACAAATCAATGTACATATACCGTATATACTCGTGTATAAGCCGAGTTTTTCAGCACAAAAAATGTGCTGAAAGGTCCCCGTTGGCTTATACACGAGTATATACGGTAGCCCCAGCTATATACAGCCCCCCCCCGTGGTATCCAGGGCCCCCCTTGCTGCATACCTGTAAAGTAAGATGTCAGTATACTTATCGCTGCCGCCGCCGCCGCTCCGCTGTTCGGTCATCGCGCTGCTCCGGGTCTTCATGCTTCCTTCTCCGGCGCACAGGAAATGACGTCATTGTTCGAGCGCCGGAGAAGGAAGCATGAAGACTCGGAGCAGCGCGGTGACCGAGCAGCGGAGCGGCGGCGGCAGCGATAAGTATACTGACATCTTACTTTACAGGTGTGCAGCAAGGGGGGCCCTGGATACCACGGGGGGGGGGCTGTATACAGCTGGGGCTGCTGTATACAGCTGGGGCCCCTGTATACTACTGATGGGGGGGGAGGTCTGTATACCCCTGGGGCTGCTGCTGTATATACCCCCTGGGGCTGCTGCTGTATATACCCCCTGGGCTGCTGCTGTATATACCCCCTGGGGCTGCTGCTGTATATACCCCCTGGAGCTGCTGCTGTATACTACCTCTGGGGCTGCTGCTGTATATATCCCCTGGAGCTGCTGCTGTATATACCCCCTGGGGCTGCTGCTGTATATACCCCTGGGGATGCTGCTGTATATACCCCTGGGGCTGCTGCTGTATATACCCCTGGGGCTGCTGTATACTACTACTGGGGCTGCTGTATACACTCACTGGGGCTTCTGTATACTACTACTGGGGCTGCTGTATACTACTACTGGGGCTGCTGTATACTACCACTGGGGCTTCTGTATACTACTACTGGGGCTGCTGCTGTATATACCCCTGGGGCTGCTGTATATTACTACTGGGGTTGTTGCTGTATATACCACTGAGGCTGCTGTATACTACTACTGGGGCTGCTGTATACTACCTCTGGGGCTTCTGTATACTACCACTGGGGCTGCTGTATATACCTCTGGGGCTGCTGTATATACCTCTGGGGCTGCTGTATACTACCACTGGGGCTGCTGCTGTATATACCACTGGGGAGGCTGCTGTAACACTGCTGGGGCCTGTATGTACCACTGGGGAGGCTGCTGTATACCACACTGCTGGGGGCTGTATACTACCACTGGGGAGGCCTGTATACCACTGCGGGGGCCTGTATACCACACTGCTGGGGCTGTATACCTGTGCTGAGGTCCACCCTCGGCTTATACACGAGTCAATAGGTTTTCCCAGATTTTGGGGGCAAAAGTAGGGGGGTCGGCTTATACACGGGTCGGCTTATACATGAGTATATACGGTAACTTTGATTGAAATAAAAAGTAGTAGATTTGTGTGTTCTCTCTGTGGATCGGTAAACTCAGAGGTATGTTCCTGCGCAGTATATTTTGGATAGCAATGCTATACTCTATAATTTGTATAAGATTTATGCATATTTCTTGATATTCAACACACACAACTGTATGGCCATGAGATCACACAAGGATGGTGATGAGAAACAAATATGAGCCAACCTCATCTGTTGTGTTTAATACACTGAGCTGTTGGCTACATGATCTGATTTCCATGAAGATATCAATAGGTCTGGCGTAAACCGTCAGAACTGTTAATGACCATTCCAGCCATGATCAAGTCTAAGAATATTCTGTATTTGGCTTCTCTAAAACACCTTTCCAAAACACTTTTTGGCACGTTTCCGTGAACTAATTTTGAAATACCATACTGTTTTCCTATCCCTAAAGATAGTTTTGTATAAAAAAAGAACTCAGTAGTAACTTTCCACAAGTATTTAGCCGTCTGGCCACCCACCTTCATTCTCTGTTCATTCACAAAGTGTCAGTGTAAGATTTGGAGAGTAACTACTAGGATTAAATGACTTTCAATATTAATCCTGGTCATTGTTTTCCAACACATTTTTTTAGACGTCATTGCCAAAAGTGGCACATGTGTATAACAAAGGAGGGAGTATGGGCAACGTTTTGTGAATAAAGTCCCTTTTACATACGGTAGATAAATGATTGACCAAAACGAACATTTAGAGGAAGTTTTGTTCCCAAACATTGGTTCATGTCTACACGGCAAGAAATTAGCTGTCAAAAGAGCAATCGATTTTTTTGTCAACTGATTGCATATTTTATATGGGTCTGAAAATGATCATTGGTCAACAGATCTTCCCCTTATGTAAACAGGGATTTGCTCCTCAACCTACCTCCTGATTGTCACGTGTAATCTGCTCTGCAATCTATACAAAGTTTTCTGTAGTCTGTGTGAGCTGCTCTGCAGTTGTCAAGATGTGTTTACTTTTGTTGCTACCTTAAGGGTTAATATTAGTAACTGTAGCAGTATTAGCTGTCCATGGCATTAGCAGGCTATGCTCTCCAGGTGATCTGCTGCTGTGTGTGTCAGGTGATGCGGTTGTCCACTCTCCCAGCCTTTAAATAATCCCATTACTCATCTGCTGGGGTGGCTGAAAGAGATCATTCACTCTCTGACCTGTGTTGTGCTGTGTGCTGTTTCTGATGGAGTTTTCAGAAGCTGTCCCTTACTTTGGATTTGCTGTTCTATCCCAAATCCTGGGCGGAGTTACTGTGACTATCCTGGTTCCTGGGTTAAGGTGAGGAAGTAATAGTTTAGGACTTGTCAGGAGCAGGGCAAGGGTGGCAGTTCAGACATGCTCACCTTTAGAGGTACTTCTATGAATAAGGTCAGATAGGGACCCACGGTCTAAGGATCAGACTAGTTCCGCTAATTGCTTTTAGCCCATCACTACCATCCTGCTTCCATACCCCTTCCTCCGTTATAGCCACTTGTGACACCAATCACTAAGTGAAAATAAGCCTTAATGAATGTCAAACAACGTCCTATATCATTCATCGACTTTTTACAGCCAATTTATCAACCAGTGTAAATTAATGATAAGACAATAATGGCCTTTCTACCCAATTTTGAAAGGATGTATAGTCTGCCCAGCCAATCAAGCAGTGGCTCTCGTGCCAACACCATGGTAGATATTTGAGTTATGGAAAAACCAGAACAGAAAACACTGCAGAGCATACAGGAAGAGTATATCATGGCCTTCTCTACTCATTACTGCTACATTCCCATGTGCAAGTGTGGACATAGTTATAGAAAATGAACCACTTTTTTAAAATTGTGCTGGAATCTCTTACTAGAGAAAATAAACTCGAAAAAAGACAAATGAAACTTAAACGTCTTGTTTGCAAACTTCTGAATTTTTTGTTTGCTGCTTATGCAAAAACAAATTTGGTATCGCCACAATCCGATAAAAAGCAAACAATTCTATGGTTATGGTGATGAACAAGTTATGGCTCTTGGAAGGACGGGGTGCAAATGTAAATATTAAAATTGGCTGCAGATGCAAAGTGTCACACTGCGTAGTGTTGGTGTAGTTTGAACACTACATGTTGTGAATACAAGTGTTTAACCTGGTGAGAACAAAAATGTCATTTGGTCTCGACTATAGGAAGGTTTGATCTATAAAGTTACCCTAATATCATACTAAGGCTGCTTTCACATCAGCGTTTTTTTCACGGCCGCACCTGCCGCAAGTGCCAAAACCGCACTTGCCGCACCTGCCGCAAGCCTGCATATACACTGTATGGGGTTTGCAGCAACTGTGCCGCAACTGTGCCGCAAGTGCAGCCGGTATGCGGTAATCGCGGCAGTTGCGTTTTTTTCACCGCATCTGCCGCGATTTCAAAAAAACGCTGATGTGAAAGGGCCCTAAGGGGAAGTCTATGGCACACATTTTGTGTTATCTCACTCTCTGGTGAGAAACGTCTGACCAGCGACTGCTTACTGCTCCCTGAAAGTGCACATTTATTTCACTATAAAGGCACTTTTACATTGATTGATGATTGGCAGAAAGAACATTAATAGGATCTATGCCCAGTAGTCAGTAATTGCTTGGCTGTTCATATCTTTTATGCATGCCTAAAAATGAACATAGGTCGGCAGCACATCCACTTATGTCAATGACGATCTGCTGCCAACAATAACAGTAGAGGGAGTGTTGGCCGATCGGCCCCAGGTATGGGCAGTTTATCTGCCATTGTGAAAGAACCACTAGCAGTAAACAATGGATCAGGGCTTGCACTTAAACATGTAATGTACAAATATAATACAATACACTTTATTGGTCTTGAGGAAAATTAAATTGTCACAGCAGCAGAACATAGACATGAATTACAACAGTAGGAAATTGACAGTGGAGGGGTCTCATACATTCCTATCCATAACAGATCTGTACAATATACCATTGGACCACCAATAATACACTTCTTCTGAATTTATTCCTCCACTACCTCCTCAAAAGTGGCAAGACAGTGGCCAGTCAAGTTTGTCTTCTTGATGAGCTTATTAGCTTCCTCAGTAAATGATTGTGAAAAAGATGGCACTTGCCACTATGGACTGGTAGAACATTTCTAACATGTTGCTTCACATATTAAATGACCTTACTATAGGAACTACAGTTTATTCATCAATCCTCAAGTCCAGTTTGCTGTACAAGTGAACCCCCATATAATTGTAACTCTCCACATGCTACCCCTCCTGACCAGCAATAGTGACCGGTAAACCTTACATCTTTCTCCTGCCATAGTTCACCACCAACTTCTTAGTTTTCCTTATGTGTAGTAGTAGATAGTTAGCATAGTACAATCCACAAAATCCAACATGACCCTTCTATATTCCTCATCACCCCAGGCCGCCCTAATACAGTTGACCACCACGGAGTCATCCGAGAACTCTTGGTGGTGGCAAAAATTAGATATATACTGGAATGAGGCATCTGGCCATGGGATCCCTAGTGATTAGTTCTTGAATGTCTCGGAGAGATTACCTTGGGATCGTAAAAGAAGAGGATTAGTGGTCGCCTGGAGATCTGGGAAAGAAGATCCGTGTGTTCCATTGAGAATCTGATAACGGTGGTGAGGAACAGATACTCGGGGATTGACTCCAACTTCATCGACTCATGCCTGTGAAAGCTCTTCCCAGTGAAATGTTCTCTGATCGTGAGTCCATACACTCCGGTCTTTATTTCTGTCTACCAGAGTAGGGGGGTTGTGTAGGTGGCTGCCCTTCCCCCATGCTATAAGTTAAAGGGATCCTGTCACCCCCAAAATGCCTCATAAGCTATTAAAACATTCCCCTAGAGCATATTATCACTTATCCTACACTCCTTTTACCTCCTAAATGCATCTAGTGAAAATGTACATAAACGTTATTAAACTCACTCATTAGTGATGTTAATGAGCGGTGGCTATATGCATTAGTCACGCAGGCGGGCTCTCCTCCTCATAATATCACGCCTTAATAGGCATGATCTTGAATGCTGATTCAAATGTGCACCTCCCCGCTCTCCTCTGTGCCGGCGGGGCTGCAGTGTGGCTGTAATGACGCGAATCGCGTCATTTCCGACATCGGGTGACGTGTGTACACCCGCGCCGCTCTGTTAGCTTCAAGCCCCGCACTGCGCATGCGTGATGGAGGCATAACAGAGCGGCGCGGGTGTACATACGTCACCCGATGCCGGAAATGACGCGAGTCGCGTCATTTCAGCCATACTGCAGCCCCGCCGACACAGAGGAAAGCGGGGAGGCGCACATTTGAATCAGCGTTCAAGATCATGCCTATTAAGACGTGATATTATGAGGAGGACAGCCCGCCTGGGTGACTATGAATACAGTAGCCACTCATTAACATCACTAATGAGTGAGTTTAATAACGTTTATCTACATTTTCACTAAATGCATTTATGAGCAAAAAGGAGTGTAGGATAAGTGATAATATGCTCTAGGGACATGTTTTAATAGCTTATGAGGCGTTTTGGGGGTGACAGGATCCCTTTAATCTGCAGCGAATATTTATATATTTGTTTGTTCGTGCATCTGTATATACTCTTGGGATGTTGGCTAGCGCTCCTTTATTATTTTGCATAAATAACTGATTGGTCAACCATTACCTTTAACTGTGGAAAAACTTGACCAGAGACGTTCTCATTCACATAACATGTCTGTCTTTGTGTTCTCATTTACTGCATTGAACGTTATTTTTATTTAACACCCCGTTTTGGGGTATAATGTTGTTCCATTACAGTAAGCAATTGCAAATAGAAAAATATCCTTTTTTTGCACAGCAAACAGATTTTAGATCTTTTTTTTCAACATGCGTCCATGCTGGGATTTTATTGTATATTTAATGGGCATCGCATACCTACATATCACAAAATATAGTTTGGTTACAATATGTTGGGTAAAGTTATAAAAAAAAATATTCTGAAATAAGTACAGTTGGTACAAAAGCACTAAATATTTACAATCCACTCAGTATTCATTCTCCGTTTTTTACATTACGTGCTCTTTTATAATTCCCACTTTGGTCCTTTTGTATTTTCTTTTTTATAGTTTTACTATTTGTGTATTCATGAATGTGTTATATGAAAATAAAAGTGTATATAAAAGTCAGCAGTCTGCCTTTATTATACAGTCAATGATAGAATCATGAAAGGATCTCGTCATTGAAGAGCTGTAAAGGCACATTTTGTTGAAAGGTTATTCCCATAGATATAAAATCAGAAAACTGTTCCTACAATGCACTGTATATTAACTTAACACCATAAGTGCTGGAAAGCAATATAATGAGCTGCATGGCATTTACTAGAGGTGGGAAAATCCAATATTAGTCAAATGTAACATTTTCCACTTTTATTATATGTTTGAAACATTAGATGGTCGTAGACACAAGGGATGTATGAAGAGGTATGGCATTTGAGGAGTATTGCATAGGGAGAGCTAAGTATTAATGCTAAACATATGGCTGGTTTAGATTAAGGGACCAAGACAATACAAGGAGATAAAATTAAAACCTAAATGGATGTATTTCTTTCATATATTTACCATAGCAATGATTAAATGCTAAAGCCATTGTCTTCTATAAGGTTTATGTTCAAAATTAACCCTGAGAAAATCATGTATCTCTTGGGCCTAGACTACATAACATCTGTCTCCCATTAGAATATGGGTTGGAATATCACCATATCCCCAAAGTGCCATTGCTTTAACTTATTTCTAAATTGGTATACCGCAATGCAGTTGTAACATGGAGATTGCAGGCGAATTGTATTGTGCTCGCTACAACCCAATCAACAAGTGATTTATTGCCCCAAATGTTGCCCATGATGTGATGTCTAAAAAATCTGCTCTAGGGCAATAATTGCAACTGGTGGACCCGTAGAAGCTCAGTTGAGCGGATCATGCGTTGTCCTAGTGGATGTAGCCTGCACCTTGTAGCCCGCCCGCATGTCACCTGTGTGTAAAAGAGATTTCAAGTCCACCTGTGGTGAGTGCATCCTTTCATTCTATACTTTACAATCGATGGACTATGTCATATGGGATTGCACCTCCACCGAGCGGTGAAGTAACCAACTTCTCCTCTTCTTACGTGAATCAGCGGTCTGAAGGATTAGTGTGGGGCTTTCTGTGTTATTATTATCAACAATTACAACTGTATGTACTGGGAATTAATTTCATTGTTTGGGGTAGCGCAGTCCAGAGAGCAGGTGCAGCACAAGACGGAAGTGGGAGGTTCTGATTATTCTTAGATCATTAGCAGAACAAAGAGTATGGGTGGGGTGGGATAAAGAGATGAAGGAGGAGATGTAGAGTGAGGCAGCACAGTGGAGAGTTTTGTTAAGATCACAACTATGACACCATCTCACCCTGGGATTTCATAGGTTATATTCAGCTTGTCCCACTGAAGTCAGGTTTCTTCATAGACACATAGCTCTGCTACATACATACATCACTCTCCTACATACACACAGAGGTCTCCTACATATACACACAGGTCTGCTGTATATACATCTTTTCTACATACACACAAATCTCTCCTACATACACACAGCTCTCCTACATATAAACACAGCTGGACCATATACTCCTTGCTTGGCTACACACATACAACTGTTCTATATACACACACACAGCTCTTCTACATAGAAACACAGATCTCTGCTACATACAGATACACAGATCTGGTATATAATCACACAGCTCCGCTACATACACATAGCTTTATAGGCAAAGCGCTCCTACATATATATGCAACACTGCTAAATAAACACATAGGTAGCCTTACATTCATACATAACTCTGCTACATACACACAGCTATCCTACATAAACACACATAGTTCTGCCACATACACATAGCACCTTTTCACATCAAGGTTTTGCTGCTTTTTGGACACATTGCGTTTTTCAATGCGTTTTTGCCATAAAAACACATTGAAATGCATGCGATTTTGTCTCCCATAGACTTATATTGTGAAAATGCATTAAAACACGGTAAAAACGCACTGCAAAACATGGTTGTGTTTCAATTCATGTGTTTTTACCTAGCGCACAGGAAACATTGCTGGCAATGTTTCCTGTGTGCTTGGTAAAAATGCATGCATTCAAATGCAATCGCGTTTTGCGGTGCCTTTTTACCACGTTTGAATGCGTTTTTACAATGTATGTCTATGGGAGACAAAAACGCATGCGTTTCAATACGTTGCTTGCAGTAATGCAGTGAAAACACAAAGCGTTCAAAGCGCAAAACACTGTGTTAGATGTGAACTTAGTCATACTTCTCCTATACACACACCGCCCACTGACTTACATAAACAGCTTCTTCTGAATATACACACCTCTCCTACATACACACACACACACACACACACACAATCAGTACACATTCTCTTACCTTACCTCTACCTACATATACACAGATTTCCTGCACACACAGCTCTGTTACATACACATATAATGTGCTACTTACATACACAGCTTTGCTGCACACACAGCTCATACTCAAACACACTATATACATCACCACTTTTTAAAGTGTCTTTTATATAATTTACTAATCACACGAGCTGACTGTGCAGCATCCGTGCTCATCTCAATAACTTTCTCTTCTGCCCTGCAGATAGCTGCCTCTGGACTATAATGGCCACTTTACACGCGGCTACATTTCTAGCTTATCCATAGGTATCTTACTGGCTGCAGTGAAATCATGGAGACATTATTCCATTTGGACACAGCAATAAGATAGAACCTTGTCTCCATGATTTCACTGCAGCCAGTAAGTTACCTGTGGATAAGCTAGAAATGTAGCCGCGTGTAAAGTGGCCATAAGGGCCACTTTACACACACTGACTTATCTGTCCAACTTCTGACCAACTTACTGGTTGCAGTGAAATCATGGACACATTGCTCCATTTTGTGACTGTGTACAAATGTAACAATGTGTCCATGATTTCACTGCAACCAGTAAGTTGTCCAGAAGTTGGACAGATAAGTTGGTGTGTGTAAAGTGGCCATAAGGCTATGTGCCCACTGTGCTTTTTTGCTGCAGTTTTTTTTGCCAAATTTCTGCACCAAAAACACAGCTCCCACAGCTTTAACATTACACACAATGTGATTTTACAAACGCTGTGCCCACATGAGCGTTTTTGAGTCCTGCGGTTTGAAGCAGAAATCACTTGCTTTTTTTTAATGTCCCTGCAATTAATTTGCCAGCAATCCCACAGCAATCACGATGATTCTTCCTCTGTGCACCGGCTGTAGGACCTGTGGGTGTCATCCTATCAGAGCCAGAGCCTGCGCATCATGTGACAAACTCAGTCACATGGTACAAGGTCCTGGCAGATAGATTAAGACATCTTCTGCTGCTGCACCAAGGAAGAACCACTGGGGAGGGTGAGAAATCATCTATCTGTCTCTGTGCGTGTCTGTCTGTCTTTGTGTGTCCCCTTATTTGTGCTGTTTGTATGTGCACAAGTGCAATAGGTTTGTGCGCCTTTTGTTTATAGACAACTGCATTTGTACAGCTGACAAATGCAGCCCAAAAAAGAAGCACAGTGTGCACACAGCCTTAGATACACACTTTTAGCAAAATATTTTCTTGTTAAAAAGTTGTCTTCTTGTCCAAAAAATACATTATATAGTTCCAACATGATCCCTAGCACTTTACTATTCAGGAGGTTCATGTACAATATCAGATATTACACAGTAATACATATTTCCACTATTCAAGCAAGATATATGTGAGGGCTCTGTGCACAAGAGCTTACACTCTATGAATAAATAGAGGTGACACAAAAGAGAAAAAGTATTTTTATTGTATGGTTCCACCATCTTTTGTAATAAATAGGGATGCTTATATACATGGACTAGTCATCAGCCAGTATCTGTGAATGTAGAGATACAAAGCGCTACTGAGTGCATGGATTATGCGGGAAACAGATGAAGGAAGGAATCAGGAGAAAAATGTAAGAAGGGAGGAAAGCAAACAGTTAGATCAGGGAGAAAATGAGTTACCGTATATACTCGTGTATAAGCTGACCCGTGTATAAGCCGACCCCCCTACTTTTGCCCCCAAAACCTGGGAAAACCTATTGACTCGTGTATAAACCGAGGGTGGACCCCAGCACAGGTATACAGCCCCCAGCAGTGTGGTATACAGGCCCCCCCAGTGGTATACAGGCCTCCCTAGTGGTAGTATACAGCAGCCTCCCCAGTGGTATATACAGGCCCCAGCAGTATATACAGCAGCCCCAGTGGTATATACAGGCCCCAGTGGTATACAGGCCCCAGTAGTATACAGACCCCAGTAGTACAGGCGCGCCTTCCCCCCCATCAGTGGTATACAGGGCCCCCCTTGCTGCCGCACACCTGTAAGAAATAGATCATTATACTTATTCCTGCCGCCGCCACCGCAGCTTTGCACCGCGCTCCTCCGGGTCTTCATGCTTCATCCTCCCGCGCGCGCAGGCAATGACGTCATTGTCTGTGCGCCGGAGAAGGAAGCAGGAAGAAGCATGAAGACCCGGAGGAGCGCGATGCAGAGCGGCGACGGCAGGGATAAGTATAATGATCTATTTCTTTACAGGTGTGCGGCAGCAAGGGGGGCCCTGTATACAACTGATGGGGGGGCACCTGTATACTACTGGGGCCTGTATACCACTGATGGGGGGGGCGCCTGTGTACCGTATATGACTCGTGTATAAGCCGAGGGGGGGACTTTTCAGCACATTTTTTGTGCTGAAAAACCCGGCTTATACACGAATATATACTGGTATGTGATATGATATTCCTGTCTAAAAAGGTGAGTTTTAGGGCACATTCATAATTGTGGACAATGGCTATTAACCTGATTGGGTTAGTAAATTCCAGAAAACCAGAACAGCATGAGAGAAGTCTTGGAGATGGAATTGGGAATTTTGGATTATGGAAAATGTTGCCTTAGATACTTAGCCGAAAAGAGAGCATAGGTAGGGTGCAGCACAGTGGGGCACTTTGTGGGTAAAAGTGTAAATTTATACTGGCAAAGCAAACAGGTCAAGAAATTTAATGATTATGAATAATGAGATGAAAAGTGGCGAGGATACATATTAAATAGTTGAGTATGATAGAAGATGTAAGAGAATAGGGTTACTAGTGAAGGAATTAGGTTGAGAGAAAGAGGAGTCTGGAGACTCCTGTGACTGGATATCATTCGCTATATACCACTTGGACCTTCAGTATTCTGATGAGCTGATCTGGGTACCAATGAGGTTTATTTTTCATGCATGGCATATTGGCTGAAACAGGTTCACTAGCCATCTGGCTAATGCAAGTTGTGCCTCTCTGTATCAGATTTAAAGGGGTGTTCGGGTGGAAAAAAGTTGTACCAGGTACATCTTATTTCGTGTGGTGTTATCTGAGGAAGGGGCTTGACCCCAAAACGCGTAATAAACCACCATTTGTATTCTAACAACCTGAATCATTGGATTCCTTGGAGCGCGGTTCGTATTCCCATTTCTCCTAAGTACAATTGAATGTTCAACTCGTGGGAGGACTGCTGCAGACAGTACAGCTTGACATTGTTGTCACAGGTTTATGAGAGGGGGCTGTGATGTCTCACAACCCGAACAGGTGAGCGGTTTCAACAACTTGCTGCACTCACATAATCCCATGGATAAATACTATTGTGCGCCCTTTCCTTTTTAGTGCTTTATTCCTTACTTTGATAAGACAAGCAAGTGGGAATAGCACAAACAAAGGATTTCCACAGCTCCTCCAGAAAGGGATTTCTCAGCTTCAACTGGAAAGACCTCCACAGCTACAACTGGAGCAGCTTCACCAGAGAGGTCAGTATAGAAGATCTATAACCGGCATAGGAGAGAGCTAGAAGTGAGTTTGTATAGAGGATGGGGATGGTCATATGGAGCAGCAACTGAGATTAAAGCTATAAGGATTCTCAAAAGGAAATCTTAATCCCTTCAGCACTAAAAGGAAATAAATCCATTTAACTCATGATAATCGCCAAGCGGGCTCTAAAGAGGACCAGCAGCTAAACGTTGTGATCTTTAGAACCCAGATACCCCAGGGGGTCTCACCAGAGCATGACACACGCGTGATAGTAAGATTGGGAGGGATAAAACTATATAAGATCAAATATAGCTTGGGAAGAACAACTTTTTGATGCACAGTACCCCACATTACACATCATATCGTATGGGATAGGTCTTGTTGTCTGGATTAGATATTGATTTTTTTGACTAAGGAAGGAAAATGGAATGCTTCATTCAGCAGTTCAGAAAATACTTTAAATAAAGGTTATAATTAAAAACTAGCAAAAATAAATAATTGTCCCTTTATTTACCATTTATCCAAATTAGTAGACCTGTGGACTCTTGAAGTGACATTAGTGTGGGTCTTCATTATAGCTTCACATTTAGTCCGTCCATTGTGATTAATAGAATTACTAGTATCACAAATACCATGGACTAATATTTCATTGACACAGAGACTGAAAGATACAAATGAAAATGTAGGAAGAACGTTCACTTGGACTATTGCTTTAGCTTTTTGCACATGTGAACAAATTCCTATCCGTCCAGCACCAGAGGAGATTAGCAACAAGGAGCTATGAGGCATTCAGTAATTTACAATTTCTGGCTACAGTTTTCATTCATCACAAGCCTTGATTCACTACCTGCCATCTACATGGCTGCAGTTTGAGACCAAGCAGTCATCAGTCTTTTTAAATGGAACAAGTAGCTTATTTGAAATAGTTTAGTTTACTGATGTTTTGTTTTATTTTAAATTTAAATTTCAGTTCCACGTTCATCCATCAGGAGGACGCCGGTGTTTTCGTTGTTTTGTCATGTTGAAAGGCTTGTGGCATTTCCTCTTTATCCAACACAATGTTCTACGATGGCGGTGAGGACTTCATAGTTGTACATCAGTTGCAATTTGCTGCTCAGCTATGGAATCATAGAAATACATAAGCAATTAAATTTACATAAATTTAGACAATTCATACTGGAACATTTTCTTACCCAGGCCATGTTCGACCTCTCCTTCTTAGGTGGCCTTTTTTCTCTTTTAGTGTCTATACAGTTAGGGCCAGAAATATTTGGACAGTGACACAAGTTTTGTTATTTTAGCTGTTTACAAAAACATGTTCAGAAATACAATTATATATACAGTGTTGGCCAAAAGTATTGACACCCCTGCAATTCTGTCAGATAATACTCAGTTTCTTCCTGAAAATGATTGCAATCACAAATTCTTTGGTATTATTATCTTTATTTAATTTATCTTCAATGAAAAAACACAAAAGAGAATGAAGCAAAAAGCAAAACATTGATCATTTCACACAAAACTCCAAAATGGGCCAGACAAAAGTATTGGCACCCTCAGCCTAATACTTGGTTGCACAACCTTTAGCCAAAATAACTGCGATCAACCGCTTCCGGTAACCATCAATGAGTTTCTTACAATGCTCTGCTGGAATTGTAGACCATTCTTTTTTGGCAAACTGCTCCAGGTCCCTTATATTTGAAGGCTGCCTTCTCCAAACTGCCATTTTTAAATCTCTCCACAGGTGTTTTATGGGATTCAGGTCTGGACTCATTGCTGGCCACCTTAGAAGTCTCCAGTGCTTTCTTTCAAACCATTTTCTAGTGCTTTTTGAAGTGTGTTTTGGGTCATTGTCCTGCTGGAAGACCCCTGACCTCTGAGGGAGACCCAGCTTTCTCACACTGGGCCCTACATTATGCTGCAAAATTTGTTGGTAGTCTTCAGACTTCATAATGCCATGCACACGGTCAAGCAGTCTAGTGCCAGAGGCAGCAAAGCAACCCCAAAACATTAGGGAACCTCCACCATGTTTGACTGTAGGGACCGTGTTCTTTTCTTTGAATGTCTCTTTTTTTCTCCTGTAAACTCTATGTTGATGCCTTTGCCCAAAAAGATAGAACATTCTTCCAAAACATTTTAGGCTTTCTCAGGTAAGTTTTGGCAAACTCCAGCCTGGCTTTTTTATGTCTCGGGGTAAGAGTGGGGTTTTCCTGGGTCTCCTACCATACAGTCCCTTTTCATTCAGACACCGACAGATAGTACGGGTTGACACTGGTGTACCCTCGGACTGCAGGGCAGCTTGAACTTGTTTGGATGTTAGTCAAGGTTCTTTATCCACCATCCGCACAATCTTGCGTTGAAATCTCTCGTCAATTTTTCTTTTACGTCCACATCTAGGGAGGTTAGCCACAGTGCCATGTGCTTTAAACTTCTTGATGACACTGCACACGGTAGACACAGGAACATTCAGATCTTTGGAGATGGACTTGTAGCCTTGCGATTGCTCATGCTTCCTCACAATTTGGTTTCTCAAGTCCTCAGACAGTTCTTTGGTCTTCTTTCTTTTCTCCATGCTCAATGTGGTACACACAAGGACACAGGACAGAGGTTGAGTCAACTTTAATCCATGTCAACTGGCTGCAAGTGTGATTTAGTTATTGCCAACACCTTTTAGGTGCCACAGGTAAGTTACAGGTGCTGTTAATTACACAAATTAGAGAAGCATCACATGATTTTTCTAAGGGTGCCAATACTTTTGTCCCCCCCCCTTTTTTATGTTTGGTGTGGAATTATATCCAATTTGGCTTTAGGACAAATCTTTTTGGTTTTTTTTCATTGAAGACAAATTAAATGAAGATAATAATACCAAAGAATTTGTGATTGCAATCATTTCCAGGAAGAAACTGAGTATTATCTGACAGAATTGCAGGGGTGTCAATACTTTTGGCCATGACTGTATAATATGGGCTGAAAGTGCACACTCCCAGCTGCAATATGAGAGTTTCCACATCCAAATCGGAGAAAGGGTTTAGGAATCATAGCTCTGTAATGCATAGCCTCCTCTTTTTCAAGGGACCAAAAGTAATTGGACAATGGACTCTAAGGGCTGCAATTAACTCTGAAGGCATCTCCCTCGTTAACCTGTAATCAATGAAGTAGTTAAAAGGTCAGGGGTGGATTCCAGGTGTGTGATTTTGCATTTGGAAGCTGTTGCTGTGACCAGACAACATGCGGTCAAAGGAACTCTCAATTGAGGTGAAGCAGAACATCCTGAGGCTGAAAAAGAAGAAAAAAATCCATCAGAGAGATAGCAGACATGCTTGGAGTAGCAAAATCAACAGTTGGGTACATTCTGAGAAAAAAGGAATTGACTGGTGAGCTTGGGAACTCTAAAAGGCCTGGGCGTCCACGGATGACAACAGTGGTGGATGATCGCCGCATACTTTATTTGGTGACGAAGAACCCGTTCACAACATCAACTGAAGTCCAGAACACTCTCAGTGAAGTAGGTGTATCTGTCTCTAAGTCAACAGTAAAGAGAAGACTCCATGACAGTAAATACAAAGGGTTAACATCTAGATGCAAACCATTCATCAATTCCAAAAATAGACAGGCCAGAGTTAAATTTGCTGAAAAAACACCTCAAGAAGCCAGCTCAGTTCTGGAAAAGTATTCTATGGACAGATGAGACAAAGATCAACCTGTACCAGAATGATGGGAAGAAAAAAGTTTGGAGAAGAAAGGGAACGGCACATGATCCAAGGCACACCACATCCTCTGTAAAACATGGTGGAGGCAACGTGATGGCATGGGCATGCATGGCTTTCAATGGCACTGGGTCACTTGTGTTTATTGATGACATAACAGCAGACAAGAGTAGCCGGATGAATTCTGAAGTGTACCGGGATATACTTTCAGGCCAGATTCAGCCAAATGCTGCAAAGTTGATTGGACGGCGCTTTATAGTACAGATGGACAATGACCCCAAGCATACAGCCAAAGCTACCCAGGAGTTCATGAGTGCAAAAAAGTGGAACATTCTGCAATGGCCAAGTCAATCACCAGATCTTAACCCAATTGAGCATGCATTTCACTTGCTCAAATCCAGACTTAAGACGGAAAGACCCACAAACAAGCAAGACCTGAAGGCTGCGGCTGTAAAGGCCTGGCAAAGCATTAAGAAGGAGGAAACCCAGCGTTTGGTGATGTCCATGGGTTCCAGACTTAAGGCAGTGATTGCCTCCAAAGGATTCGCAACAAAATATTGAAAATAAAAATATTTTGTTCGGGTTATGTTTATTTGTCCAATTACTTTTGACCTCCTAAAATGTGGAGTGTTTGTAAAGAAATGTGTACAATTCCTACATTTTCTATCAGATATTTTTGTTCAACCCTTCAAATTAAACGTTACAATCTGCACTTGAATTCTGTTGTAGAGGTTTCATTTCAAATCCAATGTGGTGGCATGCAGAGCCCAACTCGCGAAAATTGTGTCACTGTCCAAATATTTCTGGCCCTAACTGTATGTGCACATAAAGGAGTTGTCCAATGGTCCATTGGAGAAAACAAAATCATAACACTAAGGCTGGCTTCACATTACTGTTTTTCGGTATCCGTGTGAATCCAGCTTAAACTGGATGCATGCACATTTGTTTTCAGCCCCATTGACTTTCAAAGGGGCTGCAGGCACTTGCAGGTGCGTCCAGTTCTTCACGTTTCCCCCTCATCCTGGTGTCCATGGTTTTTGCACTGATACCAAAATCGCAACATATTGTGATTTTGGTATCCGTGTCAAAAACCACGAATACCCTGGTCCCGGGTTGATTTAGAATGTGGCTATATGTAACACCGGATCCAGGTTTTTGAACTGTATGCCCAGAATGCAGATCCGGATCCAGAGGAAAAAGATACAGAATTGGATGCAACGGGATGCTCCCGCTCCCAGGATGCTCTGTGTGAAGGATCAGTGATAATACAGGTGCGGGTGTGCATCCAGTTTGGCAATTTCAGGGGAGTCCCGGGGGGAAGGGGGATGCACGCATTACCTATGTCCCTCTGGATTCCAAAAAACGGTAGTGTGAAACAGCCTTAGGCTGGTTTAAAAAATATGACAGCAGGATTACTTGTCTTCACCAATACAGTATGGCTCTAATTTTCAAAACAGTGGAAAGGTCAAAAAGTCCCCACTCAGCCAATCATTGCCTAACGTTTGACACCATTGTGACAAATGATTGGTTGAATGGACCTTTTCTACCATTCCCGCATGTTGAGACAAGACAGGGATATAAAAAACTGCAGGAATTCAGTAAGTATTGGAGTATGAGCTATGGGGGGGTTGTTGAGGATAAGAATAATTTTATTTTTACTTTTTAAATCAGATCCTATGAAAGAAACCTTCTACAGGCTGGACATCACAATAAGCTACAAATAATGGCCTTAGGCTAGGGTCACACTTGCATTTTTTATTTCAAATCCTGATCCAGTTTTGAGCTTTCAAAAAGCTCAAAACCACATCAGGAAACCCTCCCCATAGGAGCCCATTATAACAACCCGATTGCATTACATGCAATCCGGTTACCGCATCCAGCTCTCAGCCTGCGTGAAAAATCATGCAGGCAGCAGTTTTTGGAGTGGTTCTGTGCCCCGCAATGCGGTAACCGCATTGCTCAGGATGTGTAATCCTGAGCAATGCGGTTACCGTATACTTTGCTTATCCCGGCTGCCGCCGGGATAAGCATAGTGTTAAGTCTGTGAAAAAAGATTAAATATTAATAATAATTGTGGGCAACATGTCTCTAGGGGGTGCCCACCCCCCCAGAGACATGCTGCCCACTCAGGTGGGCATGTCATGGGTTAATAAGTGATGTACAGTAAGCCAGCTACTGTCGGCTCTGTACAATTTTCTGAATGAAGCCGCGGCTCCCCTGTCAGCTGCGCACATACTATACGTAATGTACGTATAGTATGTGCGCTATCCAGGGTCCTGTAGGCTATTACAGTAGATCTATGGGCAGCGCACAGCCATAGATCTACTGTAAATGTGTACAGGACCTTGGACAGCTTACATACTATACGCACATTACGTATAGTATGTGCGCAGCTGACAGGGGAGCCGCGGCTTCATTCAGAAAATTGTACAGAGCTGACAGTAGCTGGCTTACTGTACATCACTTATTAACCCATGACATACCCACCTGAGTGGGCAGCATGCCTCTAGGGGGGGCGGGCAGCATGACTCTAGGGGGGGTGGGCACCCCCTAGAGACATGTTGCCCACAATTATTATTAATATTTAATCTTTCTTCATAGCATTTACAGTTTGCTCATCCCGGCGGCAGAAGGGATGAGCAAACTGTACGGTAACCGGATTGCTCCGGATTACACATCCGGAGCAATCCAGTTACCGGATTGCGGCTTCATCTGGATCTGGATGCGGTGAATGCAATTCTCTTTTAAAGTGTGACCCTAGCCTTAGTGAAATATTTTTGTATCAGAATCCGATTTACATGTCCGGATCATGTAGATGGAACATGTCTAGCACTAGGCTCCTCCAATAAAGTCAAACCAAGACCATGCACCTCTTATAGATCAGTGTTAACATTAAATAAACTTATAGCATTGACCAGACACCATGGAAAGCTAATCCCCGCTTGATTGGAGAAAGCCGTGTGCAGTTTAGTAACGCATCCTTGTATCTGTGCAGAACAACATTAGGCTCTTTACACATTAGTGTTTCATTAGTAATGTAAAATGAAATCTGAAAAATCTTTACAGTCTTCTTTTAACTATATATGGTCTGTCAGTTGTGGTGTAACTTGAAGCTCATAAGTCCTGATGCGAAAGCTCCAACGGGTTCCCGAATTATTGCAAATTTTTAATAGCATTAGTATTTTTCTATAGGCCAAAGGGACTTTTAGGGTCCCCTAGACTCCAGGGCCTGGGTGCGTTTGCAACCCCTGCACCTATTGTAGTTACGCCCCTGTCTGTCTGTATTCTGTAGGAGTTTTAGCAAGTGCTGAATGATGACTTATTACTGCACCCATTCCCATTCCGCAATAACTGGGGTGTCAAGAATCATCACTATATGACTGGAATCACAACTGATACAGCAGATAGATGACACATTGAGACAAATGTTAATTTAACTTTAATATTAACTTAAGCACCCAAACACACCAGATCAATGTCGGATACTGATGGTTTCGGCCAACACTCAAATGTACATGGAACATGAGCCAATTCATTGTAAAGGAAGATGTCAACCGAGCATATCCAAGTTGGGACTGCCGATCGCATAGACCTCCCTGAGATAATCTATGAGATATCTGATCGCGTCTTATCCTTAAAGAGCAGAGGAGTACTTGCTCTGTTGAGCATGGGAGACACGGCCTAGATAGGCCAAGGTATCATTCCGCTGACAGCCGTCTAATGTGTATGGTGAATTTAAGCGTCCCATTGAATTGATAGTTAAAGCCATTGATTATCTTCATATTCTGGTATATTATGAGAAGGTCCTACAATTATTGAATTGAACAGCTCTAAAAAATGGTTGTCACTAGATAGACCAATGTTTCTTCAGTCCTCATGTGTTTGAAAATTGTTGTGTTTTTAGGATTTACTGAACATTGAAAAAGGTACAACAATTATTTATAGTGTCTTCAGAATTACCATAGGTGTTTTCTTCATATTATGACCTACTTAAGGACTGAAAACACTGTCCTAGACCATCAGCTCATGGAATAATGAAAATATTATTTCCTGCATCGTACTATGTATAATTTTACTGAGGATACTAAGGAGATTTGAGAATATAAAGAGATAGGACATTTTAAATGTTATCTGGGATAGTCCCGTTGACCAGTACCCAAATGTAGAAATGAGTGCATTGATTCACTGCAAAGGATTCCTCATAATGTCCTACAGCTATGACATCTTATGCACTATCATACTTTGCATAGTGGTGGTCAGTACCTGGGCCATCACAGATCAGCGGTTCCCAGTAATGCATAGTTTGTATGTCAGTCATTTTCCATCTCCAGAATCCCTGTGTAAGTCTGTCTCATGTAGAGTGTAGACTCTTATAGTACACAGAATCATCTCTCTTCTGTAGCGTATAAGCTCTTATGGTTAGCAGGATCCCCTCTCTCTTGAATTCTGTAAAGTGTAAGCTCTTAAGGTTATCTCGGTTCTCCCTCTCACTCTTCTGTAGAGTATAAGTTTTTACAATCAGCAGCGTTCTTCCTCACTCTTCTGTAGAGTGTAAGCTTTATGGTCAGTGGAGTCTTCTCTCTCTTCTGCAGAATGAAAGCTCTTATAGTTAGCTTGGTCATCTCTCTCACTTTTACTTTAGAGCAGGGGTGGGGAACCTCAGGCCCCAGGGCCAAATGCGGCCTTTGATTACCTTTTTTGCGGCCCCCGGGCAGATTTCTGGGGACCACAGTGCTCAGGCTGGCAGACGCGTTTTGCTGACTGTATGACCTTTAAATCCAGCTCTCTAGTGATCTCTATGCCGCAGCCTCAGCCTCCTAAGTGACATATATGCCTCCAGCCTCTCCTGTGAGGTCTATGGCTCTAGCAAACCTGGAAAAGCAGTTCCAGTCACCACAGTAGGGATTGAATTGATTGTTTAACCAAATATAGCAGGGTTGTATCATTTTGTACGCACCCAAAGGATTGTAGAAATTTCCACATGGCCCTCAGCAGAAAAATGGTTCCCGTCCCTGCTTTATAGTGTAAGTTCTTACAATCTGTGCAGTTCTATCTCACTCTTTGTTAGAGTGTTAGCTTTTATGGTCAGTGGGGTCATCTCGATCCTCCAGAGTACAAGCTCTTATGGTCAGTGGGTTCATCTCTCTCCTATAAATTGTAAGCACTTATGGTCAGTGGGGTTCTCTCTCTCCTCTCTCTCTTTCCTGTAGAGTGTAAGCTCTTATGGTCAGTGGGGCCTCTCTCTCTCCTGTAGAGTGTAAACTCTTATGGTCAGTGAGGTTCTCTCTCTCCTGTAAACTGTAAGCTCTTATAGTCACCAGGGTGCTATCTCTCATATGTAGAGTGTAAGCTCCTATGCGCAGTGATGGTGTCACTCTGCTGTGCTGATCACATGATCAACTGCCACCGTGATGCAGAAGGACGCAGACCACATGTGCATGCAGCAGAGAGAGATAGAGGAAAGTGCCGGAGGGTGAGTTTTATGTTGTTTGATATTTACTTGTGTGCGGCAGCATGGGGGGATATCCAGGACAATGGGGGGCATATCCAGCATGGGGGTTAATGATCCTGGTGGTGGGGGCTATATCCCAGGGTGGGGGCTGTATACCAGGGTGGGGAGCTGTATACCAGGAAGGGGGGCTGTATATCAGGATGGGGAGCTGTATACCAGGATGAGGGACTATATCCAGGATAAGGGCCATATTCAGAATGGGGGGCTGTATACCAGGATGGGGGGCTGCATCCCAGGATGAGGGGATGCTATATAGCAGAATGGGGGATCATATTCCAGATTGTGGGCTATATCTCAGGATGAAGGGCTAAATACCAGGATTGGGGGCCATATTCAGGGTGGCGATTACATACCAGGATGGCGGGGAAACATATTACTGGGAAGGGGCTCAGGATGGGGACATTAACTCCATAATTGTCAGCAGCACATCCCCCATAATAGTGCATTATAACCACATTTTTATTTTTTTCTATTGCCCCCCTCTAACATCTGGGTGCGTTTTATAATCCGGTGCGTCTTATAGTCTGAAAAATATGGTAGATAGTGGAGTTCTGACCTTGGGAAGCTCTGGCGATCCCTAAAAAGCAACACTTTCCTTGCACTAATTAATGTGGCAACTCTCAGTTTCTGGTAGCGGGTAGCTTATGGCAAATCTTTTTTCATTTCCACCACTTAGATCATTAGGCGTCAGCAAGTGACTAGCAACTATTCCATGACAATCTACATTGTGTTATTTACAAATGAATCTTCCCTTTTTAGTTCTTTTTTATCAGTCCAACCAACCGCTGGTCAAAGACTTTCACATACTTCTTCATTAGAAAATGATTTCCTTAGTTCAGAGTATAGAGTTAAATTACATTGTTGACTGCTTCATCCAGCAAAATGTAATTACAGTGTAAAGTTTTATTAAAGAAAAGAAGGATCTAAGGTATAAAAATAATTACATTGATTTCTATGAAGCACAACTTGCTTGAGCTGCTGATCTCAGATATTGTGAAATAATAGGACACTGTAAAAGAAAATACTTCAATGTAAAAGGTTTGAAGAGAAGTTGTAGAAAAATGCTATTATATCTGGTGGTGCCCTGTGGGTTGTCTTACAAACTTCTGAAGACTTTTTCTGTGATAAAAAGATTAGGAAGCATGGAAATTGTATAATGCATTGATTTTCCAGGACATGAACTTTTTGCAAAATGGATTCCAAAATCTTCAACCATACAAAATATTCTTGCAATAATTTCACAGTTCTGATTTTAGTGTCATCTGCAGAGCGTCCTAAGTTCTGGTAGAGAGCAGCAATGTTTTGGTACATGGATCAAAGTAAAAAAAGATTTAAGGATTTTTATCTATCCTATCAAGCATTTGCTCTAAAAGTCTCCAAAAAATATACCGAACACTAACGTTTTAACATTACTAATCATAAATGAAAGTTATGAGTTTATACTTACTATAAAATGCATTACCCGCCCCCCTCCCCCATTTGCAAACTAGGTGCAAACTTCCTACTGTTTGCAATAAGCCAATCAAACAAGAACAATGTACGGTAAGTACCGTAACCACTGATATAACAATGATTTCTCTAAAATCAGCACAAAGTGCCACTGATGAGGGTCCCCACACTTGGCGACGTTCCAGCGATCCCGACAACGATACAACCTGGTAAGGATCACTGGAACGTCACTACATGGTTGCTGGTGAGATGTCAAACAGTCAGATCTACTCAACGACGCAGCAATGATACAGCGACCTGTATAACAACTTCCTACGTGGCTGATTTCTGAGTCGCCAACGAGGTCACTGTTAAGGCGTCAAACACACCGATGCACGCTGCCCAGCGGAACCTGACGATCAAAAAATGGTTCAGGCCATTTCGACACGATAGGTGATCTCACAGAGGGGGCCCGGTCACTGCTACATGTCTCACATAGCAAGATCGCTGGCAAAAGTTGCTGTTGCGTCACAAAACCTGTGATCTAACAGTGATCTCGCTAGCAATCTCGCTATGTGTAACGGGGACTTTAAACCCCTGTTAGAATAGCATCTGTAGTACATAGTAGAGCCCCTTTGGCTGTTATGACCTGCTGCAGACTTAATGCATAGCTAGAGACCTATCTCTGCCAATGTTCCTTATGAAATTTAGCTCATTCCTCATGAACAATGGCCTTCAGTTTACTAAAATTCATGAGTTTGCATGCTGCTACCTCCTTCTTCAAATCCTAGTAAAGTAGTAATTCTGAAACCACCAGCTCTTCCTCTGAAGGTACCTTTACACGCCGCTACAACAGGATGGATACCAACTGCTACTTCACGTGCACGAGCACGCCCAAACGGTTACAAACGGGAAACGCACCCTCTTTACACGCCGCCACAAGGTGCGCTACGCCACGCTACATCTATAGCTAGATACATCGCCGGGTGTTTCAAGTAGCCATCTGTAGCTCATTTACACACCGCTATAACCAGCTACTATGGGCGTACCTGGTGCAGCAGGGACAGCACATAGGCGTGCTACAATTGTGGATTACGAGACGTCCGTACGCTGATAGGACAAAGCAATAATACCATGATTGGACAGGCATCGCAGGAGGCTGATTAATACTTGACGCTCGAGCAATTGTGTAGTGTGACTCGTCAGCTCCTTAAACATGCCGCCCTGTGCGGCGACAACCAATCGCAACGCAGGAGCTTCCTCCAATGATCGCTGAAGGGGGCGCGGAAACCCGGAGCCTGTGTCACGCCCCAGCTACATAGCATGGTGTAGGAACAACCCTTCTGTTCCTTCTTTACACGCCGATACAGCTTGCTACAATCGGCTTTGTTGCCATCTGTTTATGGGCAGTGCACGGATACAGATGTATCTGTAGCCGGCTGTGTCGTCCCGTCTTCAGACGCCGCTACTACGGGCGATATTGGCGCGACAAGCTACATTTGTAGCCTGTAGCGGGTTGTATCCATCCTGCAGTGGCGGCGTGTAAACGTACAGTGAAAGCAAGTCTTGGTGGACCTAGAGTTATTATTTAGATTATTGCCTTTTTTGAGGATCCAGTGATGCACAAGTTTAAGCTTCCTCATAGAAGGCATAATGTTTTCTCCTAGGATTTCATTGATTTAAGCTATCTTGTTGTCCCCATGCTGAAGACTTCCAGTGCCAAAGAGAGGAATGTGGCCTCAGAGTAACATCAATCCACTGGAATGCTTCACTGATGGCATCATACAGCCACCATCATGGTTCACTGTTGGTAGGTGTTCCTTTCAGCATATGCTTAATTCTTCCTTTGCTAGACATACTGGCCATGGGGTCTATATGCTCCAGTGTTGTATCATTGCTCCACAATGCAGAATCCCATAACTTAATTATATGATTTTGAGCATATTCTGACCCAAATATTCCTGTGCTTTTGGATCCCTAGTGATGTTGTGGAGAACAAGCATGGAGATTTTCATCATTTAGTATGCACGTTACCTTACAAAATAAAACCTGAGTTCCTGCTGCCAACAAATACTGTAGCAGGTCTGTTGCATTCACTCAAGGATTGTTGAACACATACCTCCCAGGAATCCGGTCATAGCTGGTAGTAGCTTTCTCTTTCTGGTTTTTCCATGTACTATAGTCAGTGCACCAATGACTTTGAACTTGCAAACTATTATTCAAACCACTTCTTTAGTAACGTTCATTGCCTTTTCTATCTTATGTATCCCTTTCCTTGTTTGTTTAAGGCAATGATTTCTTTGCATACATATTTCGTCCTCTCTCGACACAGCAATGGTTCTAACATGCAATTAATCATTGATGTCCACAATCCTGTAGGCAGTACAAGTATTTTATATGGTTTTTCTCAAGCAGGTTTGATGCAGGAAGCCCTTGATTAGTTGTATCGGGTTTACCTATGTCTACACCTGATTTACAAATGTGCGCTCTCAGGATTGAATTCAGGTAGTTGAATAATTCTAAGACTGCAATAGTCATTAAAAGTGGCATTTTGTATTGAATTTGGAGAAACCACTTGTTACATTAATGTATTGAGCTATTTAAATTATGCTTGTTTGGTTTATTGCAAACAGCAGAAAGTTGGCAAATAAACGTAATTTGTAATGGGGGTGAATAATTTTAATTGCAACTGTACCAGGTTTATGTCTTATGAATAAAAAAATAAATGAAGAGAATAATATCCCAATTTCCTAATGAGTGTAAAAATGGGCTATAGAAACCATTTCAAAGATAATGAGAAGGCTGATGCTGATAATGTCAATATTTAGACTACAACTGCCCCATTCCCCCATTTGATAAAACAGGAAAATGTTGAATTTTAGTATCCATCAACTCATTTCCCTGTTGTAGTTTGCCCTATCACATTTTGAATTGAGTTACCGTATATACTCGTGTATAAGCCGACCCGTGTATAAGCCGACCCCCCTACTTTTGCCCCCAAAATCTGGGAAAACCTATTGACTCGTGTATAAGCCGAGGGTGGACCCCAGCACAGGTATACAGCCCCCAGCAGTGTGGTATACAGCAGCCACCCCAGTGGTATATATAGGCCCCAGCAGTGTAACAGCAGCCTCCCCAGTGGTATATACAGCAGCAGCCCCAGTGGTAGTATACAGCAACCCCAGAGGTATAAACAGCCCCAGTGGTAGTATACAGCAGCCCCAGTGGTAGTATACAGCAGCCCCAGAGGTAGTATACAGCAGCCCCAGTGGTAGTATACAGCAGCCCCAGTGGTAGTATACAGCAGCCCCAGAGGTATATACAGCCCCAGTGGTAGTATACAGCAGCCCCAGAGGTAGTATACAGCAGCCCCAGTGGTAGTATACAGCAGCCCCAGAGGTAGTATACAGCAGCCCCAGAGGTAGTATACAGCAGCCCCAGAGGTAGTATACAGCAGCCCCAGAGGTAGTATACAGCAGCCCCAGTGGTAGTATACAGCAGCCCCAGAGGTATATACAGCCCCAGTGGTAGTATACAGCAGCCCCAGAGGTAGTATACAGCAGCCCCAGTGGTAGTATACAGCAGCCCCAGAGGTAGTATACAGCAGCCCCAGAGGTAGTATACAGCAGCCCCAGAGGTAGTATACAGCAGCCCCAGTGGTAGTATACAGCAGCCCCAGAGGTATATACAGCCCCAGTGGTAGTATACAGCAGCCCCAGAGGTAGTATACAGCAGCCCCAGTGGTAGTATACAGCAGCCCAGAGGTAGTATACAGCAGCCCCAGTGGTAGTATACAGCAGCCCCAGAGGTAGTATACAGCAGCCCCAGAGGTAGTATACAGCAGCCCCAGAGGTAGTATACAGCAGCCCCAGAGGTAGTATACAGCAGCCCCAGAGGTAGTATACAGCAGCCCCAGTGGTAGTATACAGCAGCCCCAGAGGTATATACAGCCCCAGTGGTAGTATACAGCAGCCCCAGTGGTAGTATACAGCAGCCCCAGAGGTAGTATACAGCAGCCCCAGAGGTAGTATACAGCAGCCCCAGTGGTAGTATACAGCAGCCCCAGTGGTAGTATACAGCAGCCCCAGAGGTAGTATACAGCAGCCCCAGAGGTAGTATACAGCAGCCCCAGTGGTAGTATACAGCAGCCCCAGTGGTAGTATACAGCAGCCCCAGAGGTAGTATACAGCAGCCCCAGTGGTAGTATACAGCAGCCCCAGTGGTAGTATACAGCCCCAGTGGTATACAACCCCCAGCACAAGTATACAGGCCCCTAGCAGAGGCTATACAGGCCCCCCAGTAGGGGTTATGCAGACCCCCCATCGTTTTAGACACCCCTTGCTGCATTAAATATGCACGGCTCCCCGTGTCAATCAGTGAAAGGGGGAGCCGTGCATAATACAGTGCGCCCCCCCCACCCCGCTGTCGCTGCAGGAGCAGCAGAAATCTCACCCTCTGCCATCCTCTGGAGCCACTGGGTGTCCTGGGTCCTCGGTCCTAGTCTGCCGTCCTTCCTCCAGCCTCATCCTCGGTCCTCCGTGCTCTGTTCTTCCTGTATGCACGCTTCTAATGCTGTGGGCGGGTTGGACGCAGCGGCGATGACGTCATGATGCTGCGACGCCCACAGCACGGGAAGCGTGCATACAGGGAAAACAGAGAGAGCACGGAGGACCAAGGATGAGGCTGGAGGAAGGACGGCAGACTAGGACCGAGGACCCAGGACACCGGGTGGCTCCAGAGGACGGCAGAGGGTGAGATTTCTGCTGCTCCTGCAGCGACAGCGGGGTGGGGGGGCGCACTGTATTATGCACGGCTCCCCCTTTCACTGATTGACACGGGGAGCCGTGCATATTTAATGAGCGGTGTCACATGACCTCCCGCTCCTAGTCCAGCCTCCCCCAGCCACCTCCAGCCCCCGGTTACTGTCCCTCCCAGTATATGACTCGCGTATAAGCCGAGGGGGGGACTTTTCAGCACATTTTTTGTGCTGAAAAAGTCGGCTTATACGCGAGTATATATGGGTATATATATTCATCCCTCACCTTACTTTCTTGCTGGCTATATTTCTATGTGTATGTATCTCTGGGAGTTCCAACCCTTCAACTTAAGTGCTTACCTTTGTGCAAACAGCAGTTAAGTGCCTGCTGTGTGTTGGTTTTGTTTTCCTTCCATTTCCTCGTCCTTGTACCATATTTCTACTTATCATATTCTGGGTTTGTGTTTCTTCCGGCACACATTCCTCTTCTCTTGTTGCCAGTGTGTGGAGATATCGACTCAGGTCCTTCAGGAGGCAGGAGAAATCCATCAATGGCCTTTTAGGTAGTTAGGCCCTAGGTGGTGCTTTTAGTCGTGCAGTAGGATCTTTTAGTCTGTACAGGGACCTGTGGAATGTTTGCTTCTTTCCCTTTTCCACTACTTGTGTGTGAGTGTGTTAGGTGTACAATTGTCACAAGTGTATACCACCCAAGGGGGACCATTGACAAGGCTGAGACCTGAAGCTTACAGCGCCATATGGATTACATATCTATAACTTGTATTTAAGTGTATACACTTTTGTTTGATGCTGCAGGGTTTAAGGAACAATCTCCTTTCTGGTTATTCTTTGTAGCCTTAATCTCAGGTGTAGACTTTGGTGACCACTCCCATTCACTATAAAGAGTCACATATCTTATCAGTTGACAAAGGTGATAGAATCTCATTCTATATGCTGATCACTTTAAAGCAGCCAGTCTCTGAAAGAAGTAGCGATGTCATGACAATTTCAGCTGCGGTGCTTTTCTGCAATTGAGGAGATTGGTGTTATATACTTTTGATCTATTTTCCCTCTGTGTTCCTAACCTTGTGTCATATTATTGTAGAGGTGGGGCTAATGTCCTTGCTGGCCTGTGCATCAACCAGGGTGAGCTCAGGGCAACAGAGGGCCTAAGTACATGACAGTGATGGGGGAAGGGCCAATATAGGGATATTAGTGATCTCAGGGTGCAGACACAGGTCAGTATCAGGTGGTGACCCCTCTCCCCTCTCCCTATCACCAGGGCCTTTCTTCCATACTATTCCTGTTGCTCACCTTTGTGTTGCACAGCTTGCTGGGAGATCGCGTGGCCCAGCGTGACAGCACTTTAAAATTCCTGTTGTAAAGTGCAATCTGTCTCTAACAGCAAAATTTCACATCCCTGCCAGACTCGGTGACTGTTATTCCTGCCCCAGCCACTAGGTTGCGTCGGATTCCTTCAGCTAGTGATGCCGGTGATGAGGGGGCATGTCTTCATTGGGACCTGCTCATTTGGTGCCTGCATCTGTCGCTGGGCATTGCTGTGCTCCTCCTGTGGGTGATGCTGATTACAGGAGAGAGATTCTTGCAGAGGCAACTGGTAGACGCAGGCTTCTTTCCACTATCAGAAGTGGGGTGGTTGGTACCAGTTGTGCACCACCATCTGGCCTGGTTATGAGAGGGAACGGCGCCCTTCAAATACCTTGGAGCCTGTCCTGGAAACCGCCAGCTATCTAGTTTGTGCTCTATTACTGTATATTGACTCTGAACTTGCCTGGATTTTGATTCTTACCGCCTGACGATTTAGTGCTTTTGCTGCCCTCCCAGTTTTGACGTTGCCCTCTGACTACACCTTTGGATAGTGCTTTTGTCTAGTCTCTGACCTCCAAGCCTTGTCCCTTCCTGGCGACCTCCCTGCTGCTCACCTATAGCCAGCTACCTCCTGGGCTCTGCTGTAATTCCCAATCCCTGCATAGGGTTAAAGGGTCTTGGAGTTTCTCGGGGTGCTGCCTTACCAGCAGCTCAGCCCGTGAAGTGGATGACGGTCATCTCACAGAGATGCTGAAATGAATTAAGTGGGGGCAGACTTTTGCCTCTTTGCTCTTGCCCTTCTGTCAAACTACATTGGACAAACAAACCATTGAACAATGGCAGGAGCAGGGGCATAACTACAATAGGTGCAGGGGTTGTAATCGCACCCGGGCCCTGCAGCCTAGGGGGGCCCCAAAAGTCCCTTTGGCCTATAGAAAAAAACTAATACCGTGTTTCCCCGAAAGTAAGACACTGTCTTACATTTTTTTTACCCCGAAAAGTCCCACTATGTCTTACTTTCGTGGTATGTCTTAAATTGGGAAAATAAATCTCGTTTTTTGTTTTAACCATAAAATACAGCCCCCAGCAGTGTGGTATACAGCAACCTCCCCAGTGGTATATACAGGCCCCAGTGGTGTATACAGCTGCAGCCCCAGTGGTGTATACAGCTGCAGCCCCCAGTGGTGTACACAGCTGCATCCCCCAGTGGTGTACACAGCTGCAGCCCCCAGTGGTGTATACAGCAGCCCCCAGTGGTGTATACAGCAGCCCCCAGTGGTGTACACAGCAGCAGCCCCCAGTGGTGTACACAGCTGCAGCCCCCAGTGGTGTATACAGCAGCCCCCAGTGGTGTACACAGCTGCAGCCCCAGTGGTGTATACAGCAGCCCCCAGTGGTGTACACAGCTGCAGCCCCCAGTGGTGTATACAGCAGCCCCCAGTAGTGTACACAGCAGCAGCCCCCAGTGGTGTACACAGCTGCAGCCCCAGTGGTGTATACAGCAGCCCCCAGTGGTGTACACAGCTGCAGCCCCAGTGGTGTATACAGCAGCCCCCAGTGGTGTACACAGCTGCAGCCCCAGTGGTGTATACAGCAGCCCCCAGTGGTGTACACAGCAGCAGCCCCCAGTGGTGTACACAGCTGCAGCACCCAGTGGTGTACACAGCTGCAGCCCCCAGTGGTGTATACAGCAGCCCCCAGTGGTGTACACAGCAGCAGCCCCCAGTGGTGTACACAGCTGCAGCCCCAGTGGTGTATACAGCAGCCCCCAGTGGTGTACACAGCTGCAGCCCCCAGTGGTGTATACAGCAGCCCCCAGTGGTGTACACAGCTGCAGCCCCAGTGGTGTATACAGCAGCCCCCAGTGGTGTACACAGCTGCAGCCCCCAGTGGTGTATACAGCAGCCCCCAGTGGTGTACACAGCTGCAGCCCCCAGTGTTGTATACAGCAGCCCCCAGTGGTGTACACAGCTGCAGCCCCCAGTGGTGTACACAGCTGCAGCCCCAGTGGTGTATACAGCAGCCCCCAGTGGTGTACACAGCTGCAGCCCCAGTGGTGTATACAGCCGCCCCCAGTGGTGTACACAGCTGCAGCCCCCAGTGGTGTATACAGCAGCCCCCAGTGGTGTACACAGCAGCAGCCCCCAGTGGTGTACACAGCTGCAGCACCCAGTGGTGTACACAGCTGCAGCCCCCAGTGGTGTATACAGCAGCCCCCAGTGGTGTACACAGCAGCAGCCCCCAGAGGTGTACACAGCTGCAGCCCCAGTGGTGTATACAGCAGCCCCCAGTGGTGTACACAGCTGCAGCCCCAGTGGTGTATACAGCAGCCCCCAGTGGTGTACACAGCAGCAGCCCCCAGTGGTGTATACAGCAGCCCCCAGTGGTGTACACAGCAGCAGCCCCCAGTGGTGTACACAGCTGCAGCACCCAGTGGTGTACACAGCTGCAGCCCCCAGTGGTGTATACAGCAGCCCCCAGTGGTGCACACAGCAGCAGCCCCCAGTGGTGTACACAGCTGCAGCCCCAGTGGTGTATACAGCAGCCCCCAGTGGTGTACACAGCTGCAGCCCCCAGTGGTGTATACAGCAGCCCCCAGTGGTGTACACAGCAGCAGCTGCCAGTGGTGTACACAGCTGCAGCCCAAGTGGTGTATACAGCAGCCCCCAGTGGTGTACACAGCTGCAGCCCCCAGTGGTGTATACAGCTGCAGCCCCCAGTGGTGTATACAGCAGCCCCCAGTGGTGTACACAGCTGCAGCCCCCAGTGGTGTATACAGCTGCAGCTTTCCCCCATGAGTATACAGGCGCCCCCCCCGCGCTGCCGCCAACCTGTAAAGTAAAATATCATTCTACTTATCACCGCCGGTGTCCCGCCGGTGTCCCGCTGGTGTCCCGCTGCCGTCACGCTCCTTCGCCTTCATCTGTCTTCCATCTCCGGCGCACAGACAATGACGTCAGTCTGTGCGCCGGAGAAGGAAGTCGGATAAAGCCGGATGAAGACGGAAGAGCGTGACGGCGGCGGGACAGCAGCGGGACACCGGCGGGACACCGGCGGGGATAAGTAGAATGATATTTTACTTTACAGGTTGGCGGCAGCGCGGGGGGGGGCGCCTGTATACTCATGGGGGGGGGCTGCAGCTGTATATACCAGTAGGGCGCCCCCGAAAGTAAGACAGTGTCTTACTTTCGGGGTATGTCTTATATTATGCCACTGGGCAGGAGCAATGCATGCTGGAAGTGAGTGAAAAGAATTCCTTGTTCCCATAATGTTGGCAAAATATTGATAAAGTAGAACTATTCACTAAACATGAGAAGAAGAAAGTTACAAAGCATGAGAATATGTAAAGCACCTGGACATATTGGAATAATATGTGCACCAAATAAGCTGTTAGTAATGAGGGTAGGGAGACTATCCTTTTCTACAGGATTTGTCTTAAAGGACAGGTACACCTTAAGTAGCCTAAGAAGCATAACTAAAATCAGGACTCAAATTACTAAAAGTAAATTGCAAAGAAAACTACTATATACATTATCATTGGGAGTCATTGATGACTTTCTATGATCCTTATTGTAATGTAAATTTTGTATATTACAAATAAGACAAATGTTGCGTTGCTATCAGCTGCCATGTTGGTGGATTTTTCTACTTCTTAATTCCCAGTTCTTTTTTGACTGTATAATTTAATTAATTTTGTGGGTTGGGTGGTAACACTCACTCTTACCAGAGCGGCCGTTTGTCTCTGTCTCTATGTTTCCCTTTCTCTGTCTCTCTCCTCTGTCTGAACCTTTTGTCACCCTGCCCCTTGCTTTCCTACCAGTGAATCGACACATTTTTAATATGAACACATTGTTTTGAAATCAATACCCAATTTGTTTAGACTGAGTCTAATGAACAATTCATTTTTCATTGTCTTGTGGCTTTATATTGCCTTGCAGATTAACAAATATGTCTTCCTATGCAATTGGCTCATATCAATAATCAAATTAAATGTCTACACGTTAATATACAAGTTAAGGCAGTTACACACAATCGGATGGCCAGAAATGACCCAAGATAATTAACTTATAGTGTAACCCAGGGGTCGTAGCTATATAGTTTGCAGAGGAAGGGGTACCCTTGAATTCGTAGTATCCATAGGGGCCAAAGACCCCTCTACCAGATTGGAAACCATCAATATATAAAAATACAGAAGTTACAGATTTCACATTGGGGTCCAGGAGCTTTAAGTTACATTTCTGCATAACCTTTTGTAAGTGCCATTATATTCTAGATTGATGGATGTTTAGAAGTCAAACAGAGTGACCTCTAGGTCTCAGTAGGACTCCTCAGTGCCCTCTGCAGCTAAGAATCATGAAGGCTAAATTTACTATGGAGAAAGAAAGATTTCATGTTTCAAATCGCCTCGATACATTAATTTATAAAATTAAAAGAGGTCAACATGACTCAGGCATTACCATTCTGATGGAAACATGCTTGATTGTGACACCCTAGCTCATACGTCATGGTAGAGCATTGCTAGAGTCTTAATAGATCTGTGACACATATACCAAAACATAAGATTTGAACCCTCAAAAACAAACACATTAGACTTAGCGCAGCGCACCAAACGCAGCCAAACGCTTGTGCACATGCGTTCCTATGTTTAACATGGGAACGCATGTGCCTGCGTATGGCTGCGTTTGGCCGCATTTGCGTTCGGATGCGCATCATTTATGCGCCCTCCGACCACGCTCCAAACGCAGCATGCAGCATTTTTTTGTGCATTCGCGCTGCTTGTTCTATCCGCAAGCGCACAAAAAATACATTGATCTCAATGGATCCGCAGTGTCCTCTGTATGACACCGCAGGAGAACACTGCAGATCTCATTGAAATCTCTCCCGGCAGCCACCGGGAGATCATGCAGAGGCGCCTCTGATCTCCCGCCGGTGTCAGCGGGGAGATACATCTGATCTGACAGCTGTTTAAATCTCCCGTGCTGACACCGAATAGAGTGATATCGGCGCGGGAGATTTGAAGCAGCGATCAGTTGTTTCTTATCTCCCACGCTGATATCACCCTATCTGGTGTCAGCGCGGCAGATTTAAACAGCTGTCAGATCAGCTGTTACTCCCCGCTGACACCGGCGGGAGATCAGCTGTGTCGGGAGGAGGAGATCTCTCCCACTGATCTCCTCCTCCCGACCGCCCCAAGAGAGCTGATTGGCTGCCGGGGCACCATAGTAATGTGAACGCATGCGGAGATTCTCTGCTGCGTTCACATTATTATGGGCTGCTTTTGCCTGCGCTTGCATCTGCATGCCCTCCGCATGCAGGCACAAACGCAAGTGTGAAGCCAGCCTTAGATATATTGTCTCAAATCTGTGCATTGTATAATACTACTAAATATTAAAGTCATCAATGAAAAATGAATACAGTGCAATTAAATTGAGTCACTCCCATGTGAAATCTCCCTTTTATCTTTGGCCCAGATCTCAATAAGGATATTTAGCCGCGACTGGTGTCTACACACAATCTCTCTATCCTGCTGGTAGTCCAATACTCCTACTAGATTAATAGTGGCCAATTTAGGGCCTCAAATCGACTTATTCACCCAAAAGTATGGAACACTAATGCATTTATACTTTCTGATTGTGCCCTATAGCAATAGTAACCTGCTTTGTGACTCCACCTGGTGATAAACCCATTCTTTGCCCACCACTAAGTGATACTGTAATTTCCTCCATCTTTGTGTCACAATGATTTCTCAGTATTGGAGATTTGTGACAGGTTTAGAGACCTACGTCTCAATTTCTTGGTGAGACTCTTCATACTGTATTAAATGTGTTTTCCTTTCTTTTGGTGCACCATGGGTTAATATCAGTTTTGCTGGTAGTAGCTCTTTGGTAATCCTTTTCAGGTGCAGCTACTCTGTGACCACTCCTATCTCCTTCAAATAGTCACGTGACCCATCAGTTTTTGCTGGTGATAGAATCTCATTCTGTGCAAGCTGCATGGGTGGAAGTAGCTGTTGGTGAACTGACCAGTGCCAAGCTGTCTGCTGCCTAGAGTGTGGCCAAAGCCATGAAGTTACTCTTCTTATGCTTTTTTCCCGTCTGTCTTTCCTTCCCTTGGTGTTCATTAGTGCTGCACTGAAACTAGCGCTCTTGCTGGCTGGGCAGAAGCAACATGTATCATAGGCATATATGAGTGAAGCAGAGGGTGGAGAACCAATGTTATAGTATTTAATTACGGTATATCCATATCTTTAAATTCACAGATACAGTTAATTGGGCAATTACCCAATAAACTGAGGCACCAAAGTAAAAAACGTGGACTGTGCAACCAAAGCACTTGGTGTTGCTGATGTCACTGAAGACATGCCTGTGCAGCTTTTTAAGCAACTTAAAAGGGCAACCCTGTCATTGGGTTATGCCTAGTCTTTACCTTAGTAAATGGCATTACCTCCTTGGTTCTGTTTAAATCCAAAGACATAACATACCCTGGTTTTCCCAGACTGACCCTTTAAAGTGGCATTGCAATCTGAGTATGTGTATGAGAGTCCCCAGATCATTTATTTTGGGGGAGATGCTGATATGTCTCATTTTGGACTGCCAGCCTTTGTATTCCCCCAGAGATAAGCCATCCACAAACATGTCTCGTGGAGACTGTCTAACAGAGAAGCTCCACTCGGCTGAACGAGTGCTCCTGTGTATGAAAGAGACGACTGAGATGGTTGACCACCAAATGATCATCGAAATCATCATTCGGCCAACAGCCATGTCATGTGTCTGGTGGGCTTTAGCTCTATTGTGACCCTTAGGGGTTGTACAATCTAACAAGAATGTGAGGAGACCCAAAACTAGTTTCTCCCAAGAGTAACTTTGACACATCTCACCCAGTCAATCAAACCTTTACTTTGTGCTGATGAGAGGCGTATACTCCAAAATAGCTGTCTACAGGTGCATGTCTCTGTTTTTGCTGATGTGCCCCTCAATTCCTTAAAGGAAATTTGTCATCAGGTTTAAGCTGAATGAACCACAGGTAGCATGAATCAGACACTGTCTGTGTGACTGCGACCAGGTATATTTCAATCTGAAAAGCCAGTCGGGTACGTTGTGTCTTAGTTGACTAGTCAGAGGACGGTCCCTGGAAGATTTTTCCTTACCTGCCTGTAATATCCATTAGTAATATCAGTATCTTCTTCCTCTGTTTCCACTGCTATCACCAGTCAATGCTGCACCATTCTTGAAGGCAAGGAGAGAAACCATCAGTCGTATTATAATCCCTTCAAGTTTTGGTGCTATCCAGGCAGGGAGCTTGCGTGTTAATAAGTTAGGGGCCTTTTACATCAGCATTTTTGTCCTGATCCGGCCGTTCCGGACAAAAAAACGCATCTGCCGCATGTGCCGCCTAATGGCCGCACTTGCAGTACACTTGTGGCAAGACCCATGCATTGTCTATGGGGCTTGTGGCAAATGCGGTATTGCCTCAATCTGGCACTTGCAGCAGTTGAGGCCGTGAAAAAAAACACGGTCTGCTGCATTTTTTTTTTGCGGCTGCAATTGCCGCAAGTGCCGGATTGCGGCAATAGCGCACTTGCCTCAAGCCCCATAGGGCTTGCCGCAAGTGCACCACAAGTGCGGCCATTAGGCGGCACATGCAGTGGATGCGTTTTTTTTGTCCGGGTTGGCCGGATCTGGACAATAATGCTGATGTGAAAGAGGCCTAATTTAGTATTGTCTCCCTGCTGTGAGCCTCAGACCGAGATGCCCTCTATTCAGACTCATGAATCTCTCTCCCACTGCCAGTTATAATTCCTGGTATCAACACCTTTGTGCTTTGCTCCAGTAGTTCTAGTGGTTATTCATGTTTCTGACTATGGCCTGATAACTGATTTTTATTTATGACTAGTGAATTTGTCCTCTATCAGTATCTCCTACCGTGTTTCCCCGAAAGTAGGCATGCTTGGGGGCGGCGCCCTACTTGCTAATATAAGACACCCCCGATTATAAGGCGTACCTGCCTGAGGACTGTGGTGGTCCCCACTCTCTGGTGGTCCCCCGCTCTCCGGTCGCCCCCTCCGCTCTCTGGTGGCCCCCACTCTCCAGCGGCCCCCCGCTCTCCTGATTCCCGCTGTAGCAGCCAAACTCCGCCCAGGTCAGGAGCCCTGCGCCAATTACAGCGCAGGAACCGTGATCCAATCACAGCTGACATCGTGCATGGCCTCTGATTGGCTAGCGGTTCCTGGGCTGTAATTGGCTCACGGTTCCTGCGTTGTAATTGGCGCAGGGCTCCTGACCTGGGCGGAGTTTGGCAGTTACAATGGGAAGAAGGAGAGCGGGGGGATGCCGGAGAGCAGGGGGGGCCACCGGAGAGCGGAGGGGGCCACCGGAGAGCGGAGGCCAGCGGGGAGAGCGCGGACACTGGAGGCGGGGGCCACCGGAGACCGGTAAAAAACGGTTTGTGTGTATGGGTATATGTGTGTGTGTGGGTATGTATGGGTGTGTGGGGTGTGTGGTGTGTATGTGTGTGTGTACGGGTGTGTGGTGTATGTGTGTGTATGGGAGGCTGCAGTGGGATTTGGCTAATATAAGACACCCCCGAAAGTAAGACATGGCGGTCTTTTTGGACCAAAAAAAAATATAAGACAGTGTCTTACTTTCGGGGAAACACGGTAGGTCTAACCTGGCTACCTGACTTTCTCAAAGCCTGCCCCATTGCCCAGCAGCTACTCGTGAGACCTCAGCCCAGGGCTCCTGTGTTGGTTAGAGGGTGAAGAGCAGGACTCCCCAATATACTGATAGTTGGAATAATTAGCAAAAAGTCTTTCCGTCCAATATCAAGTCAAGTCAACAAGTCAACAACGGGCAAAGCCATTGTACACTGCCCTGATCCCATTAATGACAGGTCACTTTCCATGTACACACAAAGGCAGTGACTTGTATGGCAACTAAGTAAGGCTAGGAGAAGTCAGCTGGGAACCTGCCTCGGACTAGGCTCGAATCCAATAACAAGTTCCCTTTAAGTGTATTTTGTAGCTAAATGCTTTTGCTGCAATTTGCAGGAAATAGAATAATTTTAACAGTGAATGAAGACAGTGAATTATAGTTAAAGTATACGGTTACAAGAGAAAAAGCTAAGGATGTGATACAGTCTGACAAGCTGGATACATATAGGTCAGTGTGAAATCAGCACAGGAGGTTAAAATAGCATTTCTATAACAACATTAGAGAAACCCAGACAGTTTGGAGACACAGAAGTAAGAGAATAGAAATGAGACATTGGAAAATGTAACAGATTTATGAGATGATTCTTTTACATGTACAGAGTGTATATAGCTATAACGTAATAATCTCAGCTAAACAAACGTGAAGATTTGGTCATAAACTAAAGGCTTAATCTTAGTGTACCGTTACACGTCGCAACATTGCATGCAATTTCACTGGTAATTTGCTGGTTGCAGTGAAATCATGGACGCATTGTTACATTTGTACACGCCAACAAAATAGAACAATGTGTCCATGATTTCACTGCAACCAGCAGAATGTCAGTGAAATTGCATGCAATGTTGCGACGTGTAACGGTACCCTCAAAACTAGGAGTGAAGTGTAGACATGAAAAAACATTATCTGTGGGAAGCCAAAACCTTTTACGACCCCTCATGTTCAAGATGATCACAACTCCTTACAGCAATGCCCTTAAAGAAAAAATAAATGAAAACAGGTTTTCCACTAGTAATATGACCCCCTTTGTTTTGTACTAACTCTACCTAATACTTTCCTAATATACTCAGTTATCTACTCTGCTCCTGTAAAATAATCTCTGAGGCTCATAAATACCTTTTTCGCTGTTATAGCTGTGATCCTTCTGGCTGCAGACTGGAATGGGTCCAACTGAGCAGGGCACATCTGTGGTGGGGGCTGAGAGAAGAGTGAAGTGTGATCTTGGCATGCATGTCCAGACTGTTGTCACTCACAGAGAGGCAGCCCTGCCGCCACCAGTGATGTGCCCTGCTTAATTGGTCCGAATCCGGTCTGCAGGCCTGAAGGATCCAAGCTACAACAACAATAAAGGTATTTATGAGCCTCAGAGAGATTATCATAGAGGAGCAGGGCAGGAAGCAGAAGTATATTGGGAAAGTGATAGTTAGGTAGAGTTAGGAAAAAAGAAAGGAGATCACATTACTAGTGGAAAACCTCTTTGGGGTACGTCACACACAGCGATATCACTAGCGATATCACTAGCTATATCGCTGAAGTCAGTGACCTTGCCAGCGATATCGCTGTGTGTGACATGTAGCAGCGATCAGGCCCCTGCTGTGAGGTCGCTGATCGCTGCACATCCTTCAGGACCATTTTTTGGTCCTTGATCTCCTGCTGGTCAGTACGCATCCCTGTGTGTGACAGCGAGAGACCAGCGATCAGCGACCTCACAGGCTGGTAACCATAATAAACACTGGGCAACTAAGCAGCGCACGCTGCCTAGATACCCGGTGTTTATCATGGTTACCAGCGTCCTCTCACTTACAGGCTGCACTAAGCGAGAGGATGCTGGTAACCATGATAAACAGTGGGTATCTAGGCAGCGTGCGCTGCCAAGATACCCGCTGTTTATCATGGTTACCAGCGTCCTCCCGCTTACCCAGCAATGTGGAGGTGGCTCCCTGGTCCCTGAGGAAATCTGTCTGTTTGACAGCTCCCCAGTGACCACACAGCGATGTTCCAGTGATCCTGGTCATTGTCGGGATCGCTGGGACATCGCTGTGTGTAACTGCACCCTAAAATTATTAGTATAAGTCAAAGGCAACCAAAGTGCTACTTCATTTCTTTGCTATTATTAAGCTATACTTATATTGCAATTTTCTTACCAACCTCATAAAATATATTATTTGAATTAGACTTTTTTATGAAGGCAGAGAAAATAAATAAAAACTATTACTACTCTTTAAATTGTAATATGGGAGAAGATAATTTCTTCATTAGATCCAGGAATCTAAGCTATAGCATTTTTCCTTATGGAGAGATGACATGTCAGGTCTGGCAAGTCAGTATATGAGGTGACTTTAAGGGAACCTGTCACCTAGTTTAGCCCCTGAACCTGTCACTACCTGTCACTGCAGCTTCCTACTACATTACTAGCCATCACTCTCTAACCTAATAGTGAATTATAAAAGTGGAATAAAGCGAATTATAAACTTACATGTCTGCCGTTGGATAGGCATTCCTAGATGGCTGGCCATCGGATGGGCAGTTTCTCTGGGTCCGCTCTCCCCCAGCCTCGCTTCTGCAATCACACACCGGTTGGCGTAATCACTCACTCAGGAGGGCACTGCTGACTTAGAATTCCCGCCTCCTTTTTCCAGGTATGATGCTTTCCGGGCGCAGCGCATCATTTCCGGTCTTGCGCAGTGTGGGCGGTGTTTGGGTGCACACTGCACATGCTCTGAAGACAGCTTGTACACCAATACAAGCCACACACTGCGCAGGACCGGAAATGACGCTCGGCCAGCAGCGCATCATCACCAGAAGAAGGAGGCAGGAATTTTAAATAAGCAGCGCCCTCCTGAGTGAATGATTACACCCATCGGGGAGTGATTGCAGAAGTGAGGCGGGTGGAGAGCAGACCTGGAGAGACTGCCCACCTGATGGCCGGCCACTATTATGTCAGCGGGAGATAGTTATTAATGTAGTAGGAAGATGCACGGGCAGGTAGTGATTGTTAGGGGGCTAAACTAGGTTACAGGTTCCCTTTAAACACGTACAAGATCCTCTGGGGATTTTATATGCAAATTGCCTCTTTAAAGAGGACTTAAACTCTATCGCCACCAATTGGTAGTAGCAATCATTAAAGTCAATATTGACCCTTTATCGAGCCTTGTCATATGACCAATGATATGATCCAAATCATATTTTCAATTTTCAGACACAGTGTTTTGGAGCATTTGCTCCTCTTCAGTGCAAAGTATGAGATATGATTTGGCTAAGTGAGAGACTAAGACTGGGGATCTAAGCTATAACATTTCCCCTTATAGAGAAAAGACATGTCAGGTCTGGCATGTCAGTATATGAGGAGACCTTAACGCCATTCTTTTTTCATGGAAAAAATTTTGACAAAGCTGCAATATTAAATAAAAGATATGTACTAAAACAAAGATATTATAAGAGTCAGTTCTTAAGGAAAATGTTAATTAAAATCTCAGTGGCAATGCTTGGTGATTTTTTTTTCATTTTCTATGTTACTATCTATATTATAATAACTCCTAAAATCTTGCATTTTTCACATTGGCCAATTTGCCCTCATAATTGGATGCCATGTTGTGCTTTGTATAGATAACTTCTCACAGTCATCATCACCTCATTTTCATTTTGGTATAATGCCTTGGTGTGATTTATGGGGTAAAGCTTTGGCTGCCACTGTCATTATACTGATAATGAGGGCTCTTGATGTGACTACGGACGTAATATTCCGGACAAAGTACCTTAAAGTCCGCGCTGCTGCCAAAGAGATTTTGAAACACCAAAGACAAGGGATGTCTGGGTACGGTGATAACAGGTTTATTTCCGACGCGTTTCAGAGCCACATACTGAGCTCCTTCCTCAGGGTTAATCCCTAAAGGCCAGGTTACACATAATGATGTGCCAGCGACCCAACCAATGATCGGTATCGCTGGCACATCGCTATGTGTATGCTGGTGAGATGCCAGATAGGGAGATCTCACAAGCGACCAGCAACCCGTGTAACGGCCTCAACATTGTGGAAAAGAATATAAACTATTCTTTTCCACGATGTCGAGGTCCCGCTACTGTATTCAGCGGGAGAACACTGATAACCAGTGTACACATCAGGTTACTAAGCAAAGCGCATTTTGCTTAGCAACTTGATGTGTACCCTGGTTACCAGCGTGCTGTGCTTAGAAACTCAATGTGTACCCTGGTTACCAGGGAACACATCAGGTTAGAAAGGCGTCACACATGCTGATCTCTGCTGCCCAGCGGCAGACCAACAACCAAAAAACGGTCCTGGCCATTCCACAGCGATCAGCGAGCTGATCGCTGGTCACTGCGGCATGCCAGATGCAGCAGCATGTCAGACGCAGCGGCATCTATGTGAGGTCGCTGCAACATCACAAAACCTGTGATATTGCAGTGATATCGTTAGTGATATCGCTGCGTGTAATGGGGCCTTAACACTCAAGTGGGCAGCCACAGGTGGGGACCCATTAGATGACACTAAAAGAAAAGGCACTCAATATTGGTATTTATTCTCAAGCCAGGTCAATATCTGAGAAGTGTGGTAGGTATGTTTTCCACCAATGTCCATAAATGTCTTCTATTGCTAGGGTCACATCTGCGTTTCAATTTTTGAAACCTGATCCGGTTTTGAGCTTTCAAAAAGCTCAAAACCACATCAGGAACCACTCCCCATAGGAGCCCATTATGGTAACTCGATTGCTCTACATGCAATCCGGTTACTGGCTCCTAATCTGCAGCCTGCATGAAAAATCATGCAGGCTGAAGTTTTCGGAGCGGTTCTTTACCCCGCAATGCGGTAACCGCATTGCTCCAGATGTGTAATCCTGAGCAATGCGGTTACCGTATAGTTTGTTCATCCCTGCTGCCGCAGGGATGAACGAAATGTTAACTGTTTAAGAAAACATTAAATACTAATATTAGTTGTGTGTAACATGTCTCTAGGGGGTGCCCACCCCACTAGAGACATGCTGCCCACTCCAGTGGGCATGTCAGGGGTTAATAACCCATTTACAGTAAGCCGGCTATTGTCGGCTTTGTACTAATTTATGAATGAAGCCACGGCTCCCCTGACAGTAGAGCAGATACTGTACGTAATATACGTATAGCATCTGCCGCTGTCCGAGGTCCTGTAGGCATTTATATTAGATCTATGGCGGTGCCCTGCCCATAGATCTAATGTAAATGCCTACAGGACCTCGGACAGCGACAGATACTATACGTACATTACGTACAGTATCTGCACAGCTGTCAGGGGTGCCGCGGCTTCATTCATAAATTAGTACAAAACTGACAATAGCCGGCTTACTGTAAATGGGTTATTAACCCCTGACATGCCCACTGGAGTGGGCAGCATGTCTCTAGGGAGGTGGGCACCCCCTAGAGACATGTTGCACACAACTAATATTAATATTTAATGTTTTATTAAACAGTTAACACTTTGTTCATAGTATACGGTAACCGCATTGCTCCGGATTACACATCCTGAGCAATCCGGTTACCGGATTGTGGTTTCCACCACACATTTTTGCTTAAAAATGTTTGTGAACTGTGAAGCCAAACCGGATCTGGATGCGGTGAACGCAATTGCCTGGCCAAATGTGACCCCAGCCTAAGAGAAAAGTACCATCAAGTCTCAATACACAACGCATGTGAACATACCTCAATGTGTGTAGTACAAAGATTCATCTTGACTGCAAAGTCAATGTAGAGCTGTGCACCTCATATACGTAAATCATCATGATGGAATAACTTTCAAAAGTGGGTTTACTCTACTGCAACAAAAATAGCTATTTAACAGCATGCAATAAGGCTGCTTGTAGAAGCACATCCATAATACACGGTACACACTTCCATTGCAACTCAATCTCAAAAATCAATCAAAGAGACTTATGTGAGCAATAACCATAATGCTAATCATTATTTGAAATAGATCAGCTACATTAGAAAATGCTAGATGACCTTTTAAATAAATATAAATCCACCAAAGGTTCAAAATTACTTTTCCTTTCTTGCTGAACCTTAAATCATTTGTTAGCCCGTTGTAACATTTGTAATATGTTAATAAAAAAAAAGAGAAAAAAAGGAAAAACTTTTCACGCGGAGTTCAAGGGCTAGAGTTCAATGTCGGGAGCGAGATATGAACCAGCAAATATAATTAATGTGATCATCCCGTCCATGTGACTTTGTAATAGTTTTACAGACTGGAATGCCAGAGACTTTTTTGAATATGAAATCAGCCTTTCTACACTGCTGATTACCATTTTATGACTTTCTGTTGACTTTGCTTAGAGTTCTATCCAATTACTCTGTCTTCCTATTTTGCATTACACTTAATTGCATTTCAAGGTCACTTATAGCCCCAGTATCCTCCGCCAGCAATTAACATGATAGTTTGTCTACAAGGAAGACAATAGCAACAAAACAAAGTACGTGACATCCGTCTGTTGCTATAGGAACGATTCACGCAGTATTGGACAATGACTTTCCGGAATCTTTGTCTTATAATTTTTTCTTATGTTTTTTTTTTAAAATATGTCATTTGTTCTTATATAAATGGACAAATGCCATATTTGAATTTGGCTTATTTTTCACAGTATTTTTCATCTATTGCTACTTTATCAAAGTGCCTCTCCAGTGTTGTTGTTTTTATAATTTCTCCATACATTAGCTATCTGTGATGTATATACACTTTATGCATTAAAATGCTTACCGGTCGCGGTCTGATGTTTCCACCACTGCTCCAGTCTTCTCCTGGATTGGCAGCTGAGACTAGCTGCTCACTATGTAAGGCTAGGGTCACATTAATGTTTTCAGCGCTGCCGGAGGGGGGTCGCGCTGAAAACATAGGTTGTGGCAGCATAAACGCGGTGCTACAACCATGGTAGTGCCGCGTTAACAATGCCCATACTAACCTATGGAGGCCCCACCCCTGACGCGGCTCTCACGCCGGCACCTGTTTGAAATCTCACGGTATTACCTAACGCAAGAAAAGACGCTTTTCTCGCGTAAAGAAATACTGCGAGATTTTCATCTGATGACAGCGTTGGAGTCGTGTTAGGGGCGGGGCCTCCATAGGTTAGTATGGGCAGCATTAAAGCGGCTCTACCATTGCTGTAGCTCCACTTTTATGCCGCCAAAACCTAAGTTTTCAGCGCGAGCCCCCGGGCAGCGCTGAAAACGTTAATGTGACCTTAGTCTAAGACTTTTCAATGTACGTCTATGAGATTCAGAAGGAGGATCTTAAACTTAAATTACAGGATTATTCAGACATCCGATTTTCTTACATATGTGAAAAATGGACTGATTTTTTGGATCAAACTTCGAAGTTTAATCGGAGTGTGGTCCGCGTGTCATCATTTTTTAGCGTGTACATGGAGAAAAAAAGAGTCTACCTACTTTCTTTTCTCTGACAGTCTCTTAAAATCAGACTACGCTAGGATGTCATCTGAGTGCGGTCTGATTTTTTCACTGACCCATAGACTTGCATTGCCGATTTTGAGCTGACACGCTTTGATTCTTTGAGAGGGCGTTGATCTAGCGAACTAATGTGGTTGTCATATGTGGAGTCAGGTAGGAATTTTTTTCCCCAATGTGAAGGTTAGTGTTTGCCACATTTTTTGGGGGGGTTTTTTTGCCTTCCTCTGCATCAACATGTTAGGCTATGGGTTGAACTTGATGGACTTAAAGTCTTCCTTTCATCCTTAAAAACTATGAAACTCAGATCAAAAATGAATATGTCTCCACAATTTTCTGCGGACTGCATGGTTTGCGAACAAACATGGACAAGTGACTGGCCCCACAAACTATCACAGGTACAAGTGGTATCCTTACAGACATAAGTAGCTCTAATACAAGAAAATCAGACATCTGAATGAGCCCTAAGGCCCTCTTCACACATGCACATAAGAAAATGCATGAGTGGCGCAGTCTGTTTTGACCATCGCTGTAGCCATTTGTGTGTATGTGTGCGTCATCCTCGTGTCATCCGTGTGTGTCATCTGTATGCCACCGGAGTGCCATTCGTGTGACAGATACGGTATTAAAATTTGTTCTAAAAAGTAATGATTTTAATGTGCTAAAGATATGCTAAGATAGTAGATAGAGATAGGCTAGGGTCAGGCCTGCGTCTACCCTTAGCCTGGGGAATCCTTTAAAGACTTAGAAATGCTTAAGGTGGTGTCACACCTGGCGACGTCGCTAGCGACATCGCCGAAAAAGTGACGTATCAGCGATGTCGCTAGCGACGTCACGCTGTGTAAATGAGCGGCGCGACCGCGTTTTATCACTAGTCGCAGGTTGACAGGTTTACGGGAAGAACCGTAAACCTGTCAACCGGCGACCTGCGATAAGGCTGGATCGCGCTGTGTGACATCGCCAGAGCGATGTCGGCGGCGATACAGCCTATACCGCAGCGTTGCTGCGGATCGCTCGCTGGGCTGAGCCCAGCCCAGCGAGCGATGTCACCGCCCGCATCGCTGCGGTGTCGCCAGCCGCAGCGATGCTGTGTGACAGCTGGCCAGCGATGTCGGAAGGATGGATGTCATTGACAAGGATGGATAGGTCAGGTAGTGGGGGAGAGCGGCTTGGGGGGAAGATAATGAACTCAGTTTTGTCCATCTTCAGCTTAAGGAAGCGAGCAGAGAAGAAGGATGAGATAACAGACAGGCATAGAGGAATTTTGTAAAGTAGAGAGGTGATGTCGGCACCAGACAGGTAGATCTGGGTGTCATCGGCGTAGAGATGGTACTGTAGGCCGTGGAACCCAATGAGTTGCCCAAGGCCAAGAGTATAATTGGAGAAGAGTAGTGGTCCCAGAACTGAGCCTTGGGGGACAACTACAGATAGGGGGTAGGGCGAAGAGGAAGTGTGGGAGTGGGTGACGCTGAAAGTCCGGTCCGATAGGTATGAGGAGATCCAGTAGAGGGCCAGGTCAGTCATACCAAGAGATTCCAGCGTCTGAAGTAGAAGGGAATGGTCAACAGTATCAAAGGCGGCAGATAGGTCGAGGAGGAGGAGGACGGAGTAGTGTCGCTGTAAACAGTGTTTAGATGGAAGTAAAAAAGTTTTTTGTTTAAGAAAAAATTAAAACTTGCCAGTTTTTCCCAAGAAACTCTGATGGACTGTTTTTTAAAAAACAAAACAAAAAAAAACACTTAAAAGATTCTTACTGCATATATTGGCCAATAGATGCCTGCCCATCAGCCACTGCAAGGTGACCTTAAATCTGATGGGACCCTAACTACACTAAAACCTCTCTCGGACCACTTAAGGTGACCTTGCCATAGTTAATGGATAGGCATCTATTGGCCAATATATACGCTAAAAACGAAGTGTATTTTTAAAAAATACATTTTATCTGACTATATTTTAAAAAAAAAATGGTAAGTTTTAATTTTTTCTCAAATAAAAAGCATTTTTACTTGCATCGAAACACTTTATTTGCATATGTTTTGTCTTAACAGTGTGCTGCTGTAGTTTTTGTATTTTATATTGATCCTGTTATAGCTATGCACCTGTTGTAATCCTCTAGGACAGTGATGGCTAACCTATGACACGCGTGTCAGCAGTGACACGCCAAGGCGTTTCTGCTGACACACATGTCTTGGCTCAGTTTCCCCCTCCACCCGCCGCCGATAACATAATTCACTCTGCTGCATTACTGTGCCGCCTTGTTCCGCCTTCAGATGCTGACACTGTGATTGCATGCAGTCAGTGTCAATCACAGCATCAGCATCCAGAGGCAGGATGATGACACTTTGATGGGCGGCACAGAATGAAGATGGCAATCAAAGTGTCATCATCCTGCCTCCGGATGCTGATGCTGTGATTGACACTGACTGCATGCAATCACAGTTTCAGCACAGCATTTGAAGGCGAGACAATGGCGGCATGGTAATGTAGCAGAGCTGATTATGTTATCAGCGTCAGGCTGCTGACACTTTCAGCATGAAGAGGAACGAGGGATAGGTGAGTTATATTGTTTATTATTTTTGTGTGTGCACCAGGATAAGGGCCATATCCAGGATGGGGGGTAATGTACCAGGATGGGGGCTATATTCAGCATGGGGGCTATATACCGGGATGATGGCCATATCCAGGTTGGATTGTAATGTACCAGGATGGGGGCTATATCCAGCATAAGGGACTATATAACAGAATGGGGGCCATATCCAGGATACTTTTTTGTTATTGCAGCTAGAAATATTGCAAAATTATGGGTTTTTCTAAAAGTGACACACCATGCGAGTTATACTTGTTTTTTCGGTGAATTTTGACACACCGAGCTCAAAAGGTTGACCATCACTGCTCTAGGAAGTGCTGTCTGGCTTTTTTTTTCTAGAATATACGGAGTCATCAGCTTCAAAGCTTGACTCTGCACACCCCCCTTCCCATGAAGCCACAGAGGCTTTAAGGCAGTGGTTCTTAACCTTGTTTGAGGTACCGAACCCACCAGTTTCATATGCACACTCACCGAACCCTTCTTTAGTAATAAATCAAATATGATGTTTTTTTCCAAATTCAAGACATTTGTATATGTTTTTTACTGGTACACAAAATGAACTGTGCATGACCCCTAGGGTTCGATCGAACCCCGGTTAAGAACCACTGTAAGTATAAGGGGTCCGAAAGAGGTTTTAGTGTAGTTAGGGTCCCATCAGATGTAAAGTGTACCTGTCACCCCCTTTGGGCGTTTTAAACTGTGCCCACAAGCTGTAACATGCTGTAATAGGGGTTCATGTAACCCCTTTATATGCCCAGACGTCCCCCTGCATACCTGAGAAATTAATTTTTATTCTCTCCTGCGCTGTATGTAAATGACTCCTGAAAAGGTCCAGGACGGTTTGCTCTGTGGCCCTTGCCACCCCCCTGCCCGGAATACCCGCCCTGCTCCATTGAAACTGCCGCCCCTCCTGTGTATAGATGTTGAGTGACAGGCAATACTTTCGTGCCTGCGCAGTGCCACGGGTCACTGTGCTCCATTGAAGACACACAGTGCCCAAAGTCTTGCCAGATTCTACTGCACAGGCGTGAGTCTTCACAAATTTCGCAAGACTTTGGGCACTGTGCGCCTTCAATGGAGCAAGGTGACCTGCGGCACTGTGCAGGTGCGAGAGTAGTGTCTGTCAATCAACATGCAGTCATAGTAGAGGCAGCAGTTTCAATGGAATGGAGTGGGTATTCCAGACAGGGGGCGACGAGGACCACAAAGATGAGATTACCCGGATCTTTTCAGGAGTCATTTACATACAGTGCGCGAGAGAATAAAAGTTAATTTTAGAGGTATGCAGGGGGAATGTCTGGGCTTATAGAGGGATTACAGGAACCCCAATTACATCATCTTACAGCTGGTTGGCACAGTTTAGAATGCCCAAAGGGAGTGACAGGTTCACTTTAAGGTCACCTTGCTGCGGTAGATGGGCAGGCATCTATTGGCCAATATATTCGCTAAGAACATTATAAGTGTATTTTAAAAAAATATATATATCCCATTTGAGTTTTTTTTTTTAATTGGTAAGTTTTAATTTTTTCTCAAAATAAAAACTTTTTTACTTCCATCTAAGCACTTGTTATTTGCATATGTTTTGTCTTAACAGTGTGCTGCTGTAGTTTTTCTATTTTAGATTATTCAGTGGATGCAGTCTCCAATATCATGTCTGAAACTCAACCTTTCCAAAACTGAACTTCTTCTGTTCCCACCCTCTGCCAACCTCCCTAAACCTGACATCCCTTTCTCGGTGTGCATCACCACGATAACGCCCAGTCAGCAGGTTCGCTGTCTGGGTGTTATGTTGGACGCTGATCTCTCCTTCAACCCATATATACAATCTCTCACCCGCTCCTGTCGCTTGCACCTGAAAAATATCTCCAGAATTCGCCCTTTCCTCACCATGGAAACAACTAAAACCCTCACCGTGGCCCTGATTCATTCCCGCCTTGACTACTGTAATTCTTTATTAGCTGTCCTCCCCCGCAGTAAGCTTTCCCCTCTCCAGTCTATCCTCAATGCAGCAGCCAGGATCACCTATCTAGCAAACCGTTACTCAGATGTTTCTGCTCTGTGCCAGTCACTGCATTGGCACCTCCCTACCTCTCTACCCTCATCTCTGTCTACCACCAGACCCGTCCCCTTTGCTCTGAATGCGACCTCAGACTAACATCGGCACTAATCCGAACCTCCCATTTCCGACTCCAAGACTTCTCTCGAGTTGCACCAATCCTCTGGAATGCTCTACCCCAAGAAATTAGAGCCATCCACAACTTGCATAGCTTCAGACGCTCCCTAAAAACACACCTCTTCAGGGCGGCCTATCCTTCTCCCTAACAGTAGTCATTTAGAGTTAAGATATTCATTTTTATAAGCCCCTGTACTTTGTGTTCCCATCCTGTCTTAGATTGTAAGCTCCTTCGAGCAGGGTCACCTTTATTTTTTGCCTTTTTATTGTATTTCCTACGTTGATTCTATGTTTATTGTATGTAACTACTGTTCTGTATTACCTACCATTCTGTATCGTATATTTTTCTTATATGTACCATTGTACTGTAAAGCGCTGCGGAATATGTTGGCGCTATACAAATAAAGTTTTATTATTATTATTATTATTATACCTTTGCATCTATGTTGCAATCCTGAAGTGCTGTCTGTTTCTCTTTAGATGCACTTGTAGTGACTGTGAACAAAGGACTGGAATATATCTGATAAGGTACGGTAAATAATAAAAGTGCAATTTTTGATAAAAAGCCTGCTCCCAGTCCATTTTTTTTTCTTAATCTGTGTGGAAATAGTCAACGAGCTGTGATGCATCCAATTCTGCAGACGTTTTACTAATTAGGGCTTTACTACAGTCCTTTCATTACTTTTTTACTCATGATTTTTTTGATGTTCTGTTTACATCTTGTTTTTTGTAGCGTATCCTAGGAGGTTATCCTTTTGGCATATGCGTTAATATGTCTTTACCTTAAAGAGTTCAAAACCCTGACTATGACATGCAAAGCCATCCACAACATGTCTCCTCCACATATCTGTGACATGGTCTCCCGGTACTCACCTGCATGCAACCTGCGATCCTCTTAAGATCCTCTTCTTTATTCCCCTCTTATCTCTTCTTCCCACAAACACATACAAGTTTTCTCCCATGCTTTCCCCATACTCTGGAAGTCTCTCCCCCAACATATAAGACTCTCGCCTACTGTGGAAACCTTCAAAAGGAACCAGAAGACACACCTCTTCTGACAAGCCTACAACCTGCAGTGATCCTCAGTCCACCAAACTGTCACATGACTAGCTCTATGCCCACCTACTATATCCTCACCTATCCTTTGTAGACTGTGAGCCCTCGCAGGTCCTCTCTCCTCACTTACCGTATCCTCATCAATCCCTTGTAGACTGTGAGCCCTCGTGGGCAGGGTCCTCTCCTCACTCATTGTATCCTCACCAATCCCTTCTAGACTGTGAACCCTTGTGAGCAGTGTCCTCTTTCCTCACCCATTCCTTGTAGACTGTGAACCCTCAGGGGCAGTGTCCTCTCTCCTCACCTACTGTATCCTGATCCATCCCTTGTAGACTGTCAGCTCTCATGGACAGGGCCCTCTCTCCTCACCTACTGTATCTTCACTCATCCCTTGTAGACTGCGAGCTCTCATGGGCAGGGCCCTCTCTCCTCATCTATTGTATCCTCACTCATCCCTTGTAGACTGAACCCTCAGGGGCAGTGTCATCTCTCCTCATCTACTGTATCCTGATCCATCCCTTGTAGACTGTCAGCTCTCATGGTCAAGGCCCTCTTTCCTCACCTACTGTATCCTCACCCATCCCTTGCAGACTGTTAGTCCTCGTGGGCAGGGTCCATCCTCTCTCCTCACCTACTATATCCTCACTCATCCCTTGTAGACTGTGAGCCCTCGTGGGCCGGGTCTTCTCTTCTCCTGTACCTGTCTTATATTGTTAATGATTATTGTTCTTGTGTATGTATGCCACTTTTCACATGTAAAGTGCCATGAAATAAATGGCGCTATAATAAGAAATAATAATAATGATAAAGAGCTGGAAAGGGGTTTGATACAGTCCTAGGAGAACTCAGCGTGTTACATACTTCCTTTAAGGGCAATTGAAGGCGTTGCAGTAATTTCAATCCGTGATGAATTGACTCACAGTAAATGTAATGTTTAGGAAAAATTTGGCTAAACTGGTGTGTATTCAAATTTTAAAAGATTTGCTGATATCTACGTTTTAATGTACTAAAATATCTTAAAAATTCAAGTGGAAGTCAGAGTTGCAGCTGCTCTCTCACTTCCTATTGATGATTGATACATCCAGAGGTAGAGAGAGGGAATCCAGTGCTGATTGGATATGGAGCTCATATGATGTAACCATATCGCTTAAGCCCCGAGAGAGCGAGTGCCAACAATGGAGGTGAGTATAAGTGTTTTTATTTTAACGGGGAGAAACACTGTGTCTTACAATATCTATGTGTTAGTACATACCGTATATACTCGTGTATAAGCCAACCCGTGTATAAGCCAACCCCCCTACTTTTGCCCCAAAATCTGAGAAAACCTATTGACTCGTGTATAAGCCGAGGGTGGACCCCAGCACAGGTATACAGCCCCCAGCAGTGTGGTATACAGCAGCCTCCCCAGTGATATATACAGGCCCCAGCAGTGTTACAGCAGCCTCCTCAGTGGTATATACAGCAGCAGCCCCAGTGGTAGTATACAGCAGCCCCAGTGGTAGTATGCAGCAGCCCCAGTGGTTGTGTACAGCAGCCCCAGAGGTATATACAGCTCCAGTGGTAGTATACAGCCGCCCGCCCGCCACCCCCATCAGTATACAGGCCCCCCCCATCAGGATCCAGGGCCCCCCCTCCTTGCTCCGCAAAACCTGCAAAGGAAAATCATTATACTTATCACTGTCCTGTCACCGCTGGACCGCCGCTGCCATCGCAATCCCCGTCTTCTTCCAGCGTCTTCCGGTTTCCTGTGGTCGGCGCAGGCAATGACGTCATTGCCTGCGACCACAGGAGCCGGAAGACGCTGGAAGAAGACGGGGATTGCGATGGCAGCGGCGGTCCGGCGGCGACAGGACAGTGATAAGTATAATGATTTTCCTTTGCAGGTTTTGCGGAGCAAGGAGGGGGGGCCCTGGATCCTGATGGGGTGGCCTGTATACTGATGGGGGTGGCGGGCGGCTGTATACTGGGTATATACTCGCATATAAGCCGAGGGGGGACTTTTCAGCCCAATTTTTGGGCTGAAAAACTCGGCTTATATGCGAGTATATACGGTATGTTTAATATGCTGCTTAGATTAATTCTGCCTTAGCCGGAAATTTTTTTGCAAAGAAGAATTTATCTACTCTCATTCTACAATTTTGAGTGTACTCAGAATTTACTTTAGTTTAATATAGTCACTCTGATCCTGCTCTGCCGTCTTGTGACTACAGCTCTTAAATTACCGGAAGTGACAGCCAACAGTCACTACCTCTCAATGAAAGCCTATGAGAGATTCATTATGGCTTTCATACAATTATATTCAGAAATGACTTCCAGTCAATCCAGGATACACGGTAGCGTTCCGGCTCACCACAACTAGTAGAAGAGGACCAGAACAGTGATGAGAACAGCAAATGACAGTGATTGGTAAGCAATTTCCTACAAACATTAGAAAAATCACTGCAGTGGTGCTTTAAAGAGCTTGAAACGAGTTGGATCAGACCTAGGAGACCTCAGCATTCGATGCACGACATTTCAGGGCAATAAAAGGAATTCTCCACTCCTAGGACAACCCTTTCTAATTCCACTTGTTTCCCCTTGTTAAAATAAAAGACCTTGTACTCATCTCCCATGCTACTGTCGTTCCAACTCTGATGGCAATCACGGTTTGGGGCTCATGTGACATTGTGACGTCACGCATCCAATCACCGCCGGCTTCCTTCTCCCTACCTTTGGACCAAACAAGCTATCAACAGGAAGTGATGCTGTTTTTCTACTCACTTCCTGTTGATAGCTTGTAAGGTCCAAACGCTGAAAGAAGGAAGCCGGCGGTGATTGGTTGTGGGGCTCACGTGATGTCACAATGTCACGAAAGCCCCGTGATTGCCAATAGAGCTGGAATGGCAACAGCACGTGAGGTGAGCATAGGCTCTTTCATTTTACCGTGGGGGGACAACTAGATTTAGAAGGTGTCTTCCTAGTAGTGGACAACCCCTTTAAAGTACTTGTGACTCCCCACAAATCGAATCTTTGGGAAAAATTAGTCAAAGCTGGAGTATTCATATTTCGACAGATCTGCTCATCTCTTTTAGTTACACATTTTGTATCTGTGCAGGAATATAAGCCGCACATTAACGTCTGTGAACACCCCATAGCGTGACATGTAGTTCAGGATAGCATCAACACTACATGGCCACATGATAATATCCAGCTCCAGTGCATTACCAGGAAAACAGAGGAATATAAACATTTCTAACAATGTAAAACTTTTGTCTGAGCCCAGGAGACATGTTTATAGCCATTCTCCAATTAATTAATCCAAACAATAAAGAAGTTATAGTCTCCTATAATAATGCTCATCACCACTACCATTCTCGCACTGGAATCTAGTAAATTCACGTAATTAACAATGTATAAATTCTAATGCACATTGAAAGTAATTTGCCTAGTCACTATGTTTAAGCAAAAGTTGTTCATTAATATTGCCTGCAATGAATATGCCGAGCTGAATGCAGCACATCATTTAATTTATGGAGTATGCCGGCCTGTCTGCCAGGCACCAGGGCAAGGAATGAATCATTTGTTGAGAAGCTGGCACAAAACGTATAAAGCATGTCTGTATAGCTATGCCACCTCCCTACTCTTCTACCTCAGCAGCCGAAGGTCATATACAGTTCACAATCTTGTGTATGACAGTCCCAATTATCCTGATTCAGTAGCAGAAATTGGAGAATATCAGCTGTGCATTCACATTTAAAGGTACAGAATCCCTATACTATACAGTCCCTGACAGAAGTTATGTTGCTTATCCATGTTATGTAAATAAAAGCTAACAACCTGATGTTAAATTCATCCATTGGTTTTATAAATTACTCTTTTGAAAGCTGAAACCCTCCAAAATGTGGTTTTGGTTAAGAAAATAAATTGGCACCAATGCTGAAATATTGATCATTTAATGAACACAGAATGGTCAGATTTTAGCAAGACAAACGTTTTGTCGCCGGGTCATATAATGCACCCAATCCTAGTTTACATCCTCACCTGTGCTCAGTAAATGATCGGTTAATTAGTGGGTGTGTCTAAAAAGAAACCCAGCACCCCAGACCTTCACTTGAACTGCAACTTGAGCTCTGACATCATGCCAAAAATCCACCGTGCGACTAACGCCTTGATTATCAAGAGGCTGGAGACCAGATCCACTGCAGAGGTGGCTGGCACCTTTAATGCGTCTCAGCGTCAAGTACAAAGAATTAAAAAAAGATTTGAAGAGACTGGAGATGTGTTTGACAAGGCCAGGTCCGGCAGACCCCGCAAGACAACTGCTCAGGAGGAAAGTTTGTTGCTTAGAAAAGCCCCTCTTCCACTGCAGCAGAACTCCAACAGGCCTGGCCACCTCAAGTCCCTGTGTCAACTAGAACAGTTTGTAGGATTTTGTCTCGAAATGGCCTCCATGGTCAAATCAGTGCCCAGAAGCCAGCACTAAACAAAAGGCAAATAAAAAACTGTGTGGCATTTGCAAAGTCCCACAGCCTGCTAAACTGATGGATGCTGGAAAAGTGGCAGAAGATGGATTTCTCTGATTAATCGTTAGTAGAATTAGACCACAGCCACTGCAAATACTGCAGGAGCCCTACTGGAGCCCGTATGGATCCAAAATACACCCAGAAATAAGTTAAATTTGGTAGTGGAAAGATCATGGTCTGGGGTTACATGCAGTATGGGGGTGTGCAAAAGATTAGCAAGGTGGAAGGTAATATCAGTAGCCTAAGAGATCAAGAAGTATTAACTACCTCTTATATTCCAAATCATAAAAGGGGTCAAATTCTGAAGCAGGATGGTGCTCCATCTCATACATCCATCTCTACAACAAAGTTCCTCCAGGCAAAAAAGATCAAGGTGCCCAAGGACTGGCCAGCCCAGTCACCAGACATGAACATCATTGAGCATGTTTGGGGTAGGATGAAAGAGGAAGCTTGGAACACAAAACCAAAGAATCTAGATGAACTCTGGGAGGTATATAAAACTGCATTCTTTGCTATTCCTGATGACTTCATTAATAAATTGTATGAATCATTGTTGAACCGCATGGATGCAGTCCTTCAAGCTCATGAAAGTCACACAAAATATAAAATATGACTTTAATAGCACCGCAAGTTCATTCACCAATGTTATGCAACATATATTTGTATTGTAAGTAAATTTTTTGTTTGAAAATCACATTACTTTCTGTGGGCTACAAAACTTTTGTCTTACCAAAATCTGACCATTCTGTGTTCATTAAATGACCAATATTTCAGCATTGATGACAATTTATTTTCTTAACCTAAACCCATTTCGGAGAGTTTCAGCTTTCAAAGAGTAATTTATAAAACCAATGGATGAATTTAACTTCAGGTTATAAACTTTTATTTACATAACATGAATATACGACATAACTTCTGTCAGGGAGTGTATAATAGTACCCTGACAAGTCATTTTATACATAGGTATATCAACATATGGGTACTCAACATTGACTCTACAATTAGCAAATAAAAAAACGTAAATCTGTATTTTCTGCTAAGGGCATCAGGATGGGCATGCTTTACATCATATGTGGAGCATAAAGGGCTGGGATACCCAGCCCCGGTGTCAGTGGTCAGAATCACGGTGGCTGCACCCAGTGCTGTAGTCCTGGCTCACATTAAAAAAGGGAGAATAAAAATGGAGAAAAATACACAAAAAAACAATAGGTTTGTGACACCAGCGTCTAGTTGGCTGGCACTGCAGATGCTCCCTGGGAGATAGGTGGTGTAGCAGTGTAGATGTTAGACTCTTCCCAAGCAGGGCAGGCACCCAGAGGTGAAGACGATAGTAGTAGGAGTAGCTGTGATGATGCAGGAGGAAGGAGGCACAGTCTCTGACTTCTTTACCTTTACTGTAGATGTTGCAATAGGCCCATGGTGCAAGCACCACCAGGATCGTGATCCAGCCACTCTGGGAAGAACTGTAGTCTATTCTGCTGGGTGAGATATAGTGGCCTTCCTGCTGAAATTTTGTGGTTACAGTGTCTAGGGACTTGCGAGCTCTCCTGTATTCTCTTCTGTTGCTGTTGGTAAATTCCAGTCAGGCAGGCAACATGAATCTTGTCGTTAACCTTACTCTCTTTAGTGCAGGTCCCTGATCCTCTATTTTTCTGTGTCTTGGAAGGTCCCATTGGAGTGTGGCTACTGGGCATAAAACCCAGCAACCTCCAGTTTCTGTTACCAGGTCTTGAAAACCTGGAAACCTAGGGCTTGGAACCTGAACTGCAGCTAGTCCATTAGAGAGGTCTCCTGGCTCCCTTTTGACTGAACCTCTCCTCTTGCCTACCTCAACCCTACTTTCCTAATTCTTCCCTCCAACTAAAAACTGGGACCTACCTGTCGTGGCCTTTTCAGTTCTCAGCTTTCTGATTGAAATTTGGATTGTTAAATGCTTCAGGCTTCCAGCAGAAGGAGCTCCGATTTTCCTCAGACACAGTATTACAATCAATGTAAGGAAATACCATTTGTGGCAGCCAAACCGTAGGGGCGCCACGCAAACCTTAAAGCACCACTCCAGAATTTTTTTGTATTGCACCCCTGGAGTGATGCTTTAAGCCTAAGTCATCTGCCTCTGGTCTTATAATCACCCTCTGGCATCTTCATGCTGCCTGTCCCTTTGATCTTCTGTGATTTGTGACCTGTTAGCAGCTCCAGTGTTTGCTGGAGTACATCAGAGGTCACTACTCAATGTAACTCTATGAGAGCCTTGTTGTGACCTTTTTTGTGGCTCTATGAGATGCATTAGGAGCTTATGACATCATTTCTGACTTCCAGCCAGAAAATGGCATTGCAGGGTCGGAGCGACGCAGAAAAAAGGTAAAGGAGATTATATGTCGGGGCAAATGACTTGGATTTAAGGCGATACTCCAATCTAAAAATAAATGCTGGAGTGGTGGTATAAATTTATTACTAAACTAAATAGGTTTTCCACTACTAATGTGACCCTCCTTTTTTGTCCTAACTCTTCCTATCACTTTCCCAAAATACTTTTGCTATCTACTCTGCCTCTGTAATCTTAGCTCTAACGACACTTCTAAATACTTTTATTGTTGTAGCTTTGATCTTCCGGGCTGTAGACTGGAATTGGACAAACAGAGTAAGGCACATTACTGTTGGGGCTGCCTCGCTATGAGTGATAGCAGTCTGCCCAGATAACACTTCACTCTCCTTTCAGCCCCCACCAGTGATGTGCCCTGCTCAGTTGGTTCGAATCCAGTCTTTAGCCTGGAAGGATCAAAGCTACAACAACAATAATAGGTACTTAGAAGCGTCTTATAGTTTACAGGAGCAAGGTAGATAGCAGAAGTAAATTGGGAAAGTGATAGTTAGGAAGAGTTAGGACAAAAGGAAGAGTTGTGGAAAACCTCTAAGTATATAAAATCTGCGTGTTATTTAATCTTCTAAGAAGGAAAATATTATTTTTAACCTATGGAAAAAAATCAGATCGTTACAGACATAACAAAGCAAAATAACAATGTATAATGTAACAAGAATATTATGCCATATGTACTGTAAATTAAAAAAAAAAACATGAATTAAAGTATTCCTTTATTTTTTTGTTAAAATATTTACATTATTGTGTTGTCACAATCATGAGCTCCATTTTCTGATCCGGAGCTCTACATTCCCTGCTTTATTCACACAGCTACATTGTCAAATGATAAAATTCTGACAGCCTGCAGGAAATACTAGGAGGAACACGGGGAAGGCAGACGAAGGCAGCTGCCATAGATCTGAATAATAAATCTGCTTCTAGTCCGCTTCTGAGCTTTCCCTAGTGGTAAATACAAGCATCTTGAATTTTTACATTTTTCTCTAAGGATAAGTGGCAAAAACCATACATACAATATACAATCCAATGACTCTTTAGATCAGTTTTAATTCTACAGGAATAATCCTTAGCATAAAATATACACATTCTGCACAAAGACGTGGATAGAGATGAGCAAATTGATTTCCGATATATCGAATTTGCTTCAAATCTACCAAAAATTCTGACTTTCCAGGAACTCAAGTAGATTCAACCCATAGAATCAAGTAAAATGCGTCAGGTCAGCGGAAATTTTAATTGTTTTTTATAGAGAAGAAATAAATAAAACCTTGCTCTCACCACTCACTCTATTGCTTCCACCGGTCTTCTTTTCGGCCTTTAACTTTGGCGCTAAGAAGACTTAGCTCAAAGTAATGACATGCGTCACCGTGCGTCTTCACTTCAGGCTTAGTCAGTGTGGAAGGGGCTAAAGAGTAACGATAGAAGAGACAGAAGAGAAGACTGGAGAAAGAGAAGGGGCAAGTGGGCCAGAGACATGCCGGGCAGGGAGCCGTGGTGTCGGGACAGGTGAAGGGTTAGGCCAGTATAATTTTCAGCCTTTATCTTTGGCACTGAGAAGGTTTTACTCAGCGTAATGACATGCGTCCCCCTGTGTCTTCACTTCAGGCTTAGTCAGTGTGGAAGGTGCCAAAGAGTAATGGTAGAAGAGACTGATGAGAAGACTGGAGAGAGAGAAGGAGCAAGTGGGCCAGAGAAGTACCGGGCAGGGAGCCAAGGTGTCAGGACAGGTGAAGGGTTAGGCGAGTATAATTTTTTTTAACCTTATAACCCACCATTTATAAATGTTATAATGGAGTCAAACTAGCGCATAATTTGTGCAGGGATCACGTTGCACTACTCAGACTAGCGAGCTCCTCTCAGTACCTGAACATGACAGCTGCATGGAAAGACATGAAGTTTATACAGTCCAGGTATAGAAAACAACAAGGCGGCACTCACCGTTTGTTCACAGGTGCTTTCTTTATTACAGAGGTGCGGGGAGGGGGTGCATGAAGGTACAGGCGACAGGTCCTGTTTCGCGGTTTGCCCGCTTCTACAGGGAACTGTAGAAGCGGGCAAACCGTGAAACAGGACCTGTCGTCTGTACCTTCATGAACCCCCTCCCCGCACCTCTACAATAAAGAAAGCACCTGTGAACAAACGGTGAGTGCCGCCTTGTTGTTTTCTATACCTGGACTGTATATGCTAGACCGGCTTATGTAGGCGCTGCACCACCAGGTGGCTGGGGGAAAGACAGCGGTCTGTCTCTATGGAGCAATAGGAAGGACCATTAGCCCTGTTGGTGCCCGGTGCCCCTACTTTTCTTAAGATATGAAGTTGTCACTCTCAGGTCAGGAGAGCCATCCTCGCATGAGTTATACAGCATGTGACTCCAGCCTTAATTAATGTCATTTACAGGCAATTTGATTCACATCAAATCAGAAAACATTTCAAGTGAATCTGGAAAATCTGAATTTTGGCACGTACGATCATTCATATTCATGGATAATATTATCTGCTCCCATGTGTCTGCAAATAGAGGTAAGTTCGCAACCTCTAGCTGAGTAATAATCCATGTAAGTTGAAATAGTTGTGTAAAGATTTGAAGTTGTGGGTTGTAATAGTCACTTAGCAGGTTAACAATGCAACAACTTTTATTTCTATCCGTACATGGTAATACAGCAATTCCAGATAGATGACAATCAATGTAATGCCCCTATACCAGGCGATATCTACTGTCTTCCAACTTTTGGTTGGCCCACAGCTTTTGTATCTCTTGACAATAATATGCAGTCACAGCCTATACTCCTCGAACTGACGGATATCATGACCATAGCATGTGTATCAAGCTCCACAGTAGTCCTTAGGAATTTAGCATAGTTCCTCAAATCCAGGCAGTAGATATCACAAACACAGCTTGTGTATTCACCTCCAAATTAGTCCTTAGGATATCTCCTCAAATCCATATGGTAGTAATCGCAACCAAAGTAAATGTATCCAGCTCCAAACACAATAGTCGAACCATAAGCTTCAGGATCTGGCCTAAGCGCTGATTCTCTCCCTTCCCATTCACAGCACCAACTAACCTCCCCCAAACACGAGTCTTCTTCTTTTCTGCCTCTTCTTGGAATCAGCCCCCTAGTTGGGCAAAGATAAGCATACCCAATCCCCTTAATCATCAGGTACATTCAATTCAAAAAGTTAAAGAAGTTCAATGAAGTCTCTGGCCAGTCTGCAAAGGTGTGTATCAAGCAGGCCTCCTGCAGGTAGGAACAAAAGACTCATAACCCCCCAACCAGATGCAGTACAATGAATGGTAATGAAGACCTGATTGCATTATGGTTTATGAAACCAGGCAGGAAGAGACACTCTGGTACATCCCTTTCCCCCCTTTCAAATTGTGTACATTAAAGTGACAAGCAAACCAATCTCCAATAAAACAGAAAAATAATATTGATGTAACCAGCGCTCCTTGCTGTAAAAAGTCTACTCTATGTCCATTTGTCCAGTCTTTAGTTCATGGCCAGCTCCTCACAAGTAGCAATATAGGTAGGTCTTCACCCAGCTTTCACAGAAACACTCAGTGCAGTATCTTGAAGTTCCTGGGCCCAAACATGAGATCTCCAAAACGGCCCTTAACTAATTGACTGTTCTTCTAGTATAAATCAAATGGACCATTGGGCCTCTTAGGCTCCAGAGCCTGGGTGCGATTACAACCCCTGCACCTGTTTATTACAACCTGTGCTTACAGCTAAGATACAGATGAATATCAAGAGCCTGAATGCAGCAGACTATTTTGGTAGCTTTACTCTACGATGAGTTAAGGATCTATGGTGAACTGGTAGCGGTGAAGTGAAAAAATGGTATGATTGGCGCATATAGTAAGGAAAAAACCCTCCGGTTATTTTATGTACATTATTCAGCTCAGTAATACATAGTACATGATATATATTGAAATACTGGCTATTCTAGCTCTTTTATTACAGCTTCATAAATATGACATATAAATTAAATATTGTCCCCATTTTCCCTCGGCTCTCAGCATATAACATAATAACCCATTCATTACTGGAGTTTATTTGGCATATGCTACTTACTTATCTACACACAGAAACACATAGATGCGATGATATAGAGATAGATAGATAGATAGATAGATAGATAGATAGATAGATAAAATAAACAAAATGACTGCACCACTCCTTATCTTCAATCCAAATGCCTTTTTTGGCCTTCAGGTGTATTTGGGACGTTTCGGGAACATCTCCCTTCCTATGGCTAGAGGAAGGGAGATGTTCCTGAAAAGTCCCAAATACACCTGAAGGCCAATAAAGGCATTTGGATTGAAGATAAGGAGTGGTGCAGTCATGTTGTTTATTGTATACCAGTGAGGAGGAAGAGAAACTGGACTGATTTGCACCCAAGCAGAGCTGTGCTGCTTATATCTTTTCTTAATATAGATAGATAGATAGAAAGATAGATAGATAGATAGATAGATACTGAAGACATTGACAGATAGATAGATAGATAGATAGATAGATAGATAGATAGATGCTACACATACAAGCACTAATACACATACTCAATGTATTAGTGCTTGCTTGTGTACTTTTATGTCCTTGTGTCTACATTTATGTGTATATCTATTTGTATAATTTGTGTAATTGGATTGGTATCTCTGTTGTGTGTCTTTGTATAAGTGCACATACACAGGCTAACAGCTAATACAGAGTATACAGTATAATAAGCCAAGAAAAAGTGGTGTAAAGTTTCTTATATGTGCATTAAGCCAATTTCTTACCTGCGATAGTATACCCGGATCTTCAGCATTAAACAAAAGCCCAATGTTCCCCCTACACAAAGTTTCCAGTACTTTGTAGCGGTGCTGTGTAATTTTGCTGTCTTCATGCAGTATCAATGTCTGGTTCCACCATGGTGTGACATGATATAACGTGCCTCCGCTCATCTCTACTTTGACTTTCTATTCCTTCCCTACATATTCTCTTACATTGAACATAAAAATATATTTATGGATTTGAAATGCTTTACCGTATGATTGTCTTTCTTTCAGGCTTAAGTGGCATGTTATTAGTTAGTTAGGTCATAAATCCATTTGGCCTTTTCTACAATTCATGTGGAAGTGGTTGTGTGACTGACAATAAAAATATAATGGACAGCATATTGGTCAATGGGAAATAAATTATTAACCGCTGTTTTATGACTGTGTTTCCTGAACAATTACACCAGCTGCATCCTACATAAAATAGAAATGTTCATGTAATGTTACCTTGGAACATGCTTTATAACAGGGGATTATTGCGTAATTGGAAGCACTTCAACAAAAGTCTCTCTGCCTTACCTTTATACTGCTGAAAATCCTGGAAAATCAGGAGGGATTAAGCAGAATTTTGCAAGGAGAGAAAGGCATTTGCCATAAAACCAAGAACGTGTTTTAGTTTGGTGCCGACCCATAATTCTAACTGGCTGCACAATTCTCAGTTGGAAACATTCTTTACATCCCACAAAACACATGATTTAAATTAAGCGGCACCGGATCAGCCTCAGCGACACAGCTATTTTACTCTACCCTACTGGAAAATATTAATTTGTTAATGGCTTTCTTGACTTATTGGCACAAAATAATACATCTCATGGAGATCTCAGTCAGAGGCATGGTTTAGTTGGGTCATTTCACTGCACTTAATAATTGGCTGTTTTTTGGAAAATCTGATTAAGACCCTTTCACATCAGCATTTTTCACTGATTGCGGCAGATTTACCGCATCTGCCGGCTAACGGCGTCACTTGTGGCCCACTTGAAGCAAGCCCCATGCATTGTCTATGAGGCTTGCGGCAAGTGCCGTATTGCCACGATCCGGCACTTGCGGCAGTTGTGGCCACGAACAAATATGTGGTCAGCTGCGGTTATTTTGCGTGGCCTCAACTGCTGCAAGTGACGGATCGCGGCAATACCGCACTTGCTCCAAGCCCCATAGACACTACATGGGGCTTGCCGCAAGTGTGCCGCAAGTGCGGCCATTAGGCGGCACATGCGGCAGATGCGTTTTTTTTGTCCGCATCCGGACAAAAATGCTGGTGTGAAAGTCCCCTAATAATGACAGCTACCAATGATGAAAAACAGGGTTTAGTGCTCATCCATCCTTTCTTATCTGCCGACTCAATTTTTACATGACTTTCACAAGTTGGAGCACAAAAAAGGGCTTAGGTATGCTAATTTACATTACAAGGGTTAAATACTGGCTAATAACGGGAAGGAGGGCATATTAGGCAAAATGGATGTGGCTTAAAATGTCTCATAATATACAGTAAGATTCACACATTGATAAGTATGTATGAAACAAATGGGTAGACAACTTGGCAAACCATGATACAGTTAAACCAGAAGGTTACATACGCTATATAAAAAGACACATATGCAGGGTTTTTTCCACTATCTGACATGAAATCAGAATAAACCTTTCCCGTTTTAGGTAATTTAGGATTATCATAATTATTAATATTTGACAAATGCCAGAATAAGGAGAGAGAGAATGTTTTAATGGACATTTCCAAATGGACAATGACCCAAAGCATAATGCCAAACTGGTTACAAAGTGGGTTAAGGATAGCAAAGTTAATGTTTAGGAGTGGCCATCACAAACCCCTGATCTCAATCCTATTGAAAATTCATGGGCAAAGCTGAAAAGGCAGGTGTGAGCAAGGCAACCTACAAACATGGCTTAGTTATACCAGTTCTGTCAGGAGGGATGGGCCCAAATTTCTGAAAAGATAGGTGTGATATTCTCAGACAGCTCCTTTGCGTTAGCCATTATGACAAATTAACAGGGCCTAACATGTGGCTTTTAAAACAATTAAGTCATTAGCTAATTCATGTTACATGGGCACTAATAATTTATCACAGGTCATTTGTGATTTACCACTGGTGAGTCAAAATGTGTTTAAATACTAATTTAATGTAAAGGAGCCAATACCAGTGTCACAGCAAGCTTTAGGTTTTTCTATTTTTCCCTCCCATTGTTTTTGCTTTAAATTGATGTTTATCATTTGCTCTTTTGTATCTAACATGAGTGCTCTATACAAAAAATGTTCCACTTGAATCATTATTTTCAGGAGATATTCCACATTATGTACTTAAATTTCATGGGTGCCAATAACGATGAGCAGAACTGTACTTTACTATGCACGTTTGTTTCCTTTAAATGTATTGGAACAACACAAAAAAGCAGAGAAATAAAAGCAAATTGGACTTAATTTCACACAAAAATCCGAAAATGATCCGGACAAATTTGTTGGCACCTCTCCGAAATTGTGGGTAAACAACGTTGTTTTAATCATGTGATGCTTCAGGTAACAGGTGTGGGCAATAGGAAAATCACACCTGAAACCAGATAAAAAAGAGAGAAGTTAACTCATTCTTGGCATTGTGTGTCTGTGTGTTCTACACTTAGCATGGAGAACAGAAAGAGAACAGAGTTGCCTGAGGAATTGAGAACCAAAATTAATGAAAAATATCAACAATTTCAAGTTAATAAGTTCCTCTCCCGAGATGGTGTGCAACATTATCAAGAAGTTTACAACCCATTACATTATAGCTAATCTCCCTTGACATGAACTGCAGAGAAAAATTGATGAAAGGTTGCAATGCAGAATAGTTCGGATAGTGGACAAGCAGCCTCAATAAAGTTCCAAAGAAATTCAAGCTGTCCTGCAGACTCAGGGTGCATCAATGTCAGCGCAATTTATCTGTCAACATTTGAATGAAATGAAACGGTATGGCAGGAGACCCAGGAGGACCCCCCTGTTGACAAAGACATTTAAAAGCTAGACTGCATTTTGCCAAAATGTACATGAATAATCAAAGTCCTTCTTGGAAAGCGTCTTGTTGACCGATGAGACCAACATAGAGCTTTTTGGTAAAGAACATCATTCTACTGTTTACTGAAAATGGAATGAGGCCTACAAAGAAAAGAGCACAGAACCTACAGTCACACATGGTGGAGCTTCGAAGATATTTTGGGGTTGTTTTGCTGCCTCTAGCACTAGGTGCCTTTGTGGCACCCCAGGGTCTAAGTGCCACTGTCGCATCACTGCCCCCTGGTGGTGGTGTCACACTGAGAGCAACAAAAGGGTCCTCTCATAAGGCAGGTAAACCACACACAACACCTTCTGCCTCCAGGCCAGAAGAGGGAGACCAACCCTGTGTTTAGGGTGAACTCCCCTATAAATTCTGGTTTGGGGCGGAGCCAGTTAGTTCAGTTCCTAGGAGGATTGAGGAAGACATCCTGGTGGACTGAGGCTGCAGAGCTCGCCCCAGGATCGCTGACTCAGTGCCAGGCCTGAAGCTATGGTCTGAGGAGAGTCGCAGGAACACCTGGCAAGCTGAGCGACACCATGTTCTCCCCAGAGAAAACCGCAGAGAACGGACACTGGATCCGAGACTGTGCAGGGTCTAACATCCCGGCAGGCAACACCAGAAGGTGGGGAATTCCAGGCTCCCCAGCCGTACCATGCCCCGAGACACAGCAACAGAGTTCAGGAACCGACACCCGAAACGAAGGCTGGAGAAGACTCGAGTTGTCAGTGATACCAGCACCCGCAGGAAGAGACACGGCCGGCAGCTTAGCTGATGCAGCAGCAGGATCCAACAATCAGAGCGCAGTAAGGGAGCCAAAGACCCGGCCACGTGAGAAGGAACCCTAAGTTGCTCTCAGCCAAGACTCCGTGGACAGCTGCTTCAAACCATCATTACAAGTAAAGGACTGAGTGACCAACAAAAGAGTGAGTCTGCCTATTGCTTGTGCCCGTTGTCCTGCACCCTACACCTATCTACCTTAACTGCCACAGGGAACTGCTCTGCCCATGGAGAGCCACTCCATCCCAGCTGCCCGTCCATCACCCCAGAGGTTCTGCAGCAGCGGTGACCACCTATATCCACATACCACGGGGGACGTCACAAACAATCTCCCTATTCATCATTCCCTTTCCCTACTAAGCCAAAACCCCTTTCAGCTGCACCCAGGTTCACGGAAACCGGGTCTCGACCCCGTGGCTCCCAAGAGACAGTATAGACCAGTTCCGAGTACCACACGGCCCTGGAGTACGACACTTTGTAATGTGAAGATGACTTAAGACTGACATCAGCTACAATCTGAACCTCCCACCTCATCTTCAAGACTTCTCATGAGCTGCGCTAATTCTCGGGAACAGACTATTAAGAACAATTCAATTAATTCCAAATATCTATAGTTTTAAGCGAGCCATAAAATCACATCTCTTTAGACTAGCCTATCTCTTCATATCATCTAATTATTCCCATTCTGTCCTTCTCCAAATCTGGCCTCTTGTGTCATCTTTCTACACCCCCCAATGCATTATATAGCACTTTAATCTGTATCTGTACAGATCCTGGCTGATGATTGGTTCATGCAGCATTATGTGAATTCCCTATTTATTATATTGATGACTGGACCATATATGACAGCACTTTATACCATTTACCTTTTGTGCCTCCCCTATTCCTATAGTTTGTAAGTTTGCGAGCAGGGACCTCACTCCTCATGGTTTCAGAATTGTGTTTTTTTGTTATTGTCTCATATTGTTTGCATTGTATTTTATCATATTACTAGCTGTAGTACCCGGCTACACCTGGGTTAATAAATAACTGCTGTTAGCTATAACAAAATAGAATTTGAATATGTCATATTAATGACCTGTAGGAAAATAGGAGCTGAGCTGTGATTGGTTGCTATAGGCAGCCTGATAAATCTCCAGCCAATAGTAAACCCTTCCCCGGCCGGGCAGTATATGTTACCTCACACATACACATAATAGACAGCTCATGTGACTGACATCTGCCTTAATTCCCTATATGGCACATGTGTTGCACATTGGCTGTTTTTAATCAGATGTTTGTTTTTGGAAATTAAAGATACCAGACGTATGAGGTGAGTTGTGTGAGGCGATTTGTGCACATCTGTGTCTGTCTGTGTGGTGTGTGTGTCCCTGGGGTGTGTGTGTGTCCCACTGGTGTGCATGTGTCCCTGTGGGGGGGTCCCTGTGGTGTGTGTTCTTTTGGGGGGGAGGGGTCCCTGTGGTGTGTGTCCTTTGTGGGGGGAGGGGTGTCTCTGTGGTGTGTGTCCATCCCTATGGGTGTGTGTGTGTCCCTGTGGGGTGTGTGTGTGTCTCTGTGGCCCTGTGGGGTGTGTATGTGTGTATGTCCCTGTGGTGTGTGTGTCCCTGTGGAATGAGTGCATGTGTCCTTATAGGGTGTGTATGTGTGTGTGTGTCCCTGTGGGGGGGTGTCTGTGTGGTGTGTGTCTCTGTGTTGTGTGTGTCTCTTTGTGGTGTGTGTCCCTGGGGTGTGTGTGTCCCAGTGGATATGACGCGATTTGCGTCATACAGGCTATTCCGCCCATGGAGGGGGGCAAGGGAGCTCACACTGCCTTAGCACGCCCATCTGGGCGCGTGAGTAATTGATCTGCAGGCGGCATCCCTTTTTTACACAAAGGGATGCCTACAATGCATCCCTGGAGGTGCAGGGACATGTATAAATGGTCTGGGGGCTGATTTTTAGGGGTCAGGTTCCCTTTAAAGTTATTAGCAAAGGATTTAGAGTCGCAATGTTGTGTCCAGGGTCAGAAAGCTCGGTTTGCGTCTGTCTTCCTGGTTCTTCCGAAAAGTACAATGACCCCAAACATACTTCAAGAAGCACTCACATATGGATGGAAATGAAACAGAGTTCTGAAGTGGCAGAAATGAGTCTAAATTTAAATCCCATTGATCACCTGTTGAGAAATATAAAAATTGCTGTTGGGAGAAGACGCCTTCACGTATAAGAGACTTGACACAGCTTATAAAGAAGAATCCAAAATTCCAGATGAGAGGTGTAAAGAAGCTTGTTGATGGTTATAGGAAGGGACTGAGTGCAGCTATTTACTCTACAGGTTGTGCAACTAAATATTAGGTTGTGAATGCCAACTATTTTATCTAGGCCATTTTTGAAGTTTTATGTAAAATTATGCCTATTTTGCCTTTTTTTTTTCCTCTGTTTTTTTTGGGTTGTTCCAATATACACAAAGGAAATAAATGTTGATAACAAAATGTGTAATTGCAATAATATTCTTGGAGAAATACTTCATTTTCATGAATAATTTCAAGGGTACCAACACTTTCAGCTAAGTCTGTATATGCCAAAGAGCAAAAGGGTAACAATGTTTTGAACTTTTGACTTTCAGGCTCCATTTCTCACCATTTACTACAGCTTTGAGCGTGAGACTACTTTCATTTTATAGACAATCATCTTGGCTATCTCATATATTAATTTGACTTGCGACTACTCAGCATTTGGTTATAAAGATTCTTGTCAGGTCATTTTTATTATTTTGTTAGCAATTTGTAAATCCACCCTTGGCTTTTAATACTGCCTGAACTGCCTGAATACTTCTGGGAATGCTGTCGATCAGATTCAAGCACATCTCGACCAAAATCTAATCCCATGTCTCTTCTACATGTTCCCAATGTTGGTGCATATTGGTCGACTCACTATATATATAGTTGTGCTCAAAAGTTCCTGTGCTTTTGTAGCTCACGCATCCCCACATCATCAGCGATCCACCTCCGTGCTTTCCATAGGAATGGTGTTCCTTTCATCATAGGCCTTGTTGACACCTCTCCAAATGTAACGTTTATGGTTGAGGCCAAAAGTTTTGATTTTGGTTTCATCACTCCAAATTACTTTGTTCCAGAAGTTTGGAGGCTTGTTTCTGTGCTGTTTGGCGTATTGGAGTAATGACTTTCTTCTGGAGACTCAAACATGCAGCTCATTTTTCTTCAAGTGCCTCCATTTTGTGCATCTTGAGACAGTCACACCGCTAGTTTTCAGTGAGTCCTGTATTTCAGCTGATGTTATTTGTGGGTTTTTCTTTGTATTCCAAACAATTTTCCTGGCAGTTGTGGCCAAAATGTTTGTTGTTCTACCTGATCGTGGTTTGGATTTTACAGAGCCCCTGATTTTCCATTTGTTAATGACAGTTTGAACAATGCTGACTGGCATTATCAATACCTTGGATATCTTTTTGTATCCCTTTCCTGTTTAAGTTCAACTATCTTTTCCCGTAGGTCTGTTGACAATTCTTTTGCTTTCCCCACGACTAACAATCCAGAAATGTTAGTGGCTGGATGAAAGATGCAAGAGTGTGTCTGGATCCCAGAAACTCACTCAGCTTTATGCACACACTGATTACAAGCAAACAGGTTACAGGTGAAGATGTTACCTTTATTAGCCATTCAAACTAATTTCTGTCAACGTCTGTGCATGATATCAGGCCAAATTCACCAGGGTAAGTGAACTTTTGATCAGGGTCATTTTGATGTTTTTGTTTATTATTAATTATTATTTATTCATATAGCACCATTAGATTCCATGGCGCTTTACATATAGAAAGTGCAAATAGAGTCAGTGGAGCCTTGTTTAGGAGTCTCAAACATGGGACTAGCCAGATATCCCTCCAGGGAAGGACCTAGCCATGGGGTGGCTCCTTGAGGACACCACCATAACCACCATATTATGTGGCCCTTTCAGTCAATATCCAGCTCTTTATGAGTTTAAAGATATGACAAGGGAAATACCAAAGCCAGGTATCCATCCACAGACAGCTGTTTGCCCCTCATCAGTGTGGAGTAGGATTCTGGCTAGGTGGGAGCAATGCCTGGTAGACCAACATCACGAAACAAATAGAAAGGGCAGATGAGGACAAGTACAGTATGCATGGGCAATCAAATCGTACATATACAGGAGGGGAGAGGACCCTGTCTGTGAGGGCTCACAGTCTACGAGGGACAGGTGGGGATACAGTAGGAGGAGGAAGTTCTGAAAATGAGGTGGTGCAGTGGACCGGGTCTAATTGTAGGTTGTAGGCTTGTCAGAAGAGGTGGGTCTTCAGGTTTCTTTTGAAGGTTCCCAGGGTAGTTGAGTGTCTGATTTGATGGGGAGAGAGTTCCAGAGTATATCTTCAATGCGGATGTGGGAGGAGGTAATGAGAGGGGAGTAAAGAAGGAGCTCTTGTGAGGATTGCATATTGCATGAGGGTAGATGTCCGGAGACCATGTCAGAGATGTATGGGGGGAACAGGTTGTGGATGGCTTTGTATGCCATGGTTAGGGTTTTGAACCAGGATCTCTGAGAACTGGGGAGCCAATGAAGGGCTTGGCAGAGGGGGGAGACATTGGAGTAGCGGGGAGACAGGTGGATTAGTCGGGCAGTGTAGTTTAGAATAGACTGGAGAGATGCGAGGGAGGTAGCGGAGAGGCCGGTGAGCAGAAGGTTGCAGCAGTCAAGGCGGGAGATGATGAGAGAATGAATAAGTGTTTTAACAGTATCATGGTCAATTAAAGTGCAGATCCGGGATATGTTTTCAAGCTGGAGACGGCAGGAGGTGGTGAGGGCTTGGATGTGAGGCTTGAAGGAGAGGGAAGAGTCGAGGATTACCCTGAGGCACTTGGCATGGAGGACTGGGGAGAGTGAGCAGTTGTTGACAGTGATGGATAGGTCTGGTTGAGTGGAAGAGCGACTTGGGTGGAAGACGATGAACTCGGTTTTGTCCATGTTCAGTTTTAGGAAGCGAGCAGAGAAAGATGAGATGACAGACAGGTATTGTGGAATTTTGGATAGTAGGGAGGTTATATCGGGCCCAGACAGAGAGATCTGGGTGTCGTCGGCGTAGAGGTGGTACTGGAGGCCATGGGACTCAATGCGTTGTCCAAGGCCAAGGGTGTAGATGGAGAAGAGTAGTGGCCCCAGAACTGAGCCTTCGGGGACACCGACAGGGGGTAGGGTGAGGAGGAGGTGGGGGAGTGGGAGATGCTGAAAGTCTGGTTTGTTAGGTATGATGAGATCCAGGAGAGGGCTAGGTCAGTAATGCCAAGAGATTCTAGAGTCTGAAGTAGGAGGGAATGGTCAATAGTGTTAAATGCGGAAGATAGGTCAAGGAGGAGGAGGACGGGTAGTAGTGTCGCTTGCTTTTGGCGGTCAGCAGGTCGTTGATGACTTTGTTAAGGGCTGTGGAGTGGTGGGATCGGAAAACGGATTGTAGGCGGTCAAAAAGGTTGCAGAAGGAGAGGTAGGAGGACAGTTCAGAATGGACTTGTTATTCAAGTAGTTTTGAGGCAAAAGGGAGAAAAAATATGGGGTGGTAGTTAGAGACACATGCAGGGTCGAGGGAGGGTTTTTTGAGGATGGGTGTTATCAAGGCGTGTTTGAAGGATTAGGGGAAGATGCAGTGGTGAATGATAAGTTGAAATTAGCAATGGGTTGAGGAATGGATGAGATAGGTGAGGCGCAGGGTGAGTGTGAGTCAGAAGGGAGAGTTGATCTTCTGTCATGGCGGAGAGGCTTCCTTTGGATGAGGAGGGTTGGGTGGTAAAGGGGAGGGCCGAGGGAACAGTGGGTCAAGCCATCTCTGATTTTTCAATCTTCTGTTTGAAGAAGGAGCAAAGTCATTGGCAGGATGAGGGGAGAGGGAGGAGGCAGGGGGGTGGAGTAGTGAGTTGAAAGTTTTGAGTAGTTGTTTGGGTTTGTAGGTATTAGGTTATTGTTATGATTTTATAAAGAAAAAACACAGTAGTTTGAAAATAAATGGCTTCACCCACCCAACCACTAACCATGAGTGGAAAAAAAGTTTTGTGTTATCAGTCAATATTCTCTGAAAAATGACAAGAAAGCAAAAAATCTGCTGGAGTATGGTTGAGCGAGTTGACCAGCATGCATCAACACTGGGAACAAGTAGAAGAGACATAGGATCAGATTTTGGTCGAGGTATGTACACTTATGAGCACATCTGTAGATATATACAGTTTCTCTTCAAGTCTTCCCACAAATGTTTGATTGGGTGATGTCTGGGGACTGTTAGGGCAAATCCAGCACCTCCCCTTCATTGTTATTGAACTATTTCTTGATGTACCCTTCGGTTTCATTGTCCAGCTGAAACACTATGCCATCCTTTTCATACCAAGAGTACTCAAGTGTAAAAAGGAACTCTCTTGTAGGATACTCACATATAGCTCAGCATTGGAACCACCATCATTCCTGGTCAATTACTCAACCCTTTTAGCCTTCTTCATTTTTTTCTTACAACTTTTGTCCCATAAACCCATTTTGGCTTTTTCACTGGCCAGATGCACCCATTTCCAGCCTTCAAATGTCCACTATTTGTACTTTTTTGCTTTTTTAAGTTGATGCTTCTTATGATGATATTGAAGTCGAGGCTTCTTCACCTTTATTTCGGTCACCATTCCAGACTTGTGTAACATGCATCAAACAGTGCTTGCATGGACGTCTGTGATCTCACTTTTATGAAGCATATGAGCAGCCTCCACTGATGTGTTTGTCGCTCCAGAATTGATAGACCTGTGATGAGCTAACTTGACTCCAATATTATGACTGGACATCCACCTTTTGGGCTTGAATAGATAGATGGACTTCATTTTGTATTCTTCCAACTGTCATGATACTCACATAATGCATTTGGCAATTTTCATGGCCAGGAGACCGCTATCTGATGAGGTGGATGATGCTGTTTCTCCTTTTTTGGGAAATTCATGGCTTTCATTGAAATCAACCTAAAACACACTGAGTTATCGGGAATGTGAGAACAGGTTGTCATTTCTAGTATACAAGAAAAAAAAAAATTTTTGTTTACCTTCAGGAGCAAAATAGTAACAATGCAGTGAGAGGGCAAGAATCTGCATAACTAATCATATGCTAAATAGTTGCAAATGTATACATGAGATAGACAAGATGATTGTCTACAAAATGAAGGTAGTCTCACGCTGAAAGCTGTAGTGGATGATAAATTATGGAGCCTGAAAGTCAAAGTTTAAAACATTGTTATCCTTTTGCTCATCAGGGTATATTAAAACTGTATATAAAACACTAGTTTTCATAAACAGAATAGCCTCAATTATATAGAGTAAATGCTATGTGAACATTAGTTACATCAATTGGAAGACTAGTGCATCACAGGAAAAAGGCAATGGGTTGACGTAAGGTATTTCATTATCACAGGAAATCCTAATAACATTAGCATGTGACCTCATTGTGGATTTTCTCCATATCAGCAGATGGGATTTCTTGTACAAAACATGTACATCTGTTTAGTTAGAGTTCCCCATCTAAATAATACTTAATAATATTTTTAATTATTATAGTGCCAGCATATTCTGCAGCACTTTACAATTCAAAGGAGACTTGTACAAGCAAGCTAAGGCATTACACTGTATTTAAACACATTCTACAAGGAGTGAGGGCCCTGCTTAAAATCTTTAAGAATTAGGGTAGGCACAAAAGGAAAAAATAAAGTGTTTGTCGTGTAAGATCATTAGTATAATAAATAGGGGCATTCAAATAAATCTGCATGAACCGGTCACCAACCAGTATCTGTATAAATACAGGCATAAAGTGCTACTGAGTGTGTGGAAAAGAAAACAGGGGATAGTTAGATAAGTACAATGAGGTGTTAATCTAGTCTAAAGAAATGTGTTTTTAGGGCACGCTTGAAACTGTGGAAACTGTGAATTAACTGGATTTTTGGGGTAGTGCATTCTACAAAACTGGTGCAGTATGAGAGAAGTCTTGGAGTTGGGAGGAGAAGTTTGGATTATAGAGGATGTTAGCATTAGGTGATTAGCAGATCGAAGAGGACATGTAGGGTGGTAGATAGAGATGAGGCAAGGTATCTGGGGTGATGCACAGTTGTGAAGAGCTTGTGTGTAAGGGTAATGAGTTTATATTTAATTCTGTAGCGGATGCGCAACCAGTGCAATGTCTGGCACTTGGTTGCGGATTCAGTGTAGCGGTTGGACAGAAATATGATCATGGCTGTTGCAATCATGGTGGTTTGGAAAGATGTGAGTTAGTAAAAGGGAGACTGATTATAGAGAAATGCAGTAATCCAGGCAAGAATGAATCAGAGTTACAGTAAGTTTTGCAAAGTCAAAGAGAAGAAAAGGTTGAATTTTAGAGAAGCATCTGTGGTGCAGCTACATGAACGTTTGATTGGATATAGAGTGTGAAAGAGAGATCTGAGTCAAATATAAATCAAAACAGTGGGCGCACTGCTTGGGAGTTATGAAAGAACCACATATAGACATGGCTAGGGATGAGCGAGTACTAAAAATTCGGACACTGTAGACTCATAATGATAGGTCCCGATACTCGGTACTCGTTATGAGTATAGCGAGTCCTATTTAAGTCAATGGTGAAGCGAGTATTGCGATTAATTCCTCTGTTGCTGAACCCTATAAAAAGGTCTGGCAGCAGAGGAAAAACCTGCAATTCCCTAATTCATTGTTTAGAAGCCGGCGGTAAAAATCCATAAACTGTAAATAAAAAACGGACTCTCCCGGATTGCCCCGGTCCGATGCAATCCGGTCCTATAGAGTCCCATGTTAGGGTAGCCGGATTGAACCGGACCGGTTTTGTCAGATTTTATAACCGGATGAAACCGGGATTGCCCTGGTCGGGCCAATCCGGTCCCATAGAGTCCCATGTTAGGGGGCGCCGGATTGCCCTGGACCAGGCCAATCCGGTTTGATCCGGTTATAAAAGTCCGACAAAACCGGTCCAGGACAATCCGGCGCACCGTAACATGGGACTCTATGGTACCGGGGTAATTTCACTTGCAATTTGCTGGTTGCAGTGAAATCAACAGTCAATCCGGGACAATCCGGTTTTAATCTACAGCTTATAGCTTTTACCGCAGGCTTCTAAACAATGAATTAGGGAATTGCAGTTTTTCCTCTGCTTGCCAGACCTCTTTATAGGGTCCAGCAGCAGAGGAATTGCATTTCCCTTGATTTACACTGGACTCGTTACTGTGCGAGTAATCGCTAGGAAACTCGCAGAGTAACGAGTAGCCCGAGTACCCGAATATTCAGTGAGTAACGAATATTAACAAGTAGACTCCACTCATCCCTAGACATGGCGATTTCAGGTTTTAGTAATGCAGAGGGAAACACATGTTTTTTCAGATTCAGGTTTAGATGAAGTGGCAGAAAAAGCAGGTGGAAAAAGAGTAACGTAAATATTTGATGGGGAATATTTTCGGGCATTGACTACATTATTTTATATATTCAGTTAATAAAACACAACCGGTATTAAAAAACTTGGCAAAGTACAACATAGCTTCTAGAGATGATAGATCTACCAAAATTTGAATTTGCCAAATCATCTAGGTTTTCATTGGAAATTTGATTTGCAGCAAAGTTATTCTCTGCGAGCTGAATGGCCTTATTATGCTCTGGGGTCTCTCAGACCATAATAAATATAAGATGTGGAAAAAATAAATATTAATACTGTATTTTGCACACTAAAGGATGCACTTTGTATCCCCAAAAATGTGGAGGAAATGGTCTGAAAGTAGCTGGTGGATCTGGGTCACAGGAGCAAGGTCGCTGCTACAGGAAGCTTTTGGAAGTTGTAGTGGGGAGATGCTGTTGCCCTCAGCTGGGAGAGGATGTCCTGGTGGTGCGAGCAGGAGTCATTGATCCTCAATGGTGGGCATCAGGAAATGTTGTACAGTGCAAATCTGAGCAATTGATCTCCAAAAGTGGGCTTCAGGAAATGGCGACGGGAGGCGCACATGGGCAGATTTAGATCTGGGCTCATCATTGCATTGCATGCGCAGCCTACGGCGCCATACTACTGATGCCCACCACTGTGACATCAATGGCTCCTGCCTTGCACCGCAAAAGATATCCCTTCCTCCCAGCGTGGCCCGCAGCTGAGCCCTACTTCTGCCACCTCAACCCTGTGTATCGGCAACCCTGCCTCATGTGACCCCATTCCACTGCTGCCACCCCCCCAATAAGCTAAATTCAGACTATAAAGCAGAGCCCCATTTACACAAAACATTTTTGGTTTTCCTCCTCTAAATTTGGGGTATGTCTTATGGTTCATTGCCTGTTATAGTCCTCAAAAAACGGTACTTACTGTTCAGCTGTCATGGAGATGCCTGGCATGTACGCAAAAGAAGATAAAAACCTGGTAAAAGACAAAAGGGGCCCTAGCAATAGGGAAAGGGGATTAGAGATTACTCCTAAACACTAACAAAGTACTCCCTATCATCACTAGATGGGTCTTTTCCTGTGCGTGATCACATGCCTAAGCCCTGTCTGACCCTGGGCTAGCCCTGGCTAGTGAGTAAGACAGCAAGACGCCAGTCATACTACCACTATAAAGCAACACTAGGAGAGAGACAAAGCAATAGGAATCAAACAACAAATGGAATTGCACAGCTTCCATGAGGACAACTTCTCCTTGAAGGTCAGTATAGAGGAACTATAACTGGTGCATGGGAGACTAAGGAGTGAGTTTTAATAATGAAAAAGAGGGCAGCAAGGTGCAGCAGATGAGATTAGAGCTTTATTAAATCTCAGCAGGATCAAAAAGGCACTGTTAACCCCTTCAACATCAAATGAAATTACATCTGCTCAACTCATGTTCATTGCCGAGTGGAATCCAAAGAAGAACTGTGATTTGCTAATCATCATGACTTTCTAAATGCAGTTACCACAAAGGTCTCAGGCAGACATCACACTTATGACATCAGCTCTTTGGCACCTCCACTCTTTAATATCTTCTGTGCGGTCCTTGACCCTATCTTCTTATTACCGTTACTGACTGCTGAATTCCCGGGCCTCATCACTGTAGGCTGGAACGTCTAGTTCTAATGAGGCCCTAGATGTTTCTGAGAAAGCAAGCATCAATTTGTGGTTCCGTGACTTTGCAATTGCATGAGTGTTAACATACTGGGCCTTATTAGAGCTGGAACTCCAAGCCTAGAGACAAGACGTCTTGGAGTTTACTGTTGGGCAACAGTGATAAGATGTCTCTAGGACCAGACAGGTGATCTTACAGAACAGAGGGGATAGAGAGGTAAGTGGTAAGATGAGTATAATTTTTTTTTATTTTTCAATCTTTTGATGATCCAACTGTCCGCCATTTTGCTAGAAACACAAGGAAGTGAATCTTAAACAATAATCTGCATTTTGGCAAATGAGGATTTTTGTAATATTCTAACAGAATTCAATCCCACTTGAATATATTTGCTAATCTTTAATAACTTCCATTCAACCGGGCTATACATGGAAGGGACAGGTCCACAAAAGCGGGAGAAACTTTTACTTACCAGCTCTTCATGTAATTATTTGGAAGTCGGGTTTTACTTACAATATGTTTGTGGCTTCCGTCAAAGGTATACATTTCCTGACCCTTTCCTCTAAATAAAGGCTCCAAAACATACCACTGTATAGGTATGGTAAAAAAAAAAAACACATACCATGTAATGTTTTATTTTGGAGGATGCCTTTGTAAAGAGGAGGACAATCCACTATGCTACTCCATACAGTGAAAAAAAGATCTGCATACCGGGCGAGCCCAAAGATCACTAAAAGGTGCACGGAGCCCTTTGCTATGTTTAAGTCTTGACGTGAACATAGTATTGTGAAAATAAAGATTAACTCTAATAATATTGTTTCAGAAGAATATAATTTTCACAGCTTTTCCCGATATTTTTCTGACATTAGATATGTTTTCACAAGACAGAAGAATACTTAATATCAACAGACCACAAGGGAGGTATATTTAGGTGAACTGCCACAGAGTTCTGTCGTTTGTTTTTATGACTATGCATTAAAATTTAGTTGTATAGATAATTGTTTGTCTCTCCTCAATAAAGTGAGGCAAAATGACGGGGTTTTAATAAAAAAAAAAGGCCACATGGGGGGAATTAAAAAGGTTGATGCTTCATTGTCAAATTACATTTGCAAAAAATCATAAAATATCAGCAAGAATTAACAGTTATTAACATGCACGGATGAAATACAACTTAGGAAGAGGTTGCGTGAGTTTATTGGGAAACATTTGTTTTACAGCAAGTTAAATAAAAATGTACCATGGTCCTAGAAAATGCAAATTAAAGAAAATACCTTAGTCCACCCATCATGTTGTCTTGTCAGAAATGGGCGATAATTTTTTCCTGCAAAACTTCTTTGTACCAAGTAACTCTTGCAGTCCATGATCCAAACAGCTCCACTTCTAGCTTGTGATTTCCCGCTAGGACAAATCGTCAGCACTTCATGAATAGGGATGAGTGAATTGGACTGTTAAGTTCAGAGTTCGTACCGAACACAGACTTTAAAAATAATGTCAGCGTTGGGGTGCGGAGTTCGGGTTCCTTAAGTATGGAATCACTGGAGTGAGCATCGCTGTGCTTGGGTACACTTGGTGCTCAGCCTAGTGCGAGCCTCTTGAAGTGTTTGAATGGCTCACACTAGGGGTAAAATCAGAGGTTTCGGTCGTAGTGTGTACAAAAAAATTAAAATGACAAAACCCCACCCTTCCTCGGAAGTGTTTTGCTTATGGCTGACTGGCTGTATGTGAGTGAAGAGCAGAACTGCCCAATCAGTGACTTCCAATGAGGTTCAAGTCAAGCTCGGGACAAGAACTGGACTTTAAAAAAAGAGTCCGGTTTAGTCCCTAGAACACACACTTTCATGGGTCTGCTCATCAATATTCATGAATATGACCATGAAACTGACTTACTCCAACAGCAAAGCTAGCCTCATCTATGCATATACAACCATAATGAAAAATGAGCAAATACCCTAGAATAATTAAAGTAAATAGCTAAAGTGCATGAAAATAAACAGGGTACTTGGTGACATTATTTGATCAAAAAATGTTCAAGCTATCCCCCAACGACAAGGTGACCCCATCGGGACGGACCCTACCTAACATTGCTAAAAACCTTACCATGTGTCTTGACCTACTTACCCCTTGCCATGCATTTCACAGGACACATGGTAGGGTTTTTTAACACTGTTTGGTAGGGACTGTCCCGATGGGGTCACCTTCTCGTTGGTGGGACGGCTTGCACATTTTTTGACCAAATAATGTCACCATGTACCCTGTTTATTTTCATGCACTTTGGCTATTTGCTTTAATTATTCTAGGGTATTTGTTCATTTTTCCTTATTGTTCTTTTTGCTATTATAAGGCCGTGCACCACTGCGTGATTACATTTTATTTCCAGCCGTGTTTTGTTTCATATATACATATGCAGCAGCAATGACAGAGAGAGATGGCTTCTTTAGCTGTTAAATTAGCTAGTCAGCCAGCCCACTTCACCCAGAATAGTTAATATAATGACACAGCCATGTTTGTTGAACCCAATCTTGAATTGGACCCAGACTCGTGACTGTTGCTGATTGCAGAAGACCAGAACACCTGTCTAAATACAATTATATTAAGAAAATGTATTTATTTAAATAAATAACACATCTAAAGAACAACATTTTGATGCGGATAACCCATTTAAGACATGTTTGATCAGTGAATTTAGGATGAAATTATACAAACTATTGTATCCTTAGGAAATTGTTGAACCACTTCTTTCCACAGTGCTTTCTTCGTTGGGAGCCCATTATAATCAATAGCTTATCATGTGACCTTGGCATTAGTTCCATATATTAGCAATACGGCGCTATTAATTTAGAAAATACCTTTAATGGGCTGTACATGTGAAATAATGGTTTTATGGCACCAAAACAAAAACATATGGTCCAATTTTCTTTAAAACGTTTTGAAGAAAACGATTGGCATTCAATGTTGTTGCAAAGAAGCTTATGTGCATTTCTCTGGGGATCCGAAATAATAAATCATGAACTTTTCAGTCCATTTGTGACCTTTATTGGTGTGCTTTAATATATAAATTTGATATGCTTCATATGCCCATAGAATCCAGTTATGATTCTAATGTGGTATCAGTTTGAACCATAGCTAGATTCTATGGGCCTGTGAAGCGTATCAAATGGTCCTTGTACACCACCGCTTTATAACTTGAAGTGTAAATGTAATTTCATTTAAAAGCAAAAACAATACTCCACTGGTTGTTAATGATGAGTCACAAAACAGCTAAGATAATGCTTTTTTGTGTTATATGACTTCCTCAACCTTTGTGCGCTTTTAAAAACTGAATTTTAGGGCTGTGTGGGTTTGGCCAGCAGCTGTTCAGGAGCAGTGCAATGTGACAGCAGAGAAGGGGCAAGAGAGATCCTTAGCTGTGTGGGGAGTCAGCTGAGAAGGAGACAGATGATAGATCAGAGAGGCTTGTGCTAATAAAGAGCAGATGAGATTGCACTCATCCTGACATTCTGATGTTGCTCAGCACTGTGCTGTAGTCTGAAATAATCTGATACATTGTCACTTTATCAGCTGCAGTCAGGAGCTCGCACACAGTATAGGCTCTGCCCACTCCCTTATTTGGTTATTTGGCTGTTTTCAGTGTGAAGATGGATCTGACTGAGAATGAGCTTCAGACACAGTCTAGTGAGAACATCTTGTAGAAGGTTTATGAATGGTTTTCCACCAGATTTCACTTACCGTATATACTCGTGTATAAGCCGAGTTTTTCAGCACATAAAATGTGCTGAAAAGTCCCCTTTCGGCTTATACACGGGTATATACGGTAATTTCTGCCATCAACGTCACTCAGCCCCCCCCCCCGTGGTCTCCCCCCCCCGCCGTATATACAGCCCCCCCGTGGTATCCAGGGCCCCCCTTGCTGCACCTGTAAAGGAAGATGTGAGTATACTTATCGCTGCTGCTGCCGCCGCCTCCGCTCCGCTTCTCGGTCACCGCGCTGCTCCGGCCGGGTCTTCATGCTTCCTGTTCCTTCTCCGGCGCTCAGGAAATGACGTCATTGTTCGAGCGTCGGAGAAGAAACAGGAAGCATGAAGACCCGGCCGGAGCAGCGCGGTGACCGAGAAGCGGAGCGGCGGCAGCAGCGATAAGTATACTGACATCTTCCTTTACAGGTGCAGCAAGGGGGGCCCTGGATACCACGGGGGGCTGTATACAGCTGGGGCTGCTGTATACAGCTGGGGCCCCTGTATACTAATGGGGGGGGGTCTGTATACCCCTGGGGCTGCTGCGGTATATACCCCCTGGGGCTGCTGCTGTATATACCCCCTGGGGCTGACCCTGCTGCTGCTGTATATACCCCCTGGGGCTGCTGCTGTATATACCCCCTGGGGCTGCTGCTGTATATACCTCCTGGGGCTGCTGCATGGTATACTAACCACTGGGGCTGCTGCTGTATACTACTACTGGGGCTGCTGTGTATACTACTACTGGGGCTCTGTATACTACTACTGGGGCTGCTGCTGTATATACTCACTGGGGCTGCTGCTGTATATACCACTGGGTGCTGCTGTATACTACTACTGGGGCTGCTGTATACTACCTACTGGGGCTGCTGCTGTATATACCACTGAGGGCTGCTGTATACTACTACTGGGGCTGCTGTATACTACCACTGGGGCTTGCTGTATACTACCACTGGGGCTGCTGTTATATCTTGGGGCTGTATACTACTACTGGGGCTGCTGCTGTATACTACTACTGGGGTGCTGCTGTATACTACTACTGGGGCTGCTGTGTATATACCACTGAGGCTGCTGTATACTACTACTGGGGCTGCTGTATACTACCTCTGGGGCTTCTGTATACTACCACTGGGGCTGCTGTATATATTTCTGGGGCTGCTGTATACTACCACTGGGGCTGCTGCTGTATATACCACTTTGGAGGCTGCTGTATATACCTCTGGGGCTTCTGTATACTACCACTGGGGCTGCTGTATATATCTCTGGGGCTGCTGTATACTACCACTGGGGAGGCTGCTGTATATACCTCTGGGGCTTCTGTATACTACCACTGGGGCTGCTGTATATATCTCTGGGGCTGCTGTATACTACCACTGGGGCTGCTGCTGTATATACCACTGGGGAGGCTGCTGAATATACCTCTGGGGCTGCTGTATACTACCACTGGGGCTGCTGTATATATCTCTGGGGCTGCTGTATACTACCACTGGGGCTGCTGCTGTATATACCACTGGGGAGGCTGCTGTAACACTGCTGGGGCCTGTATGTACCACTGGGGAGGCTGCTGTATACCACACTTCTGGGGGCTGTATACTACCACTGGGGAGGCCTGTATACCACTGCGCGGGCCTGTATACCACACTGCTGGGGGCTGTATACCTGTGCTGGGGTCCACCCTCGGCTTATACACGAGTCAATAGGTTTTCCCAGATTTTGGGGGCAAAAGTAGGGGGGTCGGCTTATACACGGGTCGGCTTATACACGAGTATATACGGTATAAAGTATATTCAAAAGTTTATTAAAATCTCTTGCTCTATATTATTATTAAATAAAAATGTAAATGGCGGTTACGCTTTAAAACACACTGATGAAGGTCCCTAGCAGACTGAAATGTTTATGATTTATTATTTCGGATCACCAAATAAACGCACATAAGCTTCATTGCAACAATATTGAGTGCCAAGTGCTTTTTCAAAATAAACTGGCTTAGGAACCTATTTGAGCACCATGCCATTTTTGGAAGTGTCATTATATTTCTTAGACTTCTTTAAAAAACTGTATCTGCATTTCTTATATTGAAATCTAACCAATTTAGAAATTAAGTTTTATTAGCAGAAAAAAAAGGTGCTCTGTTGGTATCACCAGGTAAATGCACAATGTACAGTCTACTTATAAACTTTTCATAAACTTCTTGAGTAGACACAAGTTCCTCTTCCTCACCAGCGGCAGGACGCCTACCTACAAATGTTCTATTCGCTTTGCAGATTTGTTTTCAATTATGTTGCATAGCCCCATATACTCCAGCTGTTTGCACCATCTCTAGAAGGTCAAAGGTAGACAATGAACATACTTTAAGGAAGGTTCTAGAAGCTTTAGCTAATACTATTGGATAAACTGGAGTCTAAGAGAATTAATTGCAACTCATAAACTACCTGAAACGCTGCTTAAAAAATGTAAGCTATACTTCTATCTTCATTGTAATGGAAATTCAGAACTAATCTATCCTGATATCTCCACTATATTGTGTTTCACCTTAATATTCCCTTGTATATTGAAGGTTGTAGCATGTTTAAGTATGTCTATAAATTCTATAAATTGACTTATCCTATATCCTGTTTCCTGGACTTAACAAGTGCTTCTGCATCATTAGCAAACACATCGTCTGTTGAAGGATCAAAACAAGTCAAGTTGACTTTATTTCATTTTGATTTGAGGTATTCCAGATGCGATATCCACTATGTATTCCTACAAATGTAATGCTTGTGCACTTTATGGGTTGATTTGTTTAAGCCCAGGTTAGGGGCTCACTTATCTGGGTGGCCAAAAAGGTTGACTGCACAAAACTAAAATTAAGCTACATTCCCATGTTCTGTGTTTGGGCAGTTTTTTACAGTTTTTTTGTAAGCCAAAACCAGGAGTGGATGAAAAATACAGAGATGGTGACGTCTTCTTATTAGACAACGTTCACACGTTGAGTACCTGGTCAGTGTTTTCTATCAGTATTTACAAGCTAAATCCAGGAGTGGAACAATCAGAGGAAAAGTATAATAGAAACACCTGCACCACTTCTGTATTTATCACCCACTCCTTTTTTTATCTTATAAAAACTGATGTGTAAAACTGACCAAAAACTCAGCATGTGAACGCCTCCTTAGAGTTGTCTAAATAGGTGTAAACTTAGAATTCAATTTTGGTGTTTTTTGCTAATTTATTATAACTCTTCTAAGAACAACATAAGAACGCCTGCGAAAAATGGACTTCGAGTTATTAAATCATATATTTCTTCAAATATATCTTTCGTTAGAACATCATGACTCTTTAAAGGATTTATCCACTTCTTGAAAGCAAAAAGTAAAAACAGCAAATGGTATAAAATAAACAATAATCTCCTATTTAATTCCTACACACCCTGGTCCATTTTGGTATAGCTGGCAGGTATATAACTGTTGCAGCCAAATAATAGCCTCAGCAGTCATGTGACTCATTACTGGTGTAATGTTGGTGGATGTGAAACCACTGCATCATAAGCCAGACTTACCCTGGATGGGTGTGACTAAGTGTCCACCGGGTTGTCACGCTTACAGGGTGAGGGAACCAGGTAACCAGATGGTGAGGTAGGCGAAGGGTTTCAGGGTGATCTAATCTGAGCCTTATACTAGGGTTCCCTGGCTTGCACTGCTCTCGGAGGTACCTCTGATGGTGAGAAGGTCGAAGTCGACACCCTTTTTCCTAAGCTCCTGCAAAGCCCTAGGCTGAGAACCCCTACCCCCACATATGGATAAGGAATCACCGCTACTCCCAAGGAAAGGAAACACTAGGAAAGACTTCAGCAAGAAAGCACATGTGCACTTCACAGCTCAGTGACCAGGAAAAGTCTAACTCTATCAACGGCATGTGATAGAGGACAGGGAAGGGTATTTAAGGCCAGGGGAAGGAGATTCCAGGTGAGTCACACCTAAGTTTCACATCATGCAGCAGCTGAGCTCAGTTCACAATAAAACTGACATTAACTCATGCAGTTCCTGAAGTAATGAACACACATTCGATAACAGCAGCATCCAACATAGACTACAGGGAGTCAGCGCAAATGAGTGCGTGACACGAGTCTTCACTAGAGCCTCTGGTGGTGTGGATAGGCTGGACTGCCGGTACCACTCCAGGGCAGTCCTCGGGACTGCAGCAGCTGACCGGTGGGTCAGCAGATGTGGGACATGGTACAGGAGAACAAGACAAAAGCATAGTCAGACAGTCCAAGGTTAGGGCAAGCAGTACAGGTTACAAGGTCAGAGAGCAAAAGCCAAGGTCAGGACTGAAGAGCTCAGACAGGATGAGTTTAAAAAGCCAGGTCAGTAATGGGAGAATCAAAGAAACACATGAATGGGAAAGTAGCAGACAAACTAAATAGGAACCAAAGATCAGGCAAGGAAAGGAGGGTGGAGTCAACTGAAATTGATAATCCGGGGAAGAAAATCTCTATAGAACAGGGTGGATACAAATTCCTGCAGAGCTTGGCCGTGCCCCCGTAGTTCAAACAACAGCCCAATGTAACTCAGAGTGATGGCAAGGCACCGCAGATACTGGGTAGAGGAGATGAAGGTACTTCAGAGACTGAAGGTCACCACCTTACAGCATCGTCCATACAGGCCACATTTTGCACCGTCTGACTTCCATCTGTTAACAATAATAAAAGATGATCTGCGAGGACATCACTGTGCACCTGATAAAGAAGTTGAGAGAACTGTGAGGGGCCAGTTGCGGAAACAGAGTGTCGACTTGTTCCGTCATGGCTTCAGAAAAATTGTTAATCATTGGCAGAAGTGTATCCTATTGTGTGGTGATTATGTGTAAAAGTGAATACTGGTAACTGCTGTGTGCTGAACACATAGAGGTGGACAGCTCCGCATTTACAGTAACAGAGCGGAGGATACTGTAATGAATGTCATTACAGCATCTCGGACAGCTCAGCCACAGAGATGCCAGGTATGTGCTGTACATAAATAGCGTAAAGCACCTCGGACAGCTCCATGCAGGAGCTTGTACAAATGTGCTGTACACTAATTGCGTAAAGACCCGCCGCCGGCTTCTTCTGTTCTGAAAATTAACTCAACAATTAGCGGCTTTAATTTTACTTAGGATTTAACCCCTCAAGACCCATGGTGTGATGACACCATGTGTCAAGAGAGTGAGGACACTGTCTTGACACAGAACCAGATACATATGGGTCATGCACAGATTGGGCGCTTTTGTGAAACCGCATCCAATGGCCACCAAAATACTGTACTAAAAACTGGTGCAAAAATCCGCATGAGCATCAGACATAAAAACACACTTATAATAAAAATTACAATAAATAGCAAGTGCCGTAAAAAAGTGACAAAAAACAGGGTTTTTAGTTAATACGTTTTTTGCAAAAAAGGTCATTTAAGCTGCCTCACCTCGACACGGTAACCCTGATCGAGACAGTCCCTATCTAATGTGTTAAAAACCTGCTAGTGTGTACATACCTCTAAACAGGACACTTTAAGTGATCTGCATATTTAAGTCTGCTACACAGACGCCCATATTAGAAGAGATTTTTCCTATGTCCTGCTTAGAGGTATGTACACATTAGCAGATTTTTAACACAGTAGGTAGGGACTGTCTCGATCAGGATTACCGTGTTGAGGTGAGACAGCTTAAATGACCTTTTTTGCAAAAAAACGTATGAACTAAAAACCCTGTTTTTTGTCACTTTTTTACAGCACTTGCTATTTATTGTCATTTTTATTATAACAGTGTGTTTTTATGTGTGACGTTCATGCGGATTTTTGCACCAGTTTTTAACACTGTCTTGACACATGCTGCCACCACACCAGCATGTTATTAACCCCTCGCACACCGGGTTATGAACCGCATCAGCAGCCTCTGTTCGTTAAATTTGATTATTCCTCTGTTTCTTAACTAATCATCTTGTACTGCTGCTGTCACAGCGGTACAAGATGATTGGTTACTGTAACAGCACCGCAGGAAATTTAAAACGCGAGTATCACACCATGTGGTATATGGGTGCAAGTTTGACTCGCACTCATATACTTTTGATGGCCACTCGCGCTTGGAAATTGTGTGCAATCGCAGCATGCTGTGATTGCACTGGCATTTCCATCGCAGTGCGAGTGTAATGCGAGAAAATCGCATTGATGTGACCTGTATCATTTAAAGATACAGGTCCGAATGCAATGCAATTTTTTCTCGCATTACACTTGCGCGAGCCTTGCGCCAGTGTGCCTTCAGCCTAAGGATTATTTCTGCGTTTGATTTATTTAAATATTCCCATCGAAACCGAAGTTTCGAAGTGAAGGCATTACTTTTAATTCACCCCTTGTATAATGTTTTGCACAGAGTCTAGGCATGTCTCAACGTTCTGAAAAATAATTTATATTTTTGTGTTTAGCTTTATATGTCAGAAATACAAAATAGAAGAATTTTGTGGTGGCTAAAGCCATTGTTGCGGCTAAAGCCTGCACTTGAGTGACTAATTGTCTGTCTTTTCCTTCTTTATACCTGTATCTGGGGTTGGGAAGCTTAATGCAACTGAAGTCTAAACACAGACATCAAGCAATTCCACTGAGTTATTGCATTACTGAACAAGACACTGAAACTTTACTAAGCCATAAAAATAAATGACCTCTGTGTATCACAATATTCTTGATGTGTGTGTCATTGTCTTTCTGATCCAATATATGTTTGAAGAGATGCCAGCCGATAAAACAAATGATTGAAATAGATAAATAAGATCATATGGAACTTATCAATCAAGTGTTAGTGGGAGACGATGAAATGCCAGCGCTGTCCCCATCATTGCCCTGACTCTACCTTGATGTGGCTTATTACACTCTGTTCTGCTCTATTTTATAGAAAAATTTCAATGGAATTATTTCATTTATAATTGAAACCAGGTCACGTTCCACCACATGCCGTGACTGTTGACCATGACTCCATAATCTCGGGCTACCAGCCAAACAAATATGCACTAGAAAACAAAACATGTATGGGGGCTGACCTACCAGAGGTCTTAATAAGTTAATAAAGGGACAAGGATCATCAGAAGATTGCTTAGATTGTTTAAGGGGATCCTGTCGCCTCCGGAACGCCTCCTAAGCTAGCAAAACATGTCCCTGCAGCATCCCATCACTAATCTCACACTTCTTTTGTCTCCTAAAAGCATCCTGTGAAAGTGCATAAAAACGTTTTAATACTTACTCATTAGTGATTATAATTAGCAGGGGCTATATTCTTTAGTCACCAGGGCGTGTTGTTTTGCAGGCTCCAGGATCCACCCTCTCTCTGTCTGTCTGTTTGCTCTGCTTGTGCAGGCTTTGCCCTCCCCCTCTCTATCACTCACAGAATGCAAATCATTAGTCCTGCCTTCAGCTCCACATCACAGCAGCACAGACAGAGAGAGGGTGGATCCTCGAGGATGCAAAATAACATGCCCTGGGGACTAAAGAATATAGCCACTGCTAATTATAATCACTGATGAGTAATGTTTAAAACGTTTTTATGCACTTTCACAGGATGCTTTTAGGAGACAAAAGGAGTGTGAGATTAGTGATGGGATGCTGCAGGGACATGTTTTGGTAGCTTAGGAGGCGTTTTGGAGGTGACAGGATCCCTTTAAGAAAGCAAACAACCAAAATGTAGCAAGGAGGAATGAAAGAAACACACGGTCAGGCTCCCGCCATCTTGTTAATTCTGTTGCCACCTCTATGGTCATCACAGTGATATGGAGAAATGCTGGGAGGTATATGATCTTTAAATACCCTCCGAACAATCAATGCATTCAACAGTCCAAGTAGAGGGTTGATTCTGATGCCAATTAGCTGTCGGAGCATTTTTTAAAGTGGGTGTATCCTTTAATCAGTGCCAGTTATTGCATTGTTGGAGGTGACCATTTTGGATCACTACTGAAGTGTTGTCTTACTGTTGTCTTTTCTTCTGGATTTGTGGCCCCTTCCTCAGGACAAATCAATATCATATTGTCATGTTTCATGACGCTTCAGGGAATCTTAAAGTGCGTTGATAAATAAATCAACATTATATTCACCCTTTGATGTCTGGTGGAATAAGGCAGCATGGTTATTAACCCTTCCTCCTCCCTACTTAATTTTCTGAGATAATGACCTTTGGGTTTTCATTGGCTGTAAGCCATAACCATCAACATTAACATAAATAAACACATGAATTAGATCACTTTGTCTGTAATGACTCTATATAATATATGTGTTTCACTTTATGTATTGAAATACTGAAATAAATTATCTTTTTTCTAATTCATTGAGATGCAGCTGTAGGTAGTATGTTTCTTTGGCGCCCCACTGGTCGGGACGCCATGGAGGGGTACTGCACCCAAATAAGAGTGTGTAGTATTACTGTGACCAAGGAAATTGGGATGATGCATAAAAGATCCTCACAACATCCCCATTCATATACACCCTAGCGTAGAGGACCGTGGGTGAATCTGCTGTAGGGAAGACCCAGTCCTGTGGGAGGAGTCAGGTGGGTAGAAAAGTGTATGGGTGGGAGGACAGTTAGACAGAGAGTTAGTGACATCAAGGTGAGGAGAAAAGGATGACAGGAAAGTCGTTGTGACAGAAGCAGACCCTAGGGGAACCAGGTATTGCGGTCCACCGCAATCCGGACCGGTACTCCAACAACCAAAGGGGTCTGGTCTCGGGCAGAGGACACGGTGCGGGTGTTCATCCCGAGCCCTTAAACCAGAGGCCCCGAGCTTCTGTAGGAAGTCGCAGCCAAAGACCTGGCATATCCCTTGAAAAGGCATACCGAACTAGGGTCAAGGGGACCTAAAGGGGAGTCCTCTACCAAAGACCCGTGGGAGCCGGCTCGAGGCTCTGCATGCAGAGGCACTGCATGATAGAAGGAGAAGAGAGCGCAGTAAGAAACCAACAGGGAACAGCAGGCACACCACCGAGGATCCTAAGTGAAACATCCCGATTCCCTGGTGACTACTCAGGCCAGTAAGACCAGAGTGACTGTAACATCTGCTAATTTGCCTGTAGTACTGCAAGTAAACCCGTTCAGAGTTAAAGACTGTGTGACGTACTTTATTTCCCTCGCCTGATGAGCCGCACACTTGCTGCAGTGAAAAGGACAAGAGACTGTGCCATGTCGTAAGCTGCCTTCCCGTATAAAAACAACTATTACAACTGCCCTGGAGATCCCGCTCCACCTACAGGGATCATAACCATCTGGCTGCCCTACCATCACCCCGGAGGTCTGACCCGAAGCTCTGGTAACCATACCGGAACTGTAGGTGGCGTTACAAACTGTATTATTATTTTAACTGACTCTTTTCAGTGACCACCAGGTCACGGGACCAGGCACAGGCCCCCATGACATTCCCCTGTGAAACAATGCCCGAACTGAGTACCCCACGGCCTTGGGTGGGTCATTTCCTTTGAAAAACATTGAAATTTCAGAATGACCCATGAAATACAAAGAGTTGGGATTACAGCATAATGTAATTAATACCATTGTTGTGACAAAGAAAAATGCATGCCAATATGCATAACAATATATAAATCAATGTATTGAAGTCAAAGTGTAAAAAAAAATAAAAAATCAGGAGCTTTAATATGAAGACAAATATATTACTGGTAAATAATTATTGGAGCAACCAATATTAGATCTAGACAGCTATCAATTGTTAGTGAAAATTCACTAAAATATTTGTAAAAATACTTATATCAGGTCATGGCTACAGAAATATGCAACTGTTTAAGAGCGCGTAGCGCATCACTAGGAACAGGAACAGCAGACTGCAGGGGATTTCCACAACACTTAGCTGGCAAAGGATTAAAAGGGCTATTAATGTGGTCATCATTAGAGTGCCCTGCTGATACCAACATCACAATAACAGCTTTATTTACATACTAAATATGGCACATATAGAAACCATCAGAGCAAAGGCAAAACATTGAAGAGCTGATGAAAGAATAATGTCTGTGTTTATCTGGAACTACAAGAAATGTTCAATGGAACATTATTAGAAACGTTCTCTTACTTGTGCTTATTTATCCACTATCACAACTAGAAAGGAATACTGGTCTGCTCTGCATAAAATTGTTTCTACTTTTTCCGGAGGCCATAGGTATTTTCGGCAATGTGTGCTCCGTATTGCTTTTGGTCAACAGATGATTCTGCCACTTTGTTCTGCAAATCGGCAAAGGTCATGTTAGTGAAATCTCACCAGTAGTCAGACACTGATGGCATGTAATAGGACAGGGATCCCTAGCCTGTGGCTCGAAAGACCATAATTAGTGGCTCACGACTGTCTTCTGGATTGATGCATTAACACCAGGTCTAGCAAACATCTATGAAGAGCAGGTCTACAGATGGTAAATTATGTGAGTTACCCCACACAGAAGAGTAGATATGAATGGGGGTAAGATAGGAACCCCTGAATCATGGTATACTGTCTAATGGGATTTCTATAGAAAAGCTTTGGAAGTCATTATACCAGTAATGGGGGCTCTTAAGGCCGCTTTACACGTTGCAATATCGTTCCGATATTGTATACGATTTCACGGGAGCACGCACGTTTTTGGCACTTGTCCAAGATCGCATAGGAGATGTTACACAGAGAGATATCGGCAGGCAACGCAACTACAATGTAGTACCCCCCTTTTTCACACTGTGTCTGAGCAACTCAGGGAATGACCAATTAACATTGTAGTGAATAGGGGAAATTGTGCTCCAAATCGTAGTTGCGCTGTCGCACAGCACGATCAGGCCAGATTGCCTAGCCAATATTGCACGGTTGAAGAGCATGCACAATCCCAAAATGATATCGTAGTTGCATCGTTTTTGAGTCGTGTTGCCCATTTACACAACACAACGATATCAACTGCAACAGCCGTACCACGTGACTTTTTATCGTAGTTGCGTTGCGATATCGCAACATGTAAAGCGGCCTTTAGTCTCACTACTGTGAGAGGGAGGGGAGATATATATGGCCTGAAACCTTCTCTCGGAGCTCAATGTGGTTCTCAAGGTAAGAATAGTTGAGGCCCACTGCCATTGAGGGCATATGACATGGCTGGTCTTCATAGCAGATCAGTATGCTGATATGAATATTGTAGTGTATTGACAAGCGATCAGCACATCTGGTTGAAGTAGGTGCTGGGGTCATGGCTGTCACACCACTCAGTGCTACTGTATAATATATTTCAAGGTGCTACTGTGTTTGTGCTACATAGAAAGAATAATAGGAAACCATCTCTCTGTGTACTGGTAATGATCATAGTAGTTAAGCTCTTCCCACCAACTAACACAGAACTGAAAAGTAGAGCTAGAGCTTACAAAGGACAAAACTGGTGAACAGTGACGGCTACAAGTCATATTAAAGCCAGAAATTAATTTATACCTCGTGTAAAGGGTTGGCTGGCCCGGGGAGCAGAGGGGCAGATGCCCCCCAGGCCACTGGTCAAGCAGCAGTTTTGGGGTCGTTCTGCCATCTGTCATGTTGGTCTGGGAGGCCGCTCTGCCCCTGAAACTCACTGATCATGGGCCACTGCTGCGTGCTTACCCCCAAGCCAAAATTTGCCAGCCAGCCCCTGATCATGTACACACATGACTGACAATTACACTTAAAAAATTAGTTAATTTAACCTGTTTGCTTACACAGAATATTTTGTTATATACAATATTACATAAACCCTATAGAATAAAGGAAAAAAAAACATAGGACAGAGTAGTAACGAAAATATAATAAATTACCAGGTATTTTTCGAGCAGATTTTGGAAATCCTTGGTTTACCCTTCCTGTCTCCAGGAGTTTATGTTAATTGCTCTTGAAATTTCTATACATATTGGAGCATAAAACCACTTTATTTTGTTTGCTAATATAGAAAAAATATAATTCCTTATAAAATGTCACACTTCAAAGGTTTAGGAAATAAGGCTCATTATAGAGAAAACTAGGCCTTGGAGACATCTCCTAACATGTGGAGTTTTATAGAACTGTACGGCGAGGCATCGCATACATTACCAGCAAAGGAAGTGAAACTTTTATTCCCATTCAATTATATTTATATTTTTGCTCTTATGTTTTCTTTATTACTTTCCTTAAAGTGCAGTCTACCACAGGAGAAACTTAAATGTCACCTAAGTTCATTTCACAGTGTGTGAATGCTACAATCCATCACAGAGGCCGAGTAACAACAACGCTCATTCCCATTTATTTGATGAATATAACTAAGCAGAATGAGAACACAAAAATATCACAGTCTCGCTATACACAATTATATGTTGATATCTATTTTGCCATGGTTGAGTCTACGAGCATTAAAACATCAGGTAATAGTCTGGTGGTACAGTTTAACCTCTTCCTTCCTCAGCTAATTTTTAAGTGGCCTTAACTGTTTGATTTTTGCACTGACAGACATATGTAAGCTCATTTTATGCGGGACAAGATGTAGTTTTGAATTACACTATTCATATTACTTCTACACATTTCCCAGTACCATTCTACATCCTGCTGCCTCCACCTCAAAAATATTTTCTGGTTCTGTGCATTCGTTAACCAAGAGTCTGCAAAATCTCTAGCGAGTGCTCTCATGATCTCCCGCCTCAACTACGGCAACTTCCTGTTCTGTGGCCTCCCTTCTAACACTCTTCCACCCCTCCTGCTATTGTCCAGTCTCTACTCTCGGCCAATCCCTTCCCTGGCTTCCCATTCCCCGAAGACTCCAGTCCAAACTCAAGCAATGACGTACAAAGCCATCCACAACCTGTCTCCTTCCTATATCTGTGATCTACTCTCCCGAAACTTATTTACACGTAACCTCCAATCCTCACAAGATCTTTCTCTCCACCCCTCTTATCCACTTATTTCTTCATCCCACAACCGCGTACAAAATTTCTCCTATGCATCCCAAAAACTCTGGAACTCTCTGCCCCAACACATCAGACTTCCACGTACCGTGGAAACTTTCAAAAGTAACCTGAAGACACACCTCTTCCGACAAGACAACAATCTGCTGTGATCCTCAGTCCACTAAACCGCTGCATGACCAGCTCTACCCTCCCCCACTGTATCCTCACCCATCCTTTGTGGAATGTGAGCCCTCATGGGCAGGGTCCTCTCCCCTCACCTACTGTATCTTCACCCATCCCTTGTAGACTGTGAGCTCTCGTGGGCAGGGTCCTCTCTCCCTACCTACCGTATCCTCACCCATCCCTTGTAGACTGTGAGCTCTCGTGGGCAGGGTCCTCTCTCCCTACCTACCGTATCCTCACCCATCCCTTGTAGACTGTGAGCTCTCTCGGGAAAGGTCCTCTCTCCTCATCTACTGTATACTCACCCATCCTTTGTGGACTGTGAGCGCTTGTGGGCAGGGTCCTCTCTCCCCACCTACCGTATCCTCACCCATCCTTTGTGGACTGTGAGCGCTTGTGGGCAGGGTCCACTCTCCTCACCTACTGTATTTTCACCCATCCCTTGTAGACTGTGAGCACTCATGGGCAGGATACTCCCTCCTCACTTACTTTTTCCTCAGCCATTCCTTGTAGTTTGGGAACCCTCATGGGCAGGGTCCTGTACCAGTTGGTGACGTATTGTTCATGATTATTTTACTTGTTTCTATTATGTACCATATTTTTTGGACTATAAGACGCACCTAGCTTTTAGAGATGGAAAATAGGGAAATAAAGATTTGAAGCAAAAAAATTGGTAAATGCTTGAGAGGAAGATGGTGCCACAGGACCTGAGCGCTGTTGGTAAAGTATCGTATGAAAAGGCCAGAAGGTGAGTGTAAGAACCGAGTGAGGGGGCTTTCATTTAAAGCACCACTTCAGCACTGAAAAAAAAAACACTGGAGTGCTGCTTTAGGATAGAGGTGCCATTCATGTCAAGTTTAGGAGAACTATAAATCCCAGCATGTCCTGCAGATTCTTTGGCATGCTGGGAGTTATAGTTCACCATAGAAGCGATAGAATGCTTGTATGTACACAGTACTTTATTAACAATTCATTCTTAGGTTTTACATGGTGTACTCACATTGAATGCTTTCAGTCTGGTCCTCCAATGCTAGAAACAAGTTCGGGAGGACCAGACTGAAAGCATTTAATGTGAACACTCAGCGTGCTGTGCTGCTAAGGTATGCCGTGCTCTGGCCACTTCCTCCAGGCCAGGCACGTCTGCGTTGATTCCCTGCGCCTGCCTTCTTATTAATGATCTCTCCAGACGCTGCTAACCAGCAGACACACATTCGCCCCAGCCGCTGCAGGAATCTGGCAGCTGGGGCAACCACGTGTGCCCGCTGTGTAAAGTAAAGGAATATTCATTTGCTGCTTCCCACGCTCACTTCTCATCACTGAAGCCAGCGCTGAGAGATAGTAATGGGGAGCCTCCCCACGACCAGTGAGTATTCAAGTACTTTATACAGCGGGCACACGTGGTTACACTAGCTGCCGGATTCCTGCAGCAGCGACCTTTTCCTGCCTCCTGTGATTCCAGTCCTCCGCTGCCCTCTCCCCACAGCAAGACCAAATTTTACATTCCGACTATTAAACGCCCCCAACAATTTCCTCCAGAATTTGGAGAGAAAAAATGGCATCTTATAGTCCGAAAAATATCATATACTCCTTTTCTTGTCACATGTAAAGCGCCATGGAATAAATGGCTCTATAGTAATAAATAATAATAATATTGATATATAAAGTAAGGGGAAATGTCAAAAAAAATTCCAAGAGTGGTGAAATGGGGAAAAACATGCAATTCCGTCATTGCGCAATACAGAAGACCTGGAAACATGATTCTCTATGTAAGGACAATTATGGAGATACCAAACAAGCAGGTTTTTTTTTACTCTTTTATTGTCCTAAAAAAAAATTCATCATTTTGTAAAAAAAAAAAAATAGTGTGTGTCACCTTTTTTAAGACGCATAACTCTTTTATATTTCAATCATTAGAACGGTGAAATGTCGGTGGTAAGCGGCAGTTTTTTGCATTTACACAATTTTTGGGTACATACTATGCTTTCATTACTTCTTATAGCATTTTTTAGCATGATTGCAACCACCACAAAAGGCATTGATTTTTCTTCTTGTTGTGGCATTTGCCGACTAGCTTCATTAATATATATTTTGATAGAGCGGACACTTCTGGACCCAACAATACCAAATATGATATTGTTTTACATTTATTTGTTGTTAATTGGAGAGAAAGCCGGTAATTTAAATATAAAAATAATACTTTGTTTTTCTATTTTTTAGTATATTTCTTATTCCCCTTAGGTGACTTTAACTTATGATTGTCTTGATTGCTTGTACTATATACAGCAATACCAGAATATTGCTGTATATAGTTAAAATCACAGTCTTCCATTACCGCAGGCTAGACATCACAAGAGAAGACACTTGACAGGGACAGGGGGAAGATTAACTCTCACTAGGGAGATGGACGGTGGGAGCACTACTACCAACCGCTGCATTAAAACCAACAAGAATGTAAGGAGATAGGCAGGGAAAACACCAACACAACTTCACGCCTGCTGCCAATCTCCTAGGCAGCAGATGGCTTGGCAACAGTCAGCTCTCCAGGATAGCTCCTTTCATCCAAGCAGCTTGACTAAAGGCCCAGTCACACACAACGTCATTAGCGAGATCGTTCTAACTGTGACGTTAAAATGATCTCTCCAGCGATGTCGTTATGTGTGACACTTAGCAGCGATCAGGCCCCTGCTGTGAGGTCGCTGATCACTGCAAAGTGCTCGGGTCATTTTTTGATCATAGGTTTCCTGCTGGTTAGCACGCATCGCTGCGTGTGACTGTGAGAAACCAGCGATCAGTGACCTCACTGGCTCGTAACCATGGTAAACACCGGGTATCCAGGCAGCGCGCGCATGTCATTCCACCACCAAATGTAACTGTTTTCTGGGTGTATTTTTGGATCCATACGGGCTCCAGTAGGTCTCCTGCAGTATTTGCGGCAACTGTGGTGTAATTCTACTGAAGATTCATCAGAGAAATCACCTTCTGCCACTTTTCCAGCGTCCATCTGTTTAGCAGGCTGTGGGACTTTGCAAATGCCGCACAGTTTTTTGTTTGCCTTTTGTTTAGCACTGGCTTCTGGGCACTGATTTGACCATGGAGGCCATTTCAATACAGAATCCTACAAACTGTTCTAGTTGACACAGGGACTTGAGGTGACCGGCCTGTTGGAGCTCTGCTGCAGTGGAATAAGGGCTTGCTTTGGATTTTCTAACCAACAAGCGTTCTTCCTGAGCAGTTGTCTTGCGGGGTCTGCCGGACCTTGGCTTGTCAAACACATCTCCAGTCTCTTCAAATCCTTTTTTAATTCTCTGTACTTGACACTGAGAAACATTAAAGATGCCATCCCTCTCTGCAGTGGATCTGGTCTTCAGCCTCTTGATAATTAAGGCTGTGGTCGCAGGGTGGATTTTTGGCATGTTGTCAGAGCTCAAGTTACAGTTCAAGTGAAGGTCTGGAGTGCTGGGTTTCTTTTTAGACACACCCACTAATTAACTGATCATTTACTGAGCACAGGTGAGGATGTAAACTAGGATTGGTGCATTATATGACCAGGTGACAAAACTTTTGTCTTGCTAAACTCTGACCACTCTGTGTTCATTAAATGATCAATATTTCAGCATTGATGCCAATTTATTTTCTTAACCTAAACCAAATTTCGGAGGGTTTCAGCCTTCAAAAGAGTAATTTATACAACCGATGGATGAATTTAACTCAGGTTATAAGTTTTTATTTACATAACATGGATAAGCGACATAACTTCTCTCAGGGAGTGTAGTCGTGAATTTTTGATGATACCCAACAACAGCCAAAACATATATTTTTGCCGCTTGTTGTTATAGTCACATCAAAGCTCCATTGATGAAGCTGACGTTCTTTGTTACCCAGACTGGATGACATGGTGAACGTAAATTTCTTTCCATATCAAATCAAATTATTTTTCATCCAGTGTACAGGGCTCAAAGAAATTGTAGAGCTTCTACTCCAGTCCTTTATGTGCCTAATTGGTAATATGGCACTGAGTAGACAATGTATACTGTAGGCTGGAGACCAAAAATGTTCATCTCTGCTCCTTTCAAGATGAGATCAGTTCTCTGGTTTGAGTGCCACATCCCCAGGATGAGTGGGGATTTCGTCAATTGGATCCAAGCCAATACAGAGGAGATAAGGTATTATTTTGTGAACTACCCTATAATTAATTTAGTCACAATTAATTCACAAAATGTAACAAACTAGCCTATAAAATTGGTCAGTGAGTTGTCACGTTGACGTAGACATAACCTTATTTCTGTTGATGTCAAGAATGGTCCTTGGACTACAGTTTATTGCATTATTCTCCAACTTAAGAGCACTTTACTACCTATCATGATGGTGTTTTGTACCGAGGGCCTGTAGCAAGGTCAGGGTTACAAGGAAAAGAATGAATTGGAATATTGCACCAAGGAGTCTGTTTTATTGTAGCCTGGGAACACTTACTAGTTCACAGGAATCACATTAAGGAAATAAATTAAAGTTCAACTGCCCTTGTCTTGTGGTTCTGCCTCCCAGCCTCCTGCAACAAACTTTATGGCCGTACTCAGACAGTCATTTCTTCCTTGGTCTGAGTCACTCTGGACTGGCCTGTGGCTAATGACCAAACCAATAGACGTAATGTCGTGCAGGATTTAAAGGACAGTGAGTAAATTCGGACAAACATTTGATCAAGCATTATAGAAATATACAATGTATGATGCTATATTATGTAAGTATGACACCACCATAATATCCCTCATTCTTAATATATACTCACGTTTATTATACATTACAGACCATTACACTAAACATTTTGCAGGACTAATTTATTTCAGATGTAACCCTTAAAGTATTTTAAGGGTTACATTGGAGGATCATTTCTATAAGTAAAATCAGAAATATGGTGCAGAGTTAATCCTAATCTTGTGCCTAAAGTTATCATACAGCAATGGCATCAACATGAACAACACCAACCTGAAATCAATTTGGACATAGTCCTCAGAATACACTCAATCTTTTCACCATTGGGTTAATTCTAATCTACAGAAGCCTCCTTTCTGCTCTCACCATGGACGGAATACGTGTGGAAGAAGCAAAATTCTAGTGTAAATCTATGTATACAAAGGTCTCAAAAGAGAAACATGATCAATAATGCTCTGGTGTCATCACTGGTTGTAGTCTTGTTACTGAACCTTCTTGGCCCAAACATTGCGCTATGATTCTTCTTTCCACTATGTCCATCTCCCTCCTGCTAGTCTCTGCCTAGTTGTTATGCCATACGCCTGTGATATCATTCAATGTCTTTTAAGGATGACTCAAGCCACTGCATGCTGCCTGAGAAATCAGGTAGTAGTGTTACCCTATAACCAATTTCTCTCCTATTCCTAATACTGTCTACATCCTCAAATATGTTGCATCAAGGTCCCTGATAACCAACCAACAGCACGAGCTGTGTCAGAGTGGAGCCGATGCTCGGAGGTCCTTAGAGCCATATGCTACACTGAGGTGGTGCGGAGGCGCACAACATCACAAGTGAGAGGCGATCCCTCATTCACCCTTTAATTTGCCCCACTGGACACCAGGTTCTCCCTATGGGAGCGCTTTTATCTTTTGTGTATTTCAGATAACCAACTTGTCTCTGCTATTCTTGGAGCTGTCCGCACTCTGATCTCTGCTAAATTAGGGTGCAAGATTGCCTACGCAACTCTGCTGTTAAACAACTCTGGGTTACTCATTGTCCTTTAAATCCTGCATTACACTACTCAACTCTTTTGTATCATTTGCCCTGCTGCCTCCAGTATATCCAGTAACCTACCTGCCATCGTGCAAAGCATACTCAGAGCTCTAAGTTAATTAGCATAAACTGAAATATGAAGATATAAAAGGTGAAAAAAGCTCTTTTCATATAAGAACTTTTCTCTTCTTTCATCAATAGCTGATGTATAAGAGATGAAGGGAATAAATACATCTCAATCTTCTAGTTACTCCTTAAAGGGAATCTGTCAGCAGGATTTTGTTATGCAAACTGAGGACAGCAAGCTGTAAAGGTACCTTTACACACAGAGATATATTGCTTGCAATTCACTGGTTGCAGTGAAATCATGGACACATTGTTCCATTTTGTTGCCGTGTACAAGTGGAACAATGTGTCCATGATTTCACTGCAACCAGTGAATTGCAAGCAGTATATCTCTGTGTGTAAAGGTACCTTAAGAGTTAAAAAGCAACTGTGCTTCTCTTATTGGTGTGGGAGCTATTGTTTACATAAACTAAAGGGTTTATTACCCTGATATTAGCATAAGAAGACTTCTTGGAAGTCTGACACACCCCCTGCTGTGATTGACACCCATGGATAATCTCTAGAGAGAGCCTAGTGTGGGCGGGGGCAGCTCTCCCAGCTCTGCTAGATGCTTAAAACTCAATTCTTTGATAGTGTCCTAACAGCTGCAGCCAGTAATCTATGTAATACATCACGTGATTCAGAATCTCCTTGTCTACATTATGTTGCTGTCAGATGAGGTAGCAAAAATCTGCTGACAGAATCCCTTTAATAGTAATCAATGTAAACACTTTTATGCCCAAAAGTGACAAAAGGACTCTAGGAGTGTTACCTTTATTGGCTAACCAGAAAAATTAACAACTGAAGGTAGAAGGAATCCAGGCACCAGTCAGGCCATACGGTAAGGGCCTGTACACCACCCACTGCTGTGGTCTATGGCACACAAAAGGTGTTGCTCAGCTCAAAGCACAAGGTCCTTATGACATTTAAAAGAAAGAGAGGGGCACTCACCGCTTATTTCTTTGTAGAACTGACGCACACCAGGGGCCAGGGTTACTCCGGTTTATACAGGCGATTCTTCTCCTTCCTTGTCACGGGTGGACCGCGCCTGCCGGTAGTGGGGGCCCGGTGTAGTGCAGATCAAAAATGAGGACGTCTTACAGGAACAGATTAAAGGGGGGTTTAATTTGTTTTCTTCGTGACGCCACCTATGAGTAGATTCGGTAAGGGCTACCGACGCTGCGGAACCTCCCGGGGTGATGGACAGCAGCAAGATGTTACGCTCCCCACAGGCTGAGCGGTGATCCCCGGGGGCTGGAGCTGCTCAAGATGTTGTGCGGCAGCTGCGGTTACCTTTAGTTCATGACGGACAGTTCATAAGGAGACACGGACACAGTTAGTCTCTGCAACGGTTCTTTACTGTAACCAGCAGGCAGTACATGGCTTACAGTGGTTGAGTAGAAGACCGGGTGGACTCAGCAGTGATGGTGCTCCTCAGAGATCCGCAGTGTACCTCCTTTCTACCTCCTTAGCTTCTCTTGCCAGCGTCGCCAGGAATACCAGGTCGGGTACGGGGAGGCTGCTTCAATGCCCTATCCATGTTGTACGTTCTGGATTCTTTGGGGAGCCTTGGGTCCCTCAGTGGGTACACCGCTGGTTAGACGACTGGAAACTGGCTGGTGGTGGGGTGCTCCTATAAAGCTGCTCCTCCACGGGGCTGGTTCGCGTGGCAGAGGTGAACTGCTGCCAGCTTCGGTACCAGTGAACCGGCTGTGAGTTGTGGGCACGGGAGTCTTTTGGGAACCCGTGTAGATAAGCCCAATCCCGGTGGTTAAGGCCTCAGGTGCTGACACCCGACCGGTGACGGCCCAGGGGCCCGCACGGAGTGCGGAGCCCCGCTCCTCTCCAAGTTCTGTGTTCTAAGCTCTGCTCTAGATTCCAGACTAGACTCGACTGTTCTAGACTATTGTGTGTTCTACTTCACTACCCTAACACTCCACCCACCAGGACCTATGATTGGTCCCCTGTTCTAGGTGTTGTATGTTGGGTTGGATCTCTGAGTTAACCATTGCACTGCTTTGTCTAGAGAATATTGCGGCTGCAATACTCCCTTGTGACGCACTCGTTGCGGGGCGCCACACTCCCCCTTGGTTAAATCAGCTTGTCCCCAAGCGTCAAACTACTCACATTACAGAGGTTTTTACATTTTTATACATATATGACACACTTTTATTAAAATAGAAAAACAGGTAAAGATATGCTTTGGTGATATAAGCAAAGAAACAGGTAATCACTTTGTGCGGACCCGGCGGGCGGTCGGCTGTACTTTAACTAGAGTCCAGGCTGTAGCCGCAAGATCACACGGTCAGTGATTAACGGTAACAGAGTCATTGATGAAAGTTCAAGTTTTTAAGTCACTGGCTCTGAGGGTGATGGCGCACCCGGATAGCGAACCACCCATCTGCACAAGCATAGCGCTCGTAGGTGATTATATCGCCCCGGTATAGGTCGCGATCGGGATGTCCTCTTGGCAAGTTTGACTCAACGTCCCGGCGCCCCACAAACACCTCCTCATTCAAACCCACCTCCCAAGCGAACCCCCACCCGGTATGTAAGTTAAAGGTGGAAATTCTACCTTCACGGCGGAGTTCATCAGGCAGCGGCGGCTGGCGGCGAGCCTCGGCACGGGCCTCCATGTTGGCGCGTTCTCGGGCTTGCCACTCCTCTCGTCGTCTCTGGCGTATATCTCCATCGTTACGGCTCGGGGTGTAAAGATGAGTATTGGAGCTGGTGGTTTGGCGGGAAGCTTGAACTTGGCGGGCTGTCTGTATCGGAACCCGGTGGAACGGCACAGGGGAGGGTGTCGGCAGTGCACCCGACCAGTGTACCCGAGCTGTGTGCCCGGAAGGAAGTTCTTTGTTGTCTCCCCAAGCGAACCCGGTGTTGAAATCCTCAGCGGTGCTGTGGGTCTCGTCGTCATCCTCTCCGACCTCTTACTCGATGACCACATCAGGCTGCTCGATGGTGAAAGACGTTAAAGCTTGTTCCGTTGTACAACAGGGCGGTGGTGCTGCGGACCCTTCCGTAGGGACGTCCTGCAGGGCTTCCAGGCTGCCTGCCTCTTCATCTGTTTCCGCAGGTAAAGGTGTTTCAATCCCGGTTACCCGGTAGGCCTCGGCAATGGCAAGGGAAGCCTCCGGTACGGGGATAAAACAGGCGACTGTCTCTGTAGTGGTGAAACATGTCGCGGGTTCCTCAGTGGGAACCTGGTAGAGATCTAATTCTTCCATGGAGCATGTTATGAGCTCCGGCTCAAGAACGGAATCGGTTGCGATGTTGGTCGCTGGAACGGGTCGAGTTGCGGCCTCCACCGGAATGACACAGTCTATTGGCCCAGGTGACGGAGCAGGACAGGTGGTAGGCGAGGGTGAGGCGGTCGAGAAGCTGGTGACGTCGTCGGGGCTTGGAGAAGCTGCACCCGGTCGGCTCTGCTGCATCGCATGGTGTAGTCGTCTGCCTAGGGTCGCGCTCCAGCTGCGAATCGTCCATTCCACTGTCTCTAGTAACCGCACCCGGAGGTCTTGTAGAGCCTCTAGCCAGAAGTCGGGGCTGCCATCTATGGTAAGGGCAGGATCCGGACCCGGTTGGCCTATGGCTGCTCTGGCCTCCGCCTCGACCTCCTGCATCAGGTCTTGGAGTCTCATGCTGGCCATTCTTCTTTGGAGGGAAACCACACCCGATCAACCGGTAAGACGTTCTGGTTGAGCTGGTCAGGAATTCCGTCTGTGTGTCTATGTATGACACTCCCATTTCCTTTGGGCTTTTGTAGTCCAATCGTGGGAAAAGTCTTTGGGGTCCCCCCCATGGTTGATTCGAGCAATCAGGGCGGACAAAGAGTTTGGCGCCTTTTTGTCTTTAGCCCTCCCACTGTGAGGGGGGGGTTGACTCACTCCTGGGCTTCACGTGGCGGCTTCTTGTGGCGGGAACGCCATCTTGGGCGCCATCTTGACCCAATGGTGTAAAGGCGGGAAAGTTCTTTTTAGGACGAACAAAGTCCAATTGTAGACAATAAAGTCCAGTTTAAGCACAATATACCCGTTGGGTAACGGGCCTGCTCGTATCCTGTTCGTGACGCCATTTTCTGACGCACACCAGGGGCCAGGGTTACTCCGGTTTATACAGGCGATTCTTCTCCTTCCTTGTCACGGGTGGACCGCGCCTGCCGGTAGTGGGGGCCCGGTGTAGTGCAGATCAAAAATGAGGACGTCTTACGGGAACAGATTAAAGGGGGGTTTAATTTGTTTTCTTCGTGACGCCACCTATGAGTAGATTCGGTAAGGGCTACCGACGCTGCGGAACCTCCCGGGGTGATGGACAGCAGCAAGATGTTACGCTCCCCACAGGCTGAGCAGTGATCCCCGGGGGCTGGAGCTGCTCAAGATGTTGTGCGGCAGCTGCGGTTACCTTTAGTTCATGACGGACAGTTCATAAGGAGACACGGACACAGTTAGTCTCTGCAACGGTTCTTTACTGTAACCAGCAGGCAGTACATGGCTTACAGTGGTTGAGTAGAAGACCGGGTGGACTCAGCAGTGATGGTGCTCCTCAGAGATCCGCAGTGTACCTCCTTTCTACCTCCTTAGCTTCTCTTGCCAGCGTCGCCCAGGAATACCAGGTCGGGTACGGGGAGGCTGCTTCAATGCCCTATCCATGTTGTACGTTCTGGATTCTTTGGGGAGCCTTGGGTCCCTCAGTGGGTACACCGCTGGTTAGACGACTGGAAACTGGCTGGTGATGGGGTGCTCCTATAAAGCTGCTCCTCCACGGGGCTGGTTCGCGTGGCAGAGGTGAACTGCTGCCAGCTTCGGTACCAGTGAACCGGCTGTGAGTTGTGGGCACGGGAGTCTTTTGGGAACCCGTGTAGATAAGCCCAATCCCGGTGGTTAAGGCCTCAGGTGCTGACACCCGACCGGTGACGGCCCAGGGGCCCGCACGGAGTGCGGAGCCCCCGCTCCTCTCCAAGTTCTGTGTTCTAAGCTCTGCTCTAGATTCCAGACTAGACTCGACTGTTCTAGACTATTGTGTGTTCTACTTCACTACCCTAACACTCCACCCACCAGGACCTATGATTGGTCCCCTGTTCTAGGTGTTGTATGTTGGGTTGGATCTCTGAGTTAACTATTGCACTGCTTTGTCTAGAGAATATTGCGGCTGCAATACTCCCTTGTGACGCACTCGTTGCGGGGCGCCACAGAACTTATTCCATGTTGAAGTTACAGAGACACAGGGAGGGAGGGAGTGCAAGGTCAGACGACGGTTAACCGTTTCACGCAGTTGCGCTTCAACAGGTCCAGTGCCCTGACCCATTGAAGCGCAACTGGTGAAATGGTTAACCGTCATCCTACCCTGCACTCCCTCCCTCCCTGGACCCTCTAACTTCAACATGCAATAAATTCTACAAAGAAATAAGCGGTGAGTACCAATCTCTTTCTTTTAAATGTAACCAGAAAAATTATATTTGCACGCTTTCAGGGGCCATACAAGAACTTACATCAATTTTATTGGGCTAACACGGTACCACAATATAATTTTGTATTGTACATCATTTGTAATGGTAATTAATGCATATGGTATTTTTTTTTCTAATGCTACTTCAGCTGTTGTCTGCATACATACTGTACGCTAGTGCAATCCTTTAATATCATCCCTGACATATTTATTAGAAATGATTACATATATATGATACATTATTATAAGTATGAATAAGATGTAATTTAAGACGAGCATAGACCAGTTGGATAGTAAGTGGTAACATGCATACATTAGAAATGACACAATTACCATCTCTGGGAGGACATGCACATGATCATCATTAGTCTGATTTCCGCCAGTCCCTTAGCTTCATCTTGAAACAACCTGGATACTGTTGACACTGGAGGAAACTATCAGTGAAAAATAGTATGTAACATTCACAGTAGGACATTTTCTTTTTATAGAGTTGTGGAGTATGTTGACCTTCTTAAAGCATCTGGTTCCCAGCTTTTAGCTGGCAGGGGGTGTGAAAGGAACAGTGCAGCGGCGGTTCCATGAAGAAACTCATTTATAGGTCTCTATCTATATACAAATGCAGTTTGTAACCTGCTAGATCACGCAAGGAGTGCACTAAATGTTAATGCATCTAAGTAACCTTTTATGACTTTAATTTTTAGTTATAAATGGAATCCGTTCACATCATATTGTACCTTTCATTTTAGTATACCGTGTTCAAGGATATGAAGTCTTACAACGGTAGCGGAGACCCACGACTTTACTTTAACAAGAAAAATAGTCCAAGAAAATAATTCCACTTGTGCCCTCCATACATAAAACCTAAATATTTCTAAGTCCATTAAGTAATGTAGGAATATGTTACTTTTTTTGCTTTATGATTTTTGATTATTTTTAGTATTATAGCTTTTATCATCATTGTAACTTGACAGTGACCTGATAGAATGCTAACAATTTGACTGATTTTTTTTGTTACATGAAAAACACACAATAATAACATGTGGGTGAAGCACATCTATATAGAGGGATGGTGTCAAAGCACTGTAGAAAGCAAAAATTGAATGATGCACACACTTCATAAGGTGAATAACTTTAATACACTGTGTGCAGAATTATTAGGCAAATGAGTATTTTGATCACATGATACTTTTATACATGTTGTCCTACTCCAAGCTGTATAGGCTTGAGAGCCAACACCAATTAAGTAAATCAGGTGATGTGCGTCTCTGTAATGAGGAGGGGTGTGGTGTAATGACATCAACACCCTATATAAGGTGTGCTTAATTATTAGGCAAATGCCTTTCCTTTGGCAAAATGGGTCAGAAGAGAGATGTGACGGGCTCTGAAAAGTCCAAATTATGAGATGTCTTGCAGAGGGATGCAGCAGTCTTGAAATTGCTAAACTTTTGAAGCGTGATCACCGAACAATCAAGCGTTCCATGGCAAATAGCCAACAGGGTCGCAAGAAGCGTGTTGGGCAAAAAAGGCGCAAAATAACTGCCCATGAATTGAGAAAAATCAAGCGTGAAGCTGCCAAGATGCCATTTGCCACTAGTTTTGCCATATCTCAGAGCTGCAACGTTACTGGAGTATCAAAAGCACAAGGTGTGCTATACTCGAGACATGACCAAGGTAAGGAAGGATGAAAAACAACCACCGTTGAACAAGAAACATAAGATAAAACATCAAGACTGGGCCAAGAAATATCTTAAGACTGATTTTTCAAAGGTTTTATGGACTGATGAAATGAGAGTGACTCTTGATGGGCCAGATGGATGGGCCAGAGGCTGGACCAGTAAAGGGCAGAGAGCTCCACTCCGACTCAGACGCCAGCAAGGTGGAGGCAGGGTACTGGTATGGTTGGAATTGATGCACCCCCAGGCAATGGGGTACTTGGGAACCGGGCCGATGGCGGTCTCTCGAGGATATCACGGTTAGTCATGACCCAGTCCCGTTGTCTGGGATCAGTCCAAAGGGGGGTATGTACAGGGATTTGTCGTGACGCCACCCGGGGTATGTATTTAATAGAACCACTGCTGCTGTATTCCTGCTGGGGATGGTGACTTAGGGCAGTGTAGATGGTAAGCCCTTCTCGGGTAGGGCTGTGGGTCCCCAGGGCAGGAGTAGTAGTATTGGATGATTGTAGTGAGGGTTTATGCTGGGTACAAGTCACTTACTTCAAAGCTGAGCTCCTCCAGGCAGTGTGCAGGGCTGACAGGCTGTATCTCCTCAGGTGGGACTTTTCTGCAACACTGCAAGTAAACAGTCTCAGGCAAGTGTGAGCTTACTGGGTACTTTACTTTAGGTCTTTCCAGGACAACACTTCACAGTTTACAGTTACAATTCTTTCAGCTCTTTCCAGTTCACACAATTTGCACTTCAGCACTGCTCTGGGTTACTGAAACTGTGGAGCTCTGGTAGCGTTTCTAGGTTGCTCCCTTAAAGTCCTTTCAGGCCCTTCTCTCAGTATTAACGTAGTACCTCACTCACAGGTTTGGTCTGGTTATCACGGACTTATGGGTGAATATATTTCCCTTGCAGTCAAGGTCACCAGTCCTAGTATGTAAAACAAAAAGGAAAAGGGGCGCAAATGTGTAGGATCCCCTTATTAAAAACGTCTATGTGGCGTGGGTAGGTGGCCACTCACCTTATCGGGTTGTGCAATTCCTGCACAACCCGGTTTAACAGCCTCTGCCGCCGGCGGTATGTGCACTGCCTCTCCGCTCTCCTCTCTCCTGTTCAAGGCAGATTGTTTGTGCTGTTCCTGAGCTGCTCCAGCCGCCAGTCCCTCAAAAAGGGAGTAGTTTTCATGCAAAAAATAGTAATGGCGGTCTAATTAGGAGCGCTCTAAGGAACAAGCAGACATGTAAGATGTTTTCATAAATGTCAAACCTTTTATTAACTTCTTAGCTCCCCTCACAGCTCCACTACGCGTTTCAACTGCATACAAACAGTCTTCATCAGGTGGTGTCACCACCTGATGAAGACTGTTTGTATGCAGTTGAATCGCGTAGTGGAGCTGTGAGGGGAGCTAAAAAGTTAATAAAAGGTTTGACATTTATGAAAACATCTTACATGTCTGCTTGTTCCTTAGAGCGCTCCTAATTAGACCGCCATTACTATTTTTTGCACCAGTCCTAGTATGACAGCTGTGTTCCTAGTCCATGGTGGAAAGTTAGGCTGCAGGTCATAAAGCACCTGCCCCACACCAGTGTGTCACGTGATTAGGGTCTGGAATCCCTGGTCACCTCTTCAGAGCCGGTTCTCTGGTGTCGGCCTAGCCCTCCAGTGTGCCAGGTTCAGATATTTGGGCACACCAGGCTCCTTCTGTCTGTCACTGTGCTAAGGGTTCCTCCACGCAGCATGGGTCTATCTGGCTGCCGAGCCCTTGTCCTCCCACATTCCTTAGCTGTGGGGTCTCTATCAGTTGTTCCCCTTCCCATTGTTTCCAGGCTGTGAAGTAGGCTTTCTCTTCTAGGGTTTGTGCCTCTCAGATTCTGCGTCTCCAGGGAGCCCAAAACTGTCTAGGAAACCTCTCTCTGTTCTGTTCCCACGGTCTCCTTTAACTAACTTCTGTCTCCTTGGTTTTGTTTAGGTCACTCCACCCCTTGCCCAACCTAGAGTCTTAGACATAGGGTCGGTGTTTGTGCGGTGTGGGTGTGTTTTGCAATGACCTTGCTTTCCTGGCTGCACTTCCCTCTTGTGCCCACCTGATCGCAGGGGCGCCACAGTGGGACATTTTCGGGTTAAGGATGGAGTGAAGCTCAACTCCCAGACCTACTGCCAGTTTCTGTAAGACAACTTCTTCAAGCAGTGGTACAGGAAGAAGTCGTATCGTTGAGGAAAAACATGATTTTCATGCAGAACAATGCTCTATCACATGCATCATGTCACATTGTGACAATGGGATCTTGGACTGTGGGGTACTGTAGAGACATCTGGAGGTTCCCCTGAGACCTATCAAGATCTGAGTTGACCATTCACTGGAAACAAGAGTTGGGAAAGGACCCTCATGTGTGTGTGAGACTATCACAGACACATATAGGATCAACAGTCAAAATCCATACCACTCCATTGGAGACAAAGGGCATAACCTGGGACCAGAATTCACAATATGGGTGACCTGAACATCATAAGGAACCCGCTCATCATTTGATGTATTATATCATATATCCTGATGCATAAGCCCCTGAAGAGCCTTTAAGTAACAAGAAAGGCGAAACGCGTCGGGCCAAAAAGATCACAATCTGTGGTCATATATGTTTATACATCGTCTATTGTATAAAGGGGATGTTAAATGAATGATAATAGAAATTAATTGATTACTTGGAGACCTGACCTCACATACTTACAGTTAGGGGATGTCATGTGATATGAACCAACAGTGACTAAATGTGACGGACTGACCAATTATCCCTATTTGGCTTAAAGTCTAGAGACTCTGAATCCAGACAAATCCAATAGGGATAACGTGTGACACCAGTACCGTGTGGGTAACATTTATGGGATCACCATTTCTCCCATAATACAATAGATATTGTGTTTCTTTTGAGTGTGGGGGAGGGTTATATGTAAATTGTATGTTTACACTAAACACTGTGACACCAGTCCATACAGGACATTTTAATACGTAATAAAACTAACAAAAAAGAGAAAATCCTGTAGTATATTGTATCATCCATATCTTCGCTCCTAGACACAGATAATGCCACAGCTTTTGACAACTCTACACTCACATCAGCTATTGATGCAGTCGCAGCTCTCGTTCATGGCAGAATGCAACATATCTACAGACAACCCTGGCATACAGACACCACTAAAAAGCTTCGGCGAGAGTATAGGGTTGCTGAGCGGCGCTGGAAGAAAACACATTCACAAGACTTCACAGCATTCTAACAAACAACTCTCACATTCAAGTCAGCACTCACCTCCACTAAACAGACTTACTTCATTACCCTCATATCCTCTTTGTCCCACAACCCAAGGCAGCTATTCAACACATTTAACTCCCTCATCCACCCCCCACTGTCCCCTCCTACTTCTTGTATCTCTACAGAAGACTTTGCAACTCACCAACAAGATCGATCAGATCAGACCAGACAAGTCTTTACTGCTCAACCATCACAACCCCTATGTATACCAGACCACTCCCCTCCCCCACTAACCATCCCCTCTCCATCTCTGAAGGAGACCTTGCACTCCTCCTCTCCAAATCGCACCTCATCACTTGTGCACTTGACCCCATCTCATCCCACCTCCTCCACAACTTCATCACCACACTCATCCCACCCCTAACTCATCTCTTCAACTTATCATTACCTTTCCCTCCACTTTCAAATAGGCCAGAATTACACCCATCTTAAAGAAACCATCTCTCAACCCGACCTCAACATCGATCTACCGCCCCATGTCGCTGCTCCTGTTTGCATCCAAACTTCTTGAAAAGCATGTCCACACTGTACTTTCTTCCTACCTCTCATCTAACTCCACCTTTGACAACCTTCAATCCAGCTTCCACTCACCCCATTCCACCAAAACGGCCTTAATCAAAGTTATTAATGACCTACTTACTGCCAAAGCTAACAGATATTTCTCCATCCTCCTCTTTCTAGACCAGTCCTTTGCATTCGACACAGTTGATCATTCCCTCCTACTACATATCCTCTTTTCCATTGGTATCACTGACCTTACCCTCTTCTGGATCTCCTCATACCTTTCTGACCACACATTTACCGTCTCCCCCTCCCACACTACATCCTCACCCCATTCTCTCACTGTTGGGGTCCTTCAAGGCTCTGTCCTGGGACCCCTAATCTTTTCCATCAATACCCTCGGCCTGGGACTACTCATAAAGTCCCATGGATTCCAGTATCACCTGTATGCTGATGACACTCAGATCTACATCTCTGTCCCAGATGTCACCTCTCTGCTGTCCAGAATCCCAGAGTGTCAATCAGCCATATCCTCTTTCTTCACCTCTCGCTTCCTAAAACTAAACGTAGACAAAACCAAACTAATCATCTTTCCCCCATCTCACGCATCTTTCTTACCAGATCTATCTATCACAATAAATCGCTTCACACTTTGCCTTGTACCTGAAATCCGCTGCCTCAGAGTAACCCTTGACTCTGCCCTGTCCTCCAAACCGCAAATCCAAACCCTCACCAACTCCTGCTGCCTCCAACTCAAAAATATTTCCAGAATCCGTCCCTTCTCCAACCTTCAATCCACTAAAATACTAGTGCATGCCCTCATCATCTCACGCCTCGACTACTGCAACATCCTCCTCTGTGGCCTCCCTGCTAACACTCTTGCACCTCTCCAATCTGTCCTTAACTCTGCTGCCCGACTAATCCACTTCTCTCCTCGCTATTCCTCCACTTTTCACCTCTGCAAACCCCTTCATTGGCTCCCAATTCACCAGCGTAATCAATTCAAACTACTAATATTGATTTACAAAGCCATCTATAATCTGCCTCCCCATATACTGTTTCTCAGAACTAATCTCCCAATATCACCCAGTTTATAACCTTCCACCCTCCAAAGACCTCTCCTCTCCTCCACACTTGTACATTGCTCATCCAATCGCCTGCAAGACTTCACCTGAGCATCCACCATTCCCTTGAACTCTGCACCCCAAAACGTCTGACTATCTCCTACACTCAGAACTTTCAAACGATACCTGAAAACCAATCTGTTTAGAACAGCATACCGCCTGCAATGACCCCACTGCCACCTGACCTGGCGCCCCACCACTACCGGAGCTGACCCAACCCATTGTCTCCTCCCTATCATCCTATAGAATTTAAGCCCACTAGCGCAGGGTCCTCTGCCCTCTGTATTAGTATGTCTTGTTAGTTTGTTTATTATATTTTTAACTTGTTTTGTATTTAACCCTTTCTTACGTACAGCACCATGGAATCAATGGTGCTCTATAAATAAATGATAATAATAATGTATTCTATTTTGATGGACAAGATCCATTTAACTATGGGAAGGTACCACCAAACATAAAGAAATTGATGGAGCATGCTATTAGTTTGGAGGCATATTGAAGCACAGTAAGTTTCTATATGTGGTGCCCCTGTGGATCGGTCGCCACTAGATGCCATAGCAGCCGGGATTGGTAAATCGGTCTCCCCACACACACACCCAACACACTCCCGATCTCAAGTCTTGGTACTCTATGTACGGCAACGGGATAGCGGGAGGAGTCGGGTGGAGGGTGGAAAGTTAGAGAAGAACCCGGGTAGGGGAGGTCATAAAAGGAAAGACAACACCAAGTTCATGGAGCTGAGTTGAGGAGTTGAGGAGAGTGAAGTTAGAGGGAGAGGAGAAGAGAAGTTGAGACCAACCCAGACAAAGCCAGACTAGTCAGAAGGAGAGGCAAGAGCATCAGAAAGGACTTAGAGAACACAGACTCGGCGGCATGTGCCACTATGGGGCTTGCCCGGGTCCAAGGTTGCACACCGTGTTGAAAGACAGAAGGGCTTCAGGTGTGCCTAAGTTAGAGGGGACACTGGTGGGTTGGGCCGGAACCAGATTGCCTGCTCTGCTGAAGTGGCAGGGAAGCTTTATGCCTCAACCACGAACTCCAGCGGGGTGTGGGGCGTCTTTATTTCCAGAGACACAACCTCCGGTGCAGTGAAAGGTAGAACCGGGTCTTGTGTGCGTAAGAGACTGTTTTTGGGCCTAAACAATGTTGGCCCTGAGAGTCTGAGACCATGTACTGGCAGAGGGGCATGCCGCAGCCCCACATCATGGGCCAAGCCATCACTAGGCGTGAAAAGTTGCCCACGCCCCTCCCATTTTCCAAGTATCGGGAGGGCGGCTCCAGAGACTGTGTAAGCCCACCCAGAGGTGTGGCGCCCCCGCCAATGAAGAACGGTGACACCCATGAAGGGAGGGAGGAAAAAAGAGAACAAGACGAGGAGCCGAGAAGGTGGCAGGAGGTCGTGGGAAAGCAAAATCTCGGCAATGGCGGATTGCGGGGTACTATGTGTGGACTCCTCCATCATCCCCAGAGGTCCTGACTGCAGCGGAGGCTACCCATAGCCACAGGTGGCATCATGTAAAATCTCTAAAACTGTTTTATCCCCTTTTATTTACCGCCCGGGTCACAACACCGTGACATCCCGCAGCCCGATGAGAGAGCCCGATTCCGAGAACCCCACAGCCCCAGTGAGCAGATCATATACATCGAGCATTAATTATAAGGGCAGGTCAATAATATCCCATACCCTAGATCAGGGGTCCCAAACATGCTGCCTGCAGGCCGCATGCGGCCCCTGGGGCTTCATTATGCATCCAGAAGCATCATGGATGCCTTAACAATCACGTCCAGTTCCAGGGGCCTGCAGCGGTCAATGCTTGATACATATTTCCGGCCAAGCACAGAGACAAGTACTCTCTGGCTCATCTACTTCAGGGGTAGACCACTGGAACGGGCTGTGATTGTCAAAGTGTCCACGATGCTGCGGGCTGCAGAAAGAAAGATGTCGAGGGAATGGAAGAAAAATCTGTGTGTGTGGACAGGTGAGAAAAATCTGTGTGTGTCTGTGTCAACCTTACTAAAAGAAGAGGATGAGGATCCTAACATTACTTCAAGGACAGGATCATAATGGGGGCATTACTACCGAATGGGACCATTACTGCTACAAGAGGATCAGAATGGGGGCATTAATACAATATGGGGCCATTGCTGCTACAAAGGGATTAGAATGAGGGCTTTACTACAAGATGAGGCAATTACTGCTAGAAGGGGATCAGAATGGGGGCATTACTACAATATGGGGCCATTACTCCTACAAGAGGATCGGAATGGGGGCATTACTACAATATGGAGCCATTACTGGTACAAGGGGATTAGAACAGGGGCATTATTACAAGGGAATAGGAATGGGGGCATTACTACAAGATGGGGCCATTACTGTTACTAGAGGATCAGAATGGGGCTTTACTACATGATGGGGCCATCACTGCTAGAAGGGGATCATAATGGGGGAATTACTACAATATGAGCCATTACGCCAACAAGATGATCAGAATGGGAGCATTACTGCAATATGAGGCCATTACTGCTACAATGAGATCTGAATTGGGGTATTACTATGTGGAGTCCACTGGGACGAGGTACTCGGTATCGGACTGGGGTATTACGGGGTTATCAAGGCGGTCTTGGTCCTGACAATGTTCCGAGCCCACAAGTAAAGGGGGGTATTTACAGGGATAAAGTCGTGACGCCACCCGTGGTATGTGATCAGGGTGACCACCGCTGCTGCAGAACCTCCGTGGATGATGGATGGCAGCCTGTGATGTAACGGCTCTCCACGGCAGAGCCTGATCCCCCTGGCAGTAGTGATGAAAACAGTTTATGAGGGAGAGCGGGGCTCGAGCGCAAGGATTACACAGACTCACAGTTTTGTAGTTTTCCAAGTCTTTTACTGAAGATGGTGATTCAGCCGAGTACTGTCCACGGAGTGTGTACAGGGGCCGGGTTGCTCCCACCCTGGCTGGGTCCTTTGGCTCCGTGTTTCTGCACTGTGTGTGTAGCCCTGCTGCTGCTTTAGCTAAGCTGCCGGCCTTGTCTCCCCTCACGGGTACCAACTTGCTAGGCAACTTGAGTCTTATTCCGTGTTCCTGACCCCGCAGTGTTGCTTCGCTGTGGTACAGTGAAGATGTGGGACCTTCACTAATTCGGTATTCACTGTGCTGTTTGTGTCAGGCACAATCTCGCATCCGGTATCTGTTCTTTGCGTGTCTCTGGGGTGAGTTTCAGGGAACTCAGTCTCTCAGGTGTGTTCCTTTCTGTTCCTTTTCCTTTCCTCAAACCCTAGCTCAGCCTGGAACTGGACAGCGTACCATGGGTTGAGCATAACGCAGCCTTTTTACACCCAAGTCCTTCTTCCTCAGTCCTCCTAGGAACTGAACTGCCCACTTCCTCTCCACACCAGAATATATAGGGAAGCAGTTTTAGCCCCCCCTTCTGGCCTGGAGGCACTAGTGTAGTGTTGTGGGTTGTGTGGGGAGTTAACCCTTTGTGGCGTTACTGTGGCACATGAACCCTGGGGTGCCACATTCCCCCTTAGTAAAAGACAGCACTCCGGAGCTGTGGAAAAACAAACAAACAACATATCAACACAATTAATATTTACAGAGTCTTAAAAAACAAAAATTACAAAAACCACTGAAACTCAAAAAGAGTCCAAAAAGTTCAAAACAGATTAGTCCATTGCCTCCGGGGCTGGTAAATATATACAACTAGTCTTTACCACAACCAGTTCCGTGGTAAGTATGCTCCATAGAAGGAAAAAGTTCAAGAATATGTAAGTAGTTCATACAAGATAGTCTCTGTAGGTACTGGGCTTCTAACGTTGCAAAACACTTAACAAGTCTCTACGGGTGTCTCTGGTTTAAGTGCAGTAGGCTCCTAAACCCTCGCGTCACCTCATTAGAGGCCACGTTTTTACTCTCCGTGGCTGCCACCTAACACCATGCTACTCTCACCCTTTTTCGTACACTTACACTTTACCGGGTTGTATTGAACTTTATAACAAACATATTTACATTTCACATTTGATTCCACACTTTATTCTTTGTACCTAGCAGGTATCTGACCGTGGGTACTACGCTGTGATCTGCGTAATGCTGGTGTACTGGGTGTACTTAGCATAATAGTGTGGGTGGACGTGTACCTACTTGTAGTACCCTGACACGCTTCGCAAATAGCTTCTTCTCGATAAGAAGCTATTTGTGAAACGCGTGAGGGTGACCCTGCATCCCTCCTTGGACCAGTAATAATCTCCACTGAGCAATTGATCTTGTGTGCCAGGCGTTTGCCATATACAAATGGCTGCAAGGATCACTCATTTATTTGACACAGGCTAGTTTCTTGATTTTAGATCTTTTAGCAGTATAGTAGGCTGTTAACTCTTTTACTGCACTTTATATCATTGTCAGTTTAAATCTGCCTATTTTAACTTTTATTTTCACTGGTGAATTTTTGGATGGTTTTATACTAATGGTTGTGTGGCATAAAATTCTAACATCTAAAGACACCTTCCCTAATACTCCTATGCTTACACCTTGTGTTATTTTTGCACTGTGCACCATTTATATATCCCTGTAAGGGTACCTTTACACGCCACAACTTTTGGCGGCGCTCGGAGGCAACCTAACGTGCGCATGCACATTTTTCATGATTGCCTCCGAACGCCGAAGGCGCATTTAGACGCTGCAATTTCGCCCTCAACCTAAGGCGATGTGTCGTCCCGGAAGTTCCCACACCAACCGTGGAAAACATCCGGTTGACTTCTGATGCCACTTCACACGCCGCAATCGCCAAAGGAATTTGGGCGTACATGTTCAGCACCGCAAGAACATAGGCATGACAGACTTGTGTATTCTGCGCCCCAAACACGCTGATTAGACAACGCAATAGCGTCATGATTGGCCAGCCTGCGCAGGAAGGCTGGCTAATACATGACGCCATTGCAATTGTGTAGTGTGAATGGACATCTCTTCAAATATGGCGCCCCGTGAAGGGACAGCCAATGGAAACACAGTAGCCACCACCAACCATCGCTGAGGGGGCGCAGTCTTTAGCACGCTGTGGTACGCCTCCGGGAAATCAGTAGGCAACGCTGATTCCATCCCTATCACCCCTTCACACGCCAAAAGCAGCGAATTTCCCCTTCATGGTTGCCTCTGGTTTTGGAGCAGTGCAGTGAAATCGGAACCAGGCGCAACTTTCAAAAACACCGCCAGATTCCCCAATTTCATAGCAATTTCACGGCAACGGTGATAGGGCTCTGGATTGCCTCTCAGTTTTCTCACTGCAGTTGCGGCGTGTAAAGGTTCCCTAACACTATATATAGTATTTTTTGTTATTTGAGTTGTGTCACCCTTGCACTTTATGTTTAGCACTGTTTGGCACTTTTAGCAGTAACATTGTTGCACACGAGTTCATAATGCTGTACATACACAGTTAAAAAGAAAAACCCTATTTTGTTTAGGTGGTGATTCTTGCACTTGTGTATGAATTATTAGTGTTATGTTTGATATATAATCACCTGTTCCTCCACCTACTATACACTTTTAAGTGTTTATAGCACCTTTAAATCAATGTTTTAATAAAACATTTACCTTATGAGGTTTATTGCAGATATTGACATAGATTAATCTAGATTGTAAAGAGTTACTGTGCCTCTTGTCCTGTCTATTTTCTTCGTTGGATTTAGATATACATGGATGTAATGTGTTTCCTGTAATGTGAATTATTATATAATTTTTAATGTGAATTATATTTAATACTGTATCAATAAAGTGATATTTTGTACCAAGATTTGGGCTATAAACTCATTCTTATAGGTGTTTTCTGACACACGGGTTAGCCCCTTAAATATCAGGTTGTGTTACGTCACAAAACCTGTGACGTTACAGCGATCTCGCTAACGATCTCGTTATGTGTGATGGGGGCTTAAGAATCCATTTATCAGCAATATACAGATTGTGGCTCTCATTGGAGAGCCAGTGCCTCTTCATAGCAGTACAGGACACAGGGCACCTATTGGCCAATTTACACGTCCCAACATCGGTTCGATGTTGGATACAACGGCGCGGGAGCGTGCATTTTTGGGGCAGAATTCCTAGATCGCATAGGAACTGTTACACAGCGCGATATCGGCAGGCAACGCCACTGCGATGTGTACGCCCCCTTGTACGGCCAACCCAGGAACGACCATTTAACATGGGAGAGAATAGGGGAAGTTGTACTCCAAATCGTTGTTGGGCTGTCACACAACACGATCCTGCCACATCGTCCATCCAATATCAGGCCGTTTGGAGAGCCTGCTCATTTTTTCCCCGATATCGTTTTGGCATCGTTCTTGCATCGCATTGGACATTTACACACCACACAACGCACGAACGATATCGGGGCCAACGCACGAACCACGTGACTTTTTATCGGAGTTGGACGCCGATATCAGGACGTGTAAAGTGGCCATATCATCTATATGGTGTGTCTGGCATAGTAATGATGCCACACCACAGCACCATATACAGTAAAGCCGACCTCCAGGACCAGACACCGCTGAAGTGTGGGATCTGGCAGTGAAGACACTTCAGTACTCCGATCCCCTTTATTGCACACATTCCTGGGATTTCCATTACTCCAATACTTTATTAACCTATCAATATCAAGTCCTTGAAAGTTCATTTAAGGGGAAGTAAATGTCTTGCAATTATTCCACCTACCATACTAATATTAAGACATTTACCAATAACAAGATTTTCAGGAATGACTCAGATGTCACATAGACAAATAAGAAATAATTAGTTTTATGAGCGAAGTCATTTATGGTCCATAAGTAGTTGCCCAGGGTGCGAGATTACTCTTCTTTATAGAACTGTACATGTTATGACCATTTGTATCCTCCTTCTCATTTTTAAAAGGTGCAATAAATCTAATATTAATTATGAGGTCAGACAGCCGGCTGTCAAATAAAACTTTATCAAAACCATTTTCCACCTATCTTAACGATAGCGTGTCTTGAGATATCACAGGGATTGTTAGCATCAGCCATAAAACAGCCAGGTTCATCTAATAAAGTGTGCTAGTATCTAGGTTTATTTAGTGGGTTAACAGTGATTCAATATATTTAGTGCTGCAAGCGACTCTTCTTCAGCCTAAGCATTTGAATGAAAAATGACCACTCAAGGAACATATCCCTTGGCAAAATGATCCATTTAATCAGTGTTATTGTTTATATCGAGACAGTGAGTTTTAATCTGTTCTCCGCTAATTCTAAGTGGAGGGACAGATACACAGAGCATCTTGCTGAGTCGGTTCTTCTTGAAACTATCTATCATGGTTGTAGTAACATCCAGCAGGTGCAGGGTCTTTTCTCAGTCGGCTGCTTTATCCTTTGGGAATTCAAGTTTAGGATGTAGAAACAGCTGTCCTCTATTCCAAAAGGTCTCCTTACTACATCATTTACACAATGAATTTCATGTTGTTGTCTAGCTGAGGCCATGTTATATGGACACATCGAACACATGCGTCGCCGGCGTGGCCACTGACGAACGTTGGGTAAAGGTTCAAAATCGGCTAACTTTGGGATTCATTAAACCCTTCCTGGAGAGAAATCTAAAATGCTGAAGAATATAAAAATAGAACATATGATGAACGAATAGTAAGGTATTCAGGCTCAGATTAGTCTAACCAAATACTTTGACTGTTCCAGTATTCATCACGATTAATGAGCCTACTGCAAGTCAATGGGGAACTCGAATAGTTTTCAGGTTATGCATTAGGTTCTTTATTTGTGGCGAATACTGGAACACTCCAAATTTCTAACTGTACTTTAAAAATTAAATATTTAGCAAACAATTGATCAATTCTTTGACCCACCCTGCCAGCATCACGGCAATCTCAATAGGGCGGTCTTACTCTACGCTTGGTATATGCATTGTGCCTTAAGGCCTCCTAAATGCATTGAAAGCAGGGCCACATTAATGCAACAGGTACACGAACATCTCAGAACCACTCCCATAGTGCCGGATGGGCGAATGCAGATAAAGTCATACCAGGCCAAAAATGGAACATATCACAATTAGTGATGAGTAAATAGTAAGATATCAGGTTTTGGATTAGTCTAACCAAACACTTTGAACTGTTCCAGTATTCATCACGATTAATGAGCTTAATGCATTGTGCCTTAAGGCCTGCTAAATACATTGAAAGCAGGGCCACATTAATGCAACAGGTACCCGAACATCTCAGAACCACTCCCATAGTGCCAGATGGGCAAATGCAGATAAAGTCAGACCAGGCCAAAAATGGAACATATCACAATTAGTGATGAGCAAATAGTAAGATATCGGGTTTTGGATTAGTCTAACCAAACACATTGAACTGTTCCAGTATTCGTCATGAATAGTGATCCTAATGCAAGTCAATGAAGAACTTGATTAGGTTCCAGGTTAAGCATTAGGTTCTTTATTCATTATGAATACTGGAAAAGTTCAAAGTATTTGGTTAGACTAATCCGAACCTGAATATCTTACTATTCGCCCATCACTAATCCCCATCCCAAATTGTGCAAACTGGAAAGGTCGCATGTGTCATTGGCTTTACTGATGGTTATATGATACCTAAGGTAAAATAATGATAACCCTTAGGTGATGTTCATCTGACCAGATTCTCCATTTGAATGCACCAGAACCAATGTTATTTAATTGAAATGTCCTGAAGACCGTTTTTTTTCATGGATAAAACGTCTGCGTGAAAAAAATTGCAGCATTCACTTTTCTCTTCCATAATTTAGGTCAGAGTCGCCTTTTTATCTCTATAAAAAACCTAGATCCCATATGGACCAACCCAATAGCCTTTGATTTTTACACATATATTGCCATTATTAAAGGGTGGAGATAGCTATGATAGGAAGGAAGCAACCTGAAACTCCAGCAGCATATTACCAGCCATCAGACAGTTAACTCCTGCAAGAGTGATGACCAGTGAGCACAAAACAGTTGACACACAATCCCAGGCTGAGCAAAAATGAAGCTCAAGGTTACTAATCAGACACCACAATGTGAACAAATACAGAACATGGCAAAACACCAAATGAGTGCAGAGCGAACACTGTATGACACCTGTGTGGTATACCGCAGGGGCGGACCGTCACCCCCGGGGGCCCTGGTGCAGGTGAGAACGGGAGGGGGGGGTTAAGCTGCTGGCCGCCGGCGCTGCCCGGGGGGTGCTGCTTGGAGCCGCGGCCGCAGTTCAGGTGGGGGGGGCGAGGGGTCTCGGGTGCTGCTGGTAGCCGCGGCCGCGGTTCTCTCCTACCTAGTGCTGCTGGGAGAGCCACGCCGGATGCTTGTAGGCGCCGGAGGGGAGGGGCGGGATCCGGCAAGGGAAGCAGGAAGCTCTCTGCTTCCCTTGCCTGACCCTCCTCTCCTTTGAGGGCTGCTTGCGGGGGTCGGCTGGGGGCCCCCTCCAGGCTTAAAGGGGGCCCCTAGCCGGTCGGGGCCCTGGTGCAGCTGCACCAGCTGCACCAGTGTAGTTCCGCCCCTGGTATACCGGCAATACTGTACATATTGTGTATATATCTCGCACAGAGGTCTGCTCCAATTTAAATCCAGGATGTTTGCTGGGACTTATTGTTTCATAAATCTTTATATGATGGGCTGGTTTTAAGGAGGGAAGGACTGAACATCCACAGGTATGGATATAATGAGACTCCTGATGGATCATATGACTGTGATGTAAGCAAGATCCTTCACCTACCCAGTTTTGTTTGGTGCACAAGGCAAGATCCAGTGTGAACCCTGCTATGCTGCCAATGAGGTCAGTTTAGAATTGTGTGCGGACATATCTGCTGAACTTAAGGTACTATAAATTATGAAAACTTCATTGTGTGAACTGTGATCTTGGTGATTGGCTGCACAGCCGGAGTAGCGGTTTATGACTATTAATAAACCGAACAGACTTTTTCTTTTATAAGAAACTGTCGATGTGGGCATGAGTTGGCAGTAGGTGTGTGTCCCCCAACACACTCAGTAAGCGCTACCTCACACACCATCTTGAAGCTGTCTCATCCAGGCAGCGCATTCTTCTCTGATCGACAATCAAAAAGAATCTGTCATTAGATTTTTGCCATTTAAAGGTTACTCCTAAAAATGTAATAAAAATAAATAATTAAAATAAATAGCAAAAAGGTCATCTTTATTTAGTGCATTATCAGGGTTTTCAATATGTCAGTTTCCAGCATTTTCCCAGCTGTCCCACGTCTTAGGATGGGCTGTGTAAAAACATCTGCTGGAGACAGACTCAGACTGAGTGCAGCATCCTGTCAGGTATCGTGAACGTGCATCCTCTGTTCACCAATAGGGACATGACAAGCGGAAGACAGTTTGCATAGTTCCAGTAGCTCCATGCCGTCTTCCAATAAACCTGTCATGCTGATGAGATAAACGTTCAATCTCAGTCAGCTAGAAGGGCTATGTTCTGCTTTAGTCTACACTTTGCTCCTCCACTTGTCCTGTCAGATTTGGTGAACACAGGAATGCCTGTTTACGATACCTGACTAGACCTCGAACTCACCCTGTCTGTCTGTCTGTCTTAAGCAGATGTCTTTACGCAGCTTGTCCTAAGACCTTGGATGGATGGGAAAATGTTAACGTATTTAAAATTCTGCATGATTACCTGTGTGCTACATTTTTGCGTAATAAAATTATTTAGTAAAATGTATAATATATAAATAATTAAAAAATACAGCAGGGGGTAACTTCTGTTTTGGATTACCAGCCAAGGTAAAGCTGCCATCTGTGGGCTGCAGGCTGCAGCTGTCTGCTTTACCGTAAATGGCTAACAGAAATAGGGGGGGACCCTGCATCAGGTTTTTATATTAATTATTTATTTGTTGCTAAATACAAGGCTAAACACCCTTTAGTACCAAATGAAAGGCACTAAAGGGTGCAAGATTATGATATGTGGAGGGGGTAGCACATTATATAGCTGTTTGACATCTATCTATCTATCTATCTATCTATCTATCTATCTATCTATCTACTAGAAAAAAACCTTGCAGCACTCAGCTACTACCAATGATGTACATATGCTGACAAGCTATATATATATATATGAGAAAAAATTTAAAAACTTACGTTTTTTTTCAAAAAACTCAAAATTCTTATTATTTTTTTTAAATCTGAAGTTCTTAGTACACACATTGGCCAATGTCTGCTTGCTCGTCGACTGCGACAAAGTGACTTCAGGTCCGACGAGTCCTATCGCTGACACCCAAGTCCTCCTTGTCCACCCTACCCCACTACTAAGTGGGCGGACACCATCTAGACCCTAGATCACCTGTGGTCAATGAGGGTGCACATTGCAGTAATGGAGCCAGCCACTCCACACGATACAAAAGAGAAAAAAAACTGCACAGCACTCACAGACAATGTGAACTGGTGCCAGCAGGGATGCTGGCTCAATATACTAGAAAAAAACCTTGCAGCACTCAGCTACTACCAATGATGTACATATGCTGACAAGCTGTATATATATAAGAAAAAATGTAAAAACTTTTTTCTAGTATATTGACCCAGCATCCCTGCTGGCACCAGTTCACATTGTCTGTGAGTGCTGTGCAGTTTTTTCCTCTTTTGTATCGTGTGGAGTTGCAGGCTCCATTACTGCAATGTGCACCCTCGTTGCCTACAGGTGATCTAGGGTCTAGATGGTGTCCGCCCACTTAGTAGTGGGGTAGGGTGGACAAGGAGTACTTGGGTGTCAGCGTTAGGACTCGTCGGACCTGAAGTCACTTTGTCGCAGTCGACGAGCAAGCAGACATTGGCCAATGTGTGTACTAAGAACTTCAGATTTAAAAAAAATAAGAAGAATTTAGAGTTTTTTGAAAAAAAACGTAAGTTTTTACATTTTTTCTCATATATATACAGCTTGTCAGCATGTGTACATCATTGGTAGTAGCTGAGTGCTGCAAGGTTTTTTTCTAGTATATTGACCCAGCATCCCTGCTGGCACCAGTTCACATTGTCTGTGAGTGCTGTGCAGTTTTTTTCTCTTTTGTATCTATCTATCTATCTATCTATCTATCTATCTATCTTTTTAGAGTATGTAAAAGATGATGTGCTGTCCATGTGCCGCACGCTTTTCTTGCACCCAATGACTTATATTAGTGAGGTACACAGCCACTCGCAGTATGCACGATTTGTCTCGTAGTCTGAATTTTGAAACAGGTAAAACTCACTGATATGCTTTGACCTATTGTTTAATATTGTTGCTTTCTCGCATTGCACTCGCAGATTTTAAACGCAGATGTGAGTGAACCCTACTACTGATTATATTAATACCTTTAGTGAAACAATCTGCTTTGTGGTTCTTCTTTAACGACCATGTGAAGTTTTTTTATTAATTAGATTAGTGCGCACGGGGGGCCGATCTGTGCTCTGGGTCTTCTCCTCCCTGTTTGTGGTACTCTAATCCCCCCCCACCCCCATCTGTCTCCAGTCTGTGAATGGCCTGAGACCTCACCAGTGACTTGTCATTCACAGACTGAAGGAAAGCGGAGGTTGGGGATCCACAGATATGGTTTATGTCAGGTGACTGCAGAATGGGAATATTAATAAGTGGCGCTCCGATAGTGGACAACCCCTTTAATTAGGCTTTTCACCATTCTGACCTATTGCAAGTCGGTTAATACTAGCATCATGGCTTCCATTTAAAACAGAAGCCTTGATCAAGGGCTCTAATCAGTATCACCTGCCATCTCCTATCTTAGTAATGGGAAAGTCTTCACTGAATACACATTTTTCCTCAGAATTGAGAATTTTGATAAAGTCTGATCAGTTCTGCAGACAGAAGCAGATTTGTCTGATAACATATATTACAGATTTGCTTATTTGTATGTGCACTATTGACTTATGAAATAAAGATTAAAATGACGGTTATGCTTTAAATATGATAGAGCCCAATCTCCTATGCCGATTATAGCTTTAGCAAAACTGGTCTGAGGTGTAGTGTTCCAGTTTCTGGGAAACAGTTGTAACTTGTTTGGTTTATGGTAGAAACCTCCTTGTTGTATTTTTATCTCCTGCTTCTATTTCTTTTCTCCCAAATCACGTAGTGTATTTTTTCTGTGTGTGAGTGCTTATGTGGTGCCCCTGCGACCAGGGCTGGCCACAGGTAGATACTGCATCCAGGCAGATAGGAGACAGTTTGTGCAAGGGGTGGTAGGGTTTAGAGGGAAGTGGGTGGAACGTAGGTCAGGTGACAGACCAGTACAAAAGGGAGAAACAAGGAGGAGTTAGTCAGTAGGCCGGAGTAGGCTGAGAAATAAAGACCAAGAGTAGGACCGAGAGACACTTCCCTAACGGTCCTGGGTTTCCCGGAGGTGCAGAATCCACAGAGACACCGCTCCATAACCTGGGAGTTAAGGGAAGGGGAAGGACTGAGCACAGACGACTGGTAGAGAGGTTCCATATGGCATACCCGGTAATCACACGGGTCGGAAAGAGCCCGGTAGTCTCTTGCAAGACAGGGATACCCAAGGCTAGGCTGGGACCAGAGTGTCGGCTCTGAGCGGGACTGCAGCTTTACACCGGATCCAGACAAACCGACGGGGGACTCTGATTCCAGGTCAGAGTTCCTACCTCACGGGTTGGAGGCACAGCAGCGTATAGTGTGGAGCCCACTGGGACGAGGTACTCGGTACCGGACCGAGGTACTGCTGGGGATGTCACGAGGTCCTGGTTCGGACCATGTCCCGGGTTCTGATAAATAAAGGGGATATTTACAAGGGATAAAGTTTGTCGTGACGCCACCCACAGGTTGTGGTCAGTGATGGGACCACCGCTGCAGCACTGCTCTGCCAGGAGGATGGATAATGGGGCTGCAGCCAGATGGGTGAGCCCGCCGCGGGTCTGGCTGCTCCTGACAGGATAAAAGGTATAATGCACAGTTCAATATACCTGTACCGAGTACCCCGTCCCAGTGGGCTCTACACATCCATGGGCTGATACCAAAGAGACAGAACAATAGACTCATGTTTTGGCCAAGTTAGTTGTGTGGTGACGTGCAGAGGGCTGGGATATTACGTTGAGGCAAGATCCTGGTGACCGTAGGTATTGTTAGAAGATGCCACGTGGGATTGTGTTGTGTCCCTTATCTGCTGGATCCATTGAACTCATCCAAGCACTATTTCTATATTTTCGTTGGCACCCCCTGACTTGTTTCTGCTGTTGTGAACTCATTGTGGACTCTAAGGAACAATATTCATATTTGATGTTGTATGCTCCTGCTGCAATAAAGTTTGTTGGATTGATCATCGGCCTGGTCCTCCTTCCTGCTCTGTTGCACACCCAGTCACATTACCCCCATCTCTCTGGTTCTCAGACCCTATTTGTGCTATTGTCCTTCCAACTATTTTTCTCCACTGAGATTCCCTTTAATGGCATTTTATGTCAATATGGAATAAACATCCAAGATTGGAATACCCCTTTAAGGTTCATACAACATACAAGCCATTATGTGGTCCTGGACTGTAAATATGCACAATAAATATATACTGCAGGTTTAAAGCCAGCTGCGGCTACAAATTGGTTGCTTGGCTGTGAGGAATTGCTTGGCGCTCCAGAGAGAAGGAAGGAGCAGTCTATTAACACTTTCTTTTTCTTTAATTTTACATGCACAGTGTTCAATAAGGGCCAATGTATATAATTATTTCAGCTGGGTTATCCTACTCCTACGTCTTACCAAATCCTAATTAATACTCATGTATGGCAATAAATTATCTATGAATTATGACTTAGCTGGAATTCTCCTACTAAGTCATCACTTATACATATGGCAATCTTTCCCAAGGGGAGAAGACTGTTAGGTCTCGAGAAATGGGAAGTTTAGTGTGGCTGTGTTATTAAGACCTCAGTGAAAAACAACTGTTAACTCAGGGTGACATTGTACACATGGCATTTTATCTTCATGTCTTGTGATTTGGGCATAGAAAATAACAAAAATAGCAATAAAAATGCTGATATCTAAATAAAAAAAAAATACTGTTGTCTCACTGTCACATTTCCCAAGACCATTGCAACTGTAGTTCTTCAAAGAATATGAATTAAAAGGAAACATACTATGTTACCTCAATTTTCAAGATAATTATGCCAACATCTTCCTAATATATCTAATGTTTTTATCATTGTGTGATTGTGTAGCGGTCTGGTCGCCACAAAGGGGTACTGCACCCATCCCACGTGTGTGGAATTCATGTTCTCAGTAAATGGGATGGTAAGTCCAGACACCCACAAAAGCACCCAACACACCCAGTCCCAGGAATGGCGGGCGGACCCAATAGAGGGAGGGCCCAGGTAGCCAGTAATACGGCGGGGAGAGCGGTAGAGGGTGAGAAGTTAGTTAGAGCAGTCAGGGGAAGTCGAGAGGAAGCAGTGGAAGGAGGAGGATCCGGAGGACTTGAGCGGAGAGGAGCTTGTCCTGGGTCCCAGAACAGCAGACTGCAGAGGGACAGGTAGAGCCCTAGGGGCATGAGCAGTGAGCGATCCACCCGAATCTGAAGTCAAGCGGAAGGACAGGTTGAGAACCAGGGGAGCGGTCCTGAAGGTGGCGAAGAGACTTACACTCCAACCACAGAACCGGAGCCAAAGGTCTAGAGGAGCTGTGGCCAACTCCTGACATATCCGCCAAGATGGTAGCTATACTAGGGTCAGGGGACATGGCCGGTCGCCCAACAGGACCCATGGCTGCTGAGGCACTGTGTGCAGAGGCGCCAGCAGGAGTGAGGCAGATAGGCAGCGCTGAGAGAGAAAGCAACCTGAGAAGAAAGGAACATAAAGGGGGTATCTTGGACGAGCTATCCCGGTTGTTGAGGACTATCCGGACAGAGAATGTGGAAGGACAGTACCTACCTGTAACAACGCTTAGTGAGAAGCTAAGTAAACCATTTTTAGAACTCATAACTGTGTGTGAGACTATTCATTTCCCACCTGCAGAGAGGTAGATTGATAAGACGCGCCGGCCGCAGAAGTCCTGCCAGAGAACCGCTCCTATTCCCCTATCCCGCAGAGAACAACCATGCTGGCCCTTCATCACCAAACTTCACACCGGTTGCCCTGGGGAACTGCTCCACCACAGCTGCACTCCCATCACCACAGCTGCACTCCCATCATCCCCAAAGATCCCGCACCGCAGCATCGGCCACTAATAGCAGAATACCATGGGTGGTGTCACGACAATGACTCACCTTGTGGGGGCCCATGGGGTACTCTGAACCAGGCCCTGGTTCAATGTCGTTCACTGGGGGATGTCATGGTGGCTCGTCCCGTCCCGTGGCCCCGGAGCGGTCAATTCAAAAGGGGTTGGGGAATATTTGGGGAAATCTGTTTCAGGGATCGGAGTTTAGGGAAATTACTTCTGGGGTAGGGGTACCAGACTTGGGGACACTTGTTTACATGACGCCACCCGCAGGTTGTGCATAATGATGGCCGCTGCTCTACAGTTCCACTGAGGGGGTTGGTAATTAGGCAGCTTGATGGTGGGCCCTCCACGGTTAGGGTCTACCCCCCAGGGCAACAGATGTTATCAGTGATATGGTACTGGTATTTCAGCGCAGTGGTGCAGCAAGAAAGTCACATACACAGAGATGTGCAGCCTCAAGATGTTTACTCACAGCTTTGTTGATCCAGTCACAGCAGTCATCACTGTTGTAACAACCCGTGGAGTGCTGAGTTTTTGGGGATTACATGGTGGGCCCAGCTAATTCCTGGGTAAAGTGGTGGCACAAACCGGTACCCCTTTCTACTGTCCTTTCACGGTCGACTCTTCTATTGCGCTTGCTTCGCCCTCCTGCCCTGTGCCTTGCTCACACAGTGCCCCGAGCCAGTGACCGTGGGTCCTTGCTAGGGTTTGTACATTGTCTGCCCCTGAACTCTATGTGGCCACCTTTTCAGCGGATGTGCGGTGTCAGCTGTGGCATCTTGGAAGACTTGCAGCCTCTGAGTTGCTAGATGAGCCTGGTTGTTCTCCACTAGTCTGGGGCTCGGTTCCCCTTCTGCAACCTGGTCCCTTCATACGATTACAAACATTATAATCGCTGTAGATGCGGGTGTCCCCAGGTGGATCGCTCACAACCTGGTCCTCTTGAAACCCCTTCTGTCATCTGGAGCACCCTCGTTCTTTCTCTCTCCAGATGTTATGCTTTTACTGACACTTCGGATGACACAAACTCCTGCCAATGACGCTACACCAACTACCAACTAACTCTAGATGTTTCTGTCACCCCTTTTTATAAGGTAAGTCATGTGTCCCACTTCACCTACGTGTGTTCTTCCTGACTTCACTCCTTCCCGGGTGTTCCCCTAAACCCTACACTCTGCCCAGCCCCACTACCCTGCTCCTCTTCCCTAGACAAGATGAGGGACTATGCTCTCCCGTAGGAGCAATCTCACCCCGACCCTGACCTGGAGTGGTGTGTGGTGTCTGAGTGTGTGGATACCATCAGTGCTCCTTTCCTTACCCGAGAGAGGGGTACTACACCTCTAACTGGGGTGCTGTACCACTGTGATGACTGAACCCACAGGGGCGCCACAACAACCATCCCTAAACCCATTAAACCCATAATTCCCCAAGTCTTTTATTGACACCGCCAGGACGATGGAGCCCCGTGACCCCCAACAGAAGAACTGTTAGCCCAGTTCCAAGTACCCCACGGCCCTGGGGAGGGTGTGTCAATTGTTAAAGGGATCCCAAGAATAGGGCTCTAAATCCTGAGAATAAAGATTTGCAGTACCCATTCTTGAATGAAGAGTAGGTGCCCATGCTTGACCTCAAATTCATTCATTGTCAGTTGGTAATAGCCAAGCACTGTACTTGGCAGTCCCATAGAGAATAAATGGAGCAAGGCCAGGGCCGAGGTGCGATTGCAACCCCTACTCCTGTTGTCGTTATGCCCCTGCATAAGCAGTTAGCCAAAACAATAAGGATGGCAAAATTCCAATAGAGAGGTGCAAAAATGAGTACTTTATTCAAACAGAGAGGTTTTCATATCAATCTATCTAATCTTTCTTTCTATAAAAAATATGACCAGCACCTTCTAACAGAATAAAGCAACACTATAGTGTACACTGTAATGTTTGAATATCTAAAATGTAAACTGCATTACTGCTATATAGAATAAACTACTAAAATGAAGATACATAGCATACAAATTGGCTAAGTCATGCATGCCCACCAGCCATGACAAGGTGACCTTTCTCTGGTAGGATCCTATATTTAATATTTATCAAATATGTCTCCGCTAAGCTAAAATACTACAAATTTAAAGGGCAGATAGGATCCAGCACTAAATATAAACATGTCTTATCATGGCTGGTGGGCTCACAGTGCTGCTGTATTCTTTGGTTTGTATCTATCTATCTATCTAGAAAAAAGACAATTTAGGGTGCCAAGTCTCTGAGGTAAAGACTAAACCTCCAATGTACAAAACAAGAAAATGGAGGCAGCACGCCAGCTGAAATAGTGAAAAAATACTTGTGCTTTTAATATCCATAATAGAGACATTTCGGTTCTTGATTAAAACCTTTTTCATGCCTTTTGATTCTATCTATTATATTTCCAAGGCTTCATTCCCATCTATCCTGTCATCAGGGTTATTTTTCCCTCCGACTTGCCAGTGAAATGCTGGAGGTGAACTGATGTGATAAAAGATTCCATAGGATTGATCACATTCATCTGGCGAGTTGTTGCACCATACACTTTAAGGATCAAAAAATGTTAATGTTACGCCCACAGGGCGTGATAATGTAGAATGGACTCACTAGACCACTGGTGGTGCAGTGATAGCTGTATACCCAATACTCAAGAGACAGTAGAGTGACTTTAGTAAAACCAAGGATAGTTATTGAGGAAAGTTTAACAAAAGAGATATGGTCTGAGGGGAGGATCTTCTGGATCGCGCACACTGTACACTCGTAGTGAAGCACCAGCAGAGGTAACCCCTATACAGAGATTCACCAGTTACAACACAAGGAGGCTTAAATGCCGCGAATCCCGGACCAGAGGAGCGACTCATACAGACTGGATAGTAGATATGGAGAGACTGTGTTAGTGATCCTGGGAGCACCGTTCAATCCTGGAGAGACTCATCTAGACGGTACAGGAATCCAGCAGTTCTGTGCACATCAGGAGTGACCTGGCCAGCCTGAGGATTCTGTGGAGACAGAAGTGTTAGCACCATGCAGAGAAACAAGCAACAGTCTTCCTAGTGCAGAGCTCAGCAGAGAGAGGCCAGGACAGCAGCAAGGACCACAGAGAATGAATATGCTGCCCAGGTACCTCACATAGGGGAAGGATGCCTTTTATGCTCAGAGCAGCTCAGCACTCAAGCAGATGGCACGCCCACTCGAAAGACTCAGGAAGCGGGCGGTTACTTGTTCTCTTCACCTCTTTCAGTTCTTTTCACGGGGACAGACAGGGGCCAAGACCCAGTCCCGTGACCCTGGCGGTGCCAGTTTAATAAATGAGGGAAAGTTTGAGGGGGAAAGGGATATTTGTGACGCCACCTGCGTTATGCGGCCAGGGCGTCCGCCATTGCTTCAGAGCTTTTGGGGACGGTGACCGGCAATTTGAATGGTTCCACTCCCCGCAGATGGAGCACGGTCCCCAGGGCAGCGAGATGGAGGAGTCAGTTTGTACCTTGGCAAATGTTCATTGAGACGTCAGTACCCCGATGTCTCATGCAGCCCCTGCGACCGGTGGTTGCCGCTAATAAATGTCTCACACACCACAGCTGGAGTTCCGTTACTTTTACTCAGTTCTTTCAGCATGGCCACCGGGTACATCCCTTGCCAACCTCTGGTTCAGCGTTGTCTCCAGAACTGGGTTAGTGCAGTCAAGCCACGGTCGGTGCACTTTCTTCCCTCTCTGGGTGTTCCTGTCTCTGGTGGTCTTTCTCTCCCTCCGCATCACAGAGCTCAAGTACCAGTGGCCACAGGTGCTGTTGTGTCCCCTCCTGGGCACTGCTCCCTAGTTCAGCCACCTTCCCCAAGTTATGTCAGATGTTCGGCCACAGCTCCCGTTAGAAGCCTGGAGCCTCCGGTTCAACGGCTCGGGCATATAGCTTCCACAACATGTTCAGGGCCGGGTCCCTGTCCACTAGCCCCTCCAGTTCGTCAGATTCAGGCATACGGGGTTCAATGTCTCATCCGCACCCCAAGGGCTCTCATCTTCTCCCTCCCATGGACGAGCGTCGTTGTGCTGTAGCCCACGGGAGTTGGCACTGCACCATCGTTACACTCCCGACTTCCACTCCACTCCTGGTCTCTACTCTCCAACTCCTACTACTACTTTGTCCCCCTTTTTGAACCGAGTTCCTCCCTCAGGGTCCACCCTCCGTCCTAGGGGCCTACGGTTGAGTGTGCCTGTGTTTTTGCGCTCAACTCAGGAGACCTGCCAAGAGGACGCAGGTTTCTAGCAGAGAAGGAAACAGATGGTCGCATGGAACCAATACCAGGGTGAGCAGAACCAAAGGAGCGGCGTGGTGGGTGCTGATCTCCCTGCTTAGCAGAGACCAGTCCCGCAGCAGGAGCAGAGCGGGTGAGGTGCATAGAGCCGTGGGATGAATGCCAGACTCCCTGTCATAGGAGGCCGGCCACGTGGCCGAGGGCATGACAGTTGAATGTAAATCCAGCTGACCAGCTTTAGAGTAGAAACTGGTGAAAAAGAAAAATGGTAACTGATGTCATTTTGACATCTGTTGTAATCAGCTGGCACACCACAAGAACTGATATGGATGGCGGCCCGGACATATAGAAACCTGGCCTAATATGTATGTCTATCATTCTATAGTCTCATACAATGTTTGATGTCACATATATCAAGTAAAACACAACTAACTAATTACAATAAATTCGATGAGACGTAGCCCGGATGCATAGTTGCCCCTAAGAGGCTATGCTGTGAATTGCCATCAGCATGATCACACACTCAGTAGGTTTATAATCCTTCAGTACATCTTTTGACAATGATGCAAACATCTCAGCACAGCGCAGTAATTTACAAATGCAAATCAGGAGCATTAAGGGCTAGGTAAATCATTCCAGACATTTGGCTTCTAAAGCAAAAGGTTATTCATATAAATTACTGCTATGGTAGGAAGCCTTTTCCAGCCAGACTTCACCAGGGTGACGTCATTATCAATTAAGACTTTGGCATTACCTAGCTAAACATGGGAGATTATTAAATTTAAGCTCAATGCATAAGAAAGCTATTTTATATCATGAAAGTATATACAAATTTGGCACTAGCACCTCATTAATGGATAAGTGGCATTACAGATACAGCTCTACCATAGATAAGGCTAATTGCCCACCTAGCATTTTTTGTGTGTTTTTTTAAATATTTTTTCTTGGATATTTTCTTAACTCTGCAAGGGAAAAATGCATGCCAGCAAAGTAAATGAAACTATACAATCCAAAAGGAATACCGCTCCACTCACCGAGAGGAGTAGCCCCATCTCCCCATCTGCATCCCAGCTCCTATCTCTAACCACCTCTCTTGGGCTCTCACAGCTCTCAACCTCTGAGACGCACAAAGACGGTAACACCCTTGACATGGTCTTTACCCGGCTCTGCTCTACCTCCTCCTTAGATAACTCACCTCTTCTCTCCGACCACAACATTCTCTTCTTCTCACTCACTAACCCTCGATCACCACAGCCCAATCCTACCTATCACACATCCAAAAATTTACAGGCCATTAACCCTCATGCACTCACAGATTCCCTCATCTCATCACTGTCCGCAATCTCTTCAATCTCCTGTCTAGATCAGGCAGTAAACCACTACAATGACACTCTCTGAAGCACCCTGGACCAGGTAGCGTCCCTCACCATCAGAACCTCCAAACATAGAACTAAACAGTCTTGGCTCACATCACAAACTCGATTCCTCCAGCGATGCTCTAGGAGTGCTGAACGTCTATGGAGGAAAACTCGCTCACCAGGAGACTTCATCCATTATAAATTCATGCTTAAAACTTACAACTCTGCCCTTCAACTTGCCAAACAGACCTACTTCACCACCCTGGTCTCCTCGCTATCCACAAATCCAAAAAAAACTCATTGACACCTTTCACTCTCTCCTCAGTCCCAAAGTGCAGGCCCCCATCACTGACACCTCTGTGCTGATGATCTGGCTTCTTACTTTTTGCAGAAAATAAACAACATCCGCCAGGAAATCAGCTCCCAGCCTCTAAGCTCTGCCACTCCCATTCTTCCCCACATCCCCTCTGGTTCACTCTCCACATTTGACCCAGTCACAGAAGAAGAAGTCTCCAGGCTCCTCTCTTCCTCTCGTCCCACCACATGCACTACTGACCCCATTCCCTCACACCTACTCCAGTCCCTCTCTCCAGTCGTCACCACTAATCTAACCATAATCTTCAATCTCTCCCTCTCTTCTGGCATCTTCCCCTCCTCCTTCAAACACTCAATCATTACTCCATTATGAAAGAAAACCTCTCTCGACCCACCCTGCACAAATAAATACAGACCGGTCTCCAATCTCCCCTTCATCTCTAAACTCCTGGAGTGCCTGGTCTACTCTCATCTCACCCGTTACCTCTCCACTCACTTTCTTCTAGATCCATTACAGTCTGGTTTCCGTCCCCTTCACTCTGAAGAAACTGCCCTCATCAAAGTGACCAATGACCTTCTGACAGCAAAACCTAATGGTGACCACTCTCTGCTTATTCTCCTTGACCTCTCTGCAGTTTTTGGCACTGTTGACCACCATTTCCTACACTCCCTGCTGCACTCCATTGGCATAAAGGACACTGCTCTCTCCTGGCTCTCCTCCTATCTTTCTGACCGCTTTTTCAGTGTATCATTCGCTGGCTCCACTTCCTCCCCTCTTCCTCTCACTATTGGGGTCCCTCAGGGTTCAGTCCTCGGTCCTCTTCTCTTCTCTCTCTACACGGCCCCGATCGGACAGACCATCAGCAGATTTGGCTTCCAGTACCATCTTTATGCTGATGACACACAACTATACACTTCAGCCTCTGACCTTACTCCTGCGGTATTAAAGAACACCAATGACTGTCTAGCTGCAGTTTCCAACATCATGTCCGCTCTCTATTTGAAATTAATATATAAGAAAAAGACGTGGCATAAAAACACGGGAGCACACAAGTATAAAGTGAAGGATATATACCGTATATACTCGTGTATAAGCCGAGTTTTTCAGCCCAAAAAATGGGCTGAAAAGTCCCCCCCTCGGCTTATACACGGGTCAATACGGTAATCCTATGGTGGGAGGGGGCGCGGGGGGTGGGGGGGCGCTGCACAGTATTTCTTACCTTGTCCCCCATTCTGCAGTGCTTTCTGGTGTCCTCCGTGCTCCGTTCCCGGTCTGCTGGGCCTTGTGGTTCCTCCTGGTTCCTCATCCTTCGGTTCTATCATGGGGCTGCCATCTTGGTGTCTTCTCTCCGCCCCCGGCCAGTGATGTCAGAGCAGGCCGCGCTGTGATTGGCTAGCACCCGTGACATGTGATCACGGGTGCTAGCCAATCACAGCGCGGCCTGCTCTGACATCACTGGTCGGGGGCGGAGAGAACAAGCAAGATGGCAGCCCCCATGATAGAACCGAAGGATGAGGAACCAGGAGGAACCACAAGGCCCAGCAGACCGGGAACGGAGCACGGAGGACACCGGAAAGCACTGCAGAACGGGGGACAAGGTAGGAAGCTGTGTATGTGTGTGTGTATGTGTATATATGTGTATGTGTGTGTGTGTGTGTGTGTGTGTGTGTGTGTGTATATATGTGTGTATGTATGGGTATGTGTATGTAAGTAGGCTGGCTGCCAATATAAGCCATACCTGTGGGGCTGCTGTATATACTTCTGGGGCTGCTGGATACTTCCACTGGGGCTGTATATACCTCTATGGCTACTGTATACTACCACTGGGGCTGTATATACCTCTGGGGCTACTGGATACTACCACTGGGGCTGTATATACCTGTGGGGCTGCTGGATACTACCACTGGGGCTGTATATACCTCTGGGGCTGCTGGATACTACCACTGGGGCTGTATATACCTCTGGGGCTACTGGATACTACCACTGGGGCTGTATATACCTCTATGGCTACTGTATACTACCACTGGGGCTGTATATACTTCTGGGGCTGCTGGATACTACCACTGGGGCTGTATATACCTCTATGGCTACTGTATACTACCACTGGGGCTGTATATACCTCTGGGGCTACTGGATACTACCACTGGGGCTGTATATACCTGTGGGGCTGCTGGATACTACCACTGGGGCTGTATATACCTCTGGGGCTGCTGGATACTACCACTGGGGCTGTATATACCTCTGGGGCTACTGGATACTACCACTGGGGCTGTATATACCTCTATGGCTACTGTATACTACCACTGGGGCTGTATATACCTCTGGGGCTACTGGATACTACCACTGGGGCTGTATATACTTCTGGGGCTGCTGGATACTGCCACTGGGGCTCGATACTACCACTGGGGCTGTATACCTGTGCTGGGGTCCACCCTCGGCTTATACACGAGTCAATAGGTTTTCCCAGATTTTGGGGGCAAAAGTAGGGGGGTCGGCTTATACACGGGTCGGCTTATACACGAGTATATACGGTACATATAGTTTATTCACACATATACAGACAAATACATTAAAAACAAGTACCGGTAAAAACCACAATCAAGGGTTCCCGTACTCAGTGTACTAAGCCAAGTATGCTTATGAACATCAAATACCAAACTCATGGGTATACTGAATTGTAAGGTAACACAGTGCTGTATAGCAAAAGGTAAGGTGCAATTCTCAAGGGCAGTTGTACATAGCAAGTCAATTAAATATAACAACTATATGAGGCAACAACATTTATGTACACAAAGAGCTAGGTAAGAGGTAATATAGGTGTCACATATCAAATATCAGTCACAAAGGGCAGCAATATAATATACATGTGATACCTATAAACCCATAAATGCCAAATGCACTAGCAATAAAATGACATATATATATAGTATATACCAATATGCACATTCAGCACGCAATCCCAAGCATGGGAATGAATAAACAATATAGGACCCCCTATACTCATGTGAGGTAACTGAAAGTGGATTTCAGGGTGACATTGCAATCATAGGTATCACATCACTACAAAGTGCACTAAGTGGCCTAATATGTTGGCTGATAAAGATCAGCCAGTAATAGCAAGTATTAGATGGTGATTAATATATCTGGGAAAATGTGCACACAGACCCAAAGCGTATACAGGCACAATCAATGCAGGCTGAGATGTAGAATAGTAACTTTAGGCTAATAACTATATATGGAGAGGTATACAAAGGATTAACAATAAGTCATAATAATACCCAGAGTTGGTACTAGCCCGAAGGTAACACTATACACATCCCAGACCAGTGTAGATGGGATTGTGATGTGGCACTAAGTCCCAAATGTACATGCTATGATCATGTGAAATGACCACCAAGAGACATCGGGGAGTGTCTAGAGGTGAAAGGATAGTAACAATGTCAGAGGACATATGGCCAGTAGTGACCAAGATTACCAAATAGGTATAGGGAGCAGGTACGGGTCGCAAGTGGCACGGGAACCCCAGACAGCCCTTCCCAACGCGTGTCGCCGCTAAGGGATACGGCTTCGTCAGGGGAAACTATTTGAAACTAAACCTTTCCAAAACTGAACTTCTTCTGCTCCCACCCTCCACTAAACTCCCTAAATCTGACAGGTCTCTCTCAGTTTGCAGCACCACGATAATGCCTAGGTCAGCAGGCTCACTGTCTGCATGTTATGTTTGACACCGATCTCTCCTTCTCCTCCCACACACAATCTCTCGTCCGTTCCTGTCGCTTACACCTGAAGAATATCTCTAGAGTCTGCCCCTTTCTCACCATGGAAACAACAAAAACCCTCACCGTGGCCCTAATGCAATCCCGCCTTGACTACTGCAATTCTCTATTAAGTGGCCTCCCCCTCACTAGGCTTTCTCCTCTCCAGTCCATCCTTAATGCAGCAGCCAGGATCACCCATCTGGTCAATCGTTACTCAGATGCCTCTACTCTGTGCCAGTCATTGCACTGGCTACCCGTACACTACAGGATCAAATTAAAATTGCTTGTTCTCACCCACAAAGCTCTTCACAGTGCAGCACCCCCCTACATCTCCTCCCTCATCTCTGTCTATCACCCCACCCGCTCTCTACGTTCTTCAAATGACCTTCGACTAACATCTGCAGTAATCGATTCTCCCACTCCCGGCTCCAAGACTTCTCCCGAGCTGCACCAATCCTCTGGAATGCTCTACCCCCAAGAAATCAGGACTATCCACAACTTGCATGGCTTCAGACGATGCCTAAAAACACATCTTTTTAAGGCAGCCTATCATACTCCCTAATAGAAGTCCTTTGCACTGTAGATAGTGAATGGGCTATCTCTCTTGACATTACTCTTCTACAAACTCCATCAAACCAAAAAGGTCTACACAGACTGTATAATGACCATCCATGTAAGCTTAGTTCTATGCCCCATTTCCTCAAGATGCCTGGACCATCAGTGCAATAAGCCCCTGTACCTTCTGCAACCCCTATCCTGTTGTAGATTGTAAGCTCTTTTGAGCAGGGTCACCTTCATTTCTTGCTTTATTTTTTGTATTTTCTTTTTTACATTGATTCTATGCCTATTGTTTTGTATCCAATTATTGTACTGTATTTGTTCTCTACTGTAATTACTTAGGGTAAGTTCACACAGGAAGGTTTAGTGGCGTTCAAACCGTCAGAAAACCGCTGGAAATGATCAGTTCTGAGCTCTGAAGTCTCCAGCTGTGTTCCGGCGGTTTTCCGGCGGTTTTTTTCAGCGTGTGCACAGCGGTTTATAGTCGGTTTTCCCAGCGGTTTTTCCAGCGGTTTTCTATGAAGGATTTTGTTCATGGAACCGATCCAAAACCGCTCGGAAGAATTGACATGTTGTATGCTGCTAAACCGCTCGGAAACCGCTCAACCGCTGGCGGATCCGCTCACATAAACCGACTATGTGTGCACAGCGGTTTCTAAATTACATAGGGTTACTTGTAAGTCCTAAAGCTGCTAAGGATTTACATAAATTTAAATAAAACCTATGCTAAACCGCCGGCGGTTTTCGCTGCTAAACCGAGGTTAAAACTGTATGTGTGAACTTACCCTTACTGTATTATATTTTCTGTACTCTAACCCTACATTGTAAAGCACTGCAGAATATGTTGGCGCTATATAAATAAAGATTTATTTTTTATTATTATTATCTTCAAGTTTATTCTAAAATGCAATAAAAACAAAAGTACCGTAACCTAATTTACCTAATGGGTGCAGAATTGGTGCAGAAATTTTGCAACATCAAAAACTCATCAAAGGATCATCATCGAAATATAGCCTAAGGCTTCTTTGTTTTTGATACTTTCTGATGTTTGGCTTTGACAAATCTTAATTGATAAAGCCATGTTTGGATCTACATAATTTTCCACATTTAATGCACGTTTATGTGGAAACTTTTTCAATAACATTGGTTCTCAAGTCCTCATACACTTCTCTTCTCCTCTTTCCGTTCTCTATGCTTAGTGTGGCACACATAGTTGCACCGTCACGTGGTAGTAAGGAATGACAGAGGGGCCAGGTCTCCTAGACTGACCTTAAGGCTACAGGGGTTCTAGCTGTCTCTTATCCCAGAGTTACCCTGATAGTGAGGATGTCTGAGCTGCCACCCTTGCCCTGCTCCTGGCCAACCCTAGTCTAATACCCCCTCTCCCCCACACAGGGGAAACCTGGGATAGGAGTGCTAAAACCCAACACAAATACAACAATGGGGAAACAAACGATAATCACAGCAATACACATAGAGGTATAAGACAATACATGCATAAGAGGAAATAAGGAGCAGGGATACAAAGACAACAAAGCATTTCACAGCACACCAAACAGCACTTTAAAAGATCATCAGCAACAGGATCACCACAGCATACGGACCGTTATAGCATAAGCTATAGTCGACATGAGAAGACAGATTCCACCATCTTAAAAAGACAGGGAGCAATAGTGATAGGTTTTCCCAGAACATGTGATCCTAGGTAATCAGGAGTCATGTAGAGACTCCTGCTAGCCCGATCTCCAATGAGAACACAGTTGGTCGATCCCCGAACCTGTCTGTGGAATTCAGAAGCATCAGACAAGCCTCAGTGTGGAGTATTAGAAATTGTAGTGTGAACAGCGGTAGATGCCGCCATGACACTCCGTAAGTTTTGAGCAAAACACCATGTGAAATCTACCATACAAAGATTGCATCAACTTCTCCCCTTTTTATCTGGAATCAGGTGTGATTTTCATATTGCCCACACCTGTTACTTGCCACAGGTGAGTGTGACTGAGCATCACATGCTTGTAACAAAGTTATTTACCAACAATTTTGGAAAGGTGTGAACAATTCTATCCAGCCCACCTTTGGCATTTTGTGTCAAATTATGCCCAATTTCTCTTTTTTTCTGTTTTTTTTGTGATGTTCCATTATACACAAAGGTCATAAACTTTTCTTGGAGAAATGTAATACTTTTCTTGGAGAAACATTCATTTTTTGGAATAATTTCAAGGGTGCCAACAACTTCAAGGATGACTTTATATATTTTATTGAAAACTAATGCAAATCAGAAATAAGACCAGTGCTTATGTAGTAGATAAATGCTGTATATTAAACTATATTATACAAGTGAAATGTTACATATTCGTGCGTAATGCTTTCTAGTAATAGTGATCAGGTCAATATTAGAATTTTCATGTTGTCAGAGAACCACAGTCAATAAGTAAGACATGACATTAGGGCCGCTCAATGCATTTCATAAGGATAAGGTATTTGTTTCGCTGTCTGGAAATCAATGGGGTAATCAAAGTGAATGTCTCCTAATGAAACTACCTTTTGCGTTAGCTGGCTGGAGTATAAGAGTCAGAGAATCATGTCTTGACTCTAAATGACCTCTTCTTCTTGACCTACTCGTCTTTATTAAACTATACCTGCAGTCCTTGTTTATTTATTATGTCGCCAACATTGGGATATAACTATAGGATCGTTTGTAGAATAGTCTTAAAAATATAATAGGAGGCTGTGTTTTGTGCCTCCGTTAGGGATGAGCGAGTCTACTCGTTAATATTCGTTACTCGCCGAATATTAGGGTACTCGGGCTACTTGTTACTCTGCAAGTTTCCTAGCGATTACTCGGATAGTAACGAGTCCAATGTAAATCAATGGAAATGCAATTCCTCTGCTGCTGGACCCCGTAAAGAGGTCTGGCAGCAGAGGAAAAACCTGCAATTCCCTAATTCATTGTTTAGAAGCCAGCGGTAAAAAGCCGTAAGCTGTAAATTAAAACCGGATTGTCCCGGATTGACCTGGCAATCCGGCACCATAGACACCCATGTTACAGTGCGCCGGATTGTCCGACCAGTTTTGTCCAATTTTTATTACTGGGTCAAACTGGATTGGCCCAGACCGGGGCAATCCGGTTTCATCCGGTTATAAAATCTGATAAAACCGGTCCGGGTAAATCCAGGGCAACGTAACATGGGTGTCTATGGTGCCGGATTGCCCCGAACCAGGTTAATATGGGACAATCCGGTTTTAATTTATAGCTTACGGCTTTTTACCACAGGCTTCTAAACAATGAATTAGGGAATTGCAGGTTTTTCCTCTGCTGTCAGACCTCTTTATAGGGTCCAGAAACAGAGGAATTAATCGCAATACTCGCTTCCCCATTGACTTAAATAGGACTTGCTATACTCGTAACAAGTACCGAGTATCGGGACCTACTCGTTACGAGTTTAGAGAATCTGAATATTTTAGTACTCGCTCATCCCTATCCTCTGTATTAAGGCCTCCATGCACATTAAACTAACATTTGCTGAACTCAGCTGATATCGGCAGTAGAGATGAGCGAACATTTCAAAGTTCGGTTCGGTTTGCCGAACTTCCCGGTGTTGAGCAAACTTGTTCGGATCGGAGTTCAGGTGTTTTTATGTTTGAAAAGCATTGGAGCGAGCATCGCTGTGGTCTGGAACAGTTAGTGCTTGGCACGTATTTGAGTGGCTCGCACTGGGGTTGAAAGTACAGTTTTTGGGTGTAGAGTGTGCCAAAAATTAATTTAGAAAAAAAAACACCCTCCCACCCCCAAAAGTGTTTTACTTATGGCGGGCTGTATGTGGGCGGAGAGCTGAACTGCCAATCAGTGAGTTTCATTGAGGTTTGGGTCTAGTTCTGTGTCTTGAATAATGCGTCAAAACGTTTGGCTGCACCGCCCAAACTTTAAAAGGTTCACTCATAACTAATCAGCGGGCTTGGTTTATAATTTAAAAAGTATTGGGACCAGTGGGGCGCCACACATGACTAGTGGGCATGCGACTACGTGTATACAAATCATATAATTGCGGTCACATCTGGTGGTGTAACTTGAAGCTCGTGGGCCCTGATGCAAATGCTCTAACAGGGCCTCCAATTATTGCAAATCTTTAATAGCAAGAGTCTTTCTGTATAGACCAAAGGGACTTTTGGGTCCCTGCACCTGTTGTAGTTACACCCCTGGTCACAGCACTAGAGAATCCTGACAGCGGTGAGGGGATTCACAAGTCTGCAGTCACTAAAGGTACCTTTACACGCCGCTACAACAGGATGGATACAACCCGCTACAGGCTACGATTGTAGCTTGCGTCGTCAATATAGCCCGTAGTAGCGGCGTGTGAAGACGGTAGGAGGCAGCCGGCAACAGATACATCTGTTTCCGAGCACTGCTCTGAAACAGGTGGCTACAAAGCTGATTGCAGCGAGCTGTATCGGCGTGTAAAGAAGGAACAGAAGGGTTGTTTCTACACAATGCTATGTAGCTGGGGCATGACACAGGCTCCGGGTTACCGCGCCCCCTCCAGCGATCATTGGAGGAAGCTCCTGCGTTGCGATTGGTTGTCGCTGCACAGGGCGGCATATTTAAGGAGCTGACCAGTCACACTACACAATTGCTCGAGCGTCATGTATTAATCAGCCTCCTGCGATGCCTGCCCAATCATGATGTTCTTGCTTTGTCCTATCAGCGTACGGACGTCTCGTACTCCACAATTGTGGCACGCCTATGTGCTGTCCCTGCTGCACCAGGTCCGCCCATATTAGCTTGTTGTAGCGGTGTGTAAATGAGGTAAGGTAAGCTACAGATGGCTACTTGAGACACCCGGCGATGTATCTAGCTGTAGATGTAACGTAGCGTAGCGCACCTTGTGGCGGCGTGTAAAGGTGGTGCGTTTCCCGTTTGTAACCGTTTGGGCGTGCTCGTGCACGTGAAGTAGCGGGTTGTATCCATCCTGTTGTAGCGGTGTGTAAAGGTACCCTAAGAGTGGCTGCAGACTTGGAGCCCAAGCCTGGTCAAGCCCTTTAAGAAGCAAAAATCAGCATTGTGCTTAAACAAATCAAACTTGTCACATGACTTTTCAATCATTATGAAATTAATTTCATTCTATTCTTATCTATATATGAACTTTTAATAGAAAAAAAACCCGAAAGTCTGTGTGCCTTTACAAGTGAATCACCATTGATGGGTTGTGTAGATTGCTGCTTCTTCCATCAGGAACACTTGAAATGAGGAGGACTATGAGTGTTACACAATTAAATTACAAATGTGACAAAAAATCATTACTGTCGTAATGTTTATCACCTGCACCACAAAACTCTCCATTGCCCTCAAGTAATAAAGAAATCGTCAACTTGTCAAAAGAGAAATAATTAGCATTCGATAAATGGCAAATGCAAGTCAATTGCTGTATTAAATTACCATTATTAATAAATTTGCTGTTGAATTACCAATTTTGATCTGAAGCTTGAGGATGATGGCTTATTATATTTCAGAGGAGGTTGATAGAGTCAAGGATTACCATACTGAATGGTAGACATCAAATACTTAATGTACAGTACAATCACGTGTACGGTTCATCATGGTAGAAGCATCTGCTCTATTGTTACATAGGATGAAAAAGAAGACTCAGGTCTCTCAAGTTCAATATGTCATTAAAGTATAAATATGAGCCATAAAGGGTACAATTTTATAATTCATTAATTTCCTGAATTGTATTTTTATATCTTATGTCCTTGAGATAATCAAAATACTTTATAATCTGTCCAAGACGCTCAATCCTGAAAGGGAATCCGTCACCAGGTTTTTGCTGTGTACTCTGAGAGCAGCATAATGTAGGAGAAGAGACCCTGATTACAGTGATGTCACTCTCTAGGCTGTGTCTTGCTTTTTTAATGCAAACAGCGAGGACATTTGGCCCCCTGCATCCTAGTCTAGCCACACCCCCATCATTGATTAGCAGCTCTCTGTCACTATACAGTGTACACAAAAAGCTGTACACAATGTGATTTTCTGGATTTTATTTTTGATATTCTATCTCACACAGTTAAAATTAATGTGGCACCCCAGGGGTTAATGTGCCACAGTAACATCACACGGGTTCCCTCCCCACAACACACTGACACTACACTAGCACCTCTAGGCCAGGAGGGGGAGCTAAACCAGCTTCCTTATATACTCCAGGTCAAGAGGAAGTAGTTAGTCTTTTGAGGAGAGTTCAGTACGTAGCAGTACTGTGAAGAGTTCAGTTCCTGGGAGAACTGAGAGAGGGAGGTTGTGGTGTAAAGGAGCTGCGCCGGGCTTCTCCACGATCTACTACTTGATTCAAGGCTAGCCAGAGTCTGAGGAAAAGGAAAATTACCAACAGAGAACCACATCTGGGAGCTTGAGTGAAATCACCACTCGCCCCAGAGGAGCGCACAGAACGGATACCGGATCCGAGACTGTGACTGACACAGCACAGTAAATCCAGGAATAGTGGAGTTTCTAAATCAACACTGTACCAGTGCAAAGCAACACGGCGGGGTCAGCACCACACAGAAGACTCAAGTTGCCTAGCCAAGGGGTACCAGAAAGGGGAGAGAGAGAGTGAGACAGTGCCAGCAGCTCAGCTAGAAGCAGCCGCAGGGCCACACACACAACGCAGCACGAGAAAGCTGAGGACCCGGATAGGGTGGGAGCAACCCGGCCCCCAGTACAGACTCCGTGGACAATCTGCTACAACAACTGCAGTAAAGCTTTTGAAACTACAGAAACGTGAGAGTGTGTTCCTTCAACCCGTCTCCACTATCCATCCCTTATTATCATATCCACCATAGACCATAACAACCACTGCCCCGGGGAACCCGCCTCTACCTACGGAGAGCAGTACCATCTAAGCTGCCTAACATCATCCCCGGAGGTTCTGCAGCAGTGGTGGTCCCCTTCCTGACCACACACCGTGGGTGGCGTCACAACAAACTCTAATCCCCTGTAAATATTCCCCTTTTACTTGCCAGGGCCTGGGACACGGTCCAGACCAGGACCTCCGTGACATCCCCAGTTGCAACCTGGTCCGGTACCGAGTTGCCCGTCCCAGTGGGCTCGACATTAACCTACCCTTAACATTATAGACTGTTCATGTTCTTTGTCAGTGGGTAAACTTACAAAATCAGCAAAGGATCAAATAATTATTTCCTTCACTGTATAACCCTCGGCTGAATTAAACGTCAGCGTGAGCCTTAACGTGCACAAGAACCAAATCTACAAGAAGTATGATCGTGGTACCCTGGCATGAATCTCTGAGGTCATGCATTAAATCAAAAGTGGTTCAGTGTTTTATTAGTGTAGCGACCGGTGGTAAGGCCGCGGGTGTGTGTGTATGATCTTTCTCAACAGAATCCCCATACTCAGGTTTAACCGATAATAACATTTCTTTACTGTAAAACATATTTATCTCACAGTCAACCGAACTCTATGCGCACTTGTATATATTAGAGTCTCTGGATCTTCACTTCTTCCGGGTACGCAGCAAGAAAAAAACACAACAATGAAGGTATCTTTCCCTAACTTTCCCTAAAATCACGTACCAGTCTTATCACAGAAGAAGATGTCGCTCCCACGTAGCAGGCCTGGGGATCTCCTCACTCTTCTTCTTTGGTCTCCTTCTGCAGGTAACAGTCTGTCTCTCCCAGTCTCAGGGCACACAGAGCAACAGCAGAAGGGAGATCACAGCAGCACAAATGGCTCCCTTATGTCGGTCACGGCCCCAGCACATGCACTCTGGGTGCTCGGCGGGCAAGGTTTTGCAGAGCGGCCAGAGTCACAGCACCAAAGTCCAGTGGCCCAGGATCAGTCACAGGGGCTTCTGCGGGGTGATTTTTCCGGCAAGGTGTTGCAAAGTAGCCCTCTTTCAACAGACATCCACAAGCAGATGTTCTCTTGTTCAACTCTGTGTCTGTACTGATCTCCCGCCCTCTCTCCTCCTCAGCACATGGCTGTTGGGGGAGGGGAGCAGCAATCAATGCTGTTTTTTTTTCCTCTCTGCAGTCATTTCAGCAATTGTCCACAAGGGGGCAGTGGCGGACTGTGCACAGCTCATTTCTATATCCATTTCTATGATACAGTCTGAATTGCACACCTCATTACATTAGTGCCAGGGTCCCTTACCTACAGGGTGGAAGTGCACACAGCAAGAAAAAACTCTGAAGAAACGCCCTGTTGGTCTACAAGCAGAGATTTCACATACTGCCTCCAAAAGCAACAAATATAAATATCTCTGCTTTGGAATGACACAGGCCAAAACCGAAAAAGGCAACAAATCAGGGAGATCAGAGATTTCAGCAAGTAACAGGGCCTTTTTAAGCCAAAATGGCTGAAAAATGTATTTAAAGATGTCACTCGAAATGGCACCTTATGGACATATTGGTAATGTTTTCTATGTACCACCCTGATCAGACACTGAAAAAAACCTGTGAGATCTTTGAACTAGATATTTTCTTATCCATAGCATTCCTCATGAATTCAGAGCAACATTCACTAAAAAATAACACAATAAACAGCACAGTATTTTCTTCTGCTAAATACAATGGTCGCTGCCAGGGTAAAACATCACGGGTCAAAATCATTTCCTGTTTACTGACTTTCAAAGAAGTATTTTCCTTACCAGGCTGGCACATATTCTGCTCACATGTATCAGCATGTTATAATGTGCCCAGTGGACTTGCTCAATTTCAATAGCTGTTGTGTCCCCCTCTCCCCCTCCCTTCCACCCTACAAAAAAAAAGGTTTACACAATCTGTGCCCTTTTCTTTGGAATCTAAAAATAATGAGGCATTAGTTCACAACAATACAGAACTTACGGTAATTCCTGAGAACATTGACACTTTGCTGGAAAAACAGTCTTATCTTTTGTATAGTTACTATTTCTCTAAAGGGGCCGTCACACGCGTCAATATCGCTGTCAATGTCGCTGATGCACGTGACGTTGCAGCGATATTGACGCGTGTGACATGGTGAATCACTGGTTGATGGTCGCCAGGTTTTTCGGGCAGGTCCGAAATTCTGGCGTTGGTCGCCCGGTGAACATGCAGCATTGCTGCGTGTGACACCGGGAGTCGCGCGATCAGCCAGCTCCCAGTGCCTCTCAGCCAGCGCTGGAAGCTGGTATCCATGGTAAACTGCAGGTATCTAGGCAGCGCGCATTGCCTAGATACCCCATGTATACCTTGGTTACCAGCCTTTTCCGCTCACTGGCTGGTATCCAAGGTACACAGCGGGTAACTAGGGACCCTAGTTACCCGCTGTGTACCTTGGATACCAGCCGGTGAGCGGAGAAGGCTGGTAACCAAGGTATACATCGGGTATCTAGGCAGCGCGCGCTGCCTAGGTACCCGCAGTTTACCATGGATACCAGCCTGCTCCCGCTTATCACAGCCTGGCAGCGGGTGCAAGACATCATGGAAACGATATTTAAATAATTTCCACGATGTCGCTGGTCCACTGATCGCTGGTGAGTCTGCCTGTGTGACAGCTCACCAGCGATCAGCCATAAATGTTGCCAGCGATCAGATCGCATTTACATGTGTGACGGGGCCTTAAAATTAGGTGTGGGCAAGTCAAGATACCAAATATGGACAAGAATAATAAAAATAATTATAAAAGGTGTTCGATAATATGTTTTGTTTGTAGTAAGTGGCACATGTTGACAGTTTTAAGCAGTTTTCAGTCTGAAAATACTGATGATTAGTTCTTAGGTTGGCGAAGATCAGAAACATGGCATCCAACAAGATGTGGGTGGAAGTCCAACACCTGACATCCAATATTAGAAGGGTTAGGGGTGAAGCGATGACCAAGGGATCACCACGATGCAAAGTACAATTACAGTACACAAGATGAGGTAGTAAATAATAAGGATAAAATTTATTAACAGGCAGGGATAGGTAAGGGTGAAGTAGGTTCACAGGGTGTATGCTGTAGCAAAAGGACAGTTAACAGTTACTGTAGTTTCTAGCTGAGACGCTCAGTAGCATAGCACCCCAACCAGGGGCGTAACTACAACAGGTGCAGGGGTTGCGATCACACCCTGACCCTGCAGCCTGGGGGGCCCCAAAAGTCCCTTTGGCCCATAGAAAAAGACTAATACTATTAAAGATTTGCAATAATTGGGGGCCCCATTGGAGCTCTTGCATCAGGGCCCCAGGGCCTTAAGTAACGCCACTGGCTCCAACAAATATACGACAACCAACTTCAAGCAAACAAAAAACTTCAATATTATGCTACACTCAGTAAACAAAAAACTTCAATATTATGCTACACTCAGTGCTTTTTTTGCGACGGTACATACCGGTACGCTGTACCGGAAAATCTAAAGACCAGCGGTACATACCGGTACGGTGTACCGGAAAACCTAAAGAGCGCTGAGGGCCACCGCCACCTACACCTGTGTGTAGGTAATGGTTTCCCTCAGCGCTGAGGGACCTGCGATGATGTCACGTACATGTGACTAAGGTGGGCGGAGTTTTGCCCAGCGGAAAGAAGCTGGAGAAGATGAAGGAGGAGGAGGACTAATGCTGTGCAGGCTGCAGGGTATGTGACAGACAGTGACTGTGACGAGTGCAGAGGGTGGCAAGCTGTGCAGGGGGAGAGGATGCAGGGGGGATAGAGATCAGGGCAGGCAGGGTATGGAGAATTGAGAGACAAGGGGGATGGAGGATGGAGAGATCAGGGGGATCGAGGATGGAAGGAGCAGGGGGATGGAGGATGAATTGAAAGGACTCGGAGCAGGGGGATGGAGAATGGAGGGAGCAGGAGGATGGAGGGAACAGGGGGATAAAGGATGAAAGGAGCAGAAGAATAGAGAATGGAAGGAGCAGGGGGATGGAGGATGAAAGGAGCAGGGGGATGGAGGATGAAAGGAGCAGGGGGATGGAGGATGGAAAGACCAGGGGGATGGAGCATGGAGGGAGCAAGAGGATGGAGGGAACGGGGGAATTGAGAGATCAGAGGGATTGAGGATGGAAGGCGCAGAGGGATTGAGAGATCATGTGGATGGAGGATGCAGAGACCAGGGGGATGGAGGATGGAGGGAGCAGGGGATGGAGAGATCAGGTGGCACTGGCTACACTTACAACCTCACTGGCCTCCACTAGTCGGGTCACATGGATATCATGCTCTGGCTAAGGAGGCCTTTGCTACACCTTAACGTGCGCATGCACTGATAAAGACTGACGATGTTGTTGGGGACACAAGTCCAGTCCCAGGGCCCGATGCTGTGATGCTCATTGGTGTGCACTTCTCTTTGCAGGGCAGGTGGCGAAAAGTCCTCTTCTTCACTTATGGTCCTGATGACATGCTGGCACCAGGGCAATAGGGTACTCAAAACTGGGCCAAACAGTTCTTTCTGGGGATGTGTCACAGTGGCGTGACCCGGCTCCATGTCCCTGGCCGTGTCATAAAAATGGGGGAAGTTTATAAGGGGAATTAATTTGTGACGCCACCCGTGGTATTCTGCAATTGGATGGCCGATGCTGTGGCTCAGGTTCACTGGGGAGGTTGGTGATGCAGCAAAGATGTTACAGCTCTCCATGGGTAGAGCGAGGCCCAGGGCTGTTATGAAGTCAATTAGTCACTGATGTAGCACAGGGCAAGTGACGCAGTAAATAAATCTGAGGACAGAGCAAAAACAGTCAAACAAACGTGTAAAAATACTCTGTTGTAAAAAAAGCACAGTAAAAAGCAAGTGCTGCTGAAAAAGTAAAATACAAGGTATTTAGTTGATACACCTTTTGGTGGTGTGAACACTGTCCTACAGACGTGTTCACTGTGTGCATGGTTCATTAGTTTTTGTCTAAATTATTTCTTGTTTCTGCAACATTGGGGAGTCTCCCACCCCTCCCTTTTGAGCCCTGCACATAAAAAGCCGTCTTCTGCAGTCAGTCCAAGTCAGACATTGGACCTGTCTGGATCCTGCTCATTTTACCATAGCAGATTCAGGTCAGACGACCATTACACTCAGTGCTGTGTGCAGCTTTGCCCAGGTTATAAATGAAGGCACTATGAATGCAAGACACCAGCCCCAATCACTAGCAACCTCCTTTCTCTCAGAGGGAGTAACCACTGGTTGTCCTGCAAACACAATGGGTTTCATATAGGGCGCAGTTCACACAGGTTTGCACAGTGTATGCCCAGCCTCTTACATTAGCCCCATCTCAGTAGGCGGGCTGTTATGGCATTCAACACCGCTACCTGCCGGAACAAACCACAATTTCAGCACCTGTCATTGTGTTTTTTTCTTGTACTCTTTTTGCTGCTGTGTGTAGCTGGGCCATATGGGAGCGTTTGTTCCGGCAGGTAGCGGTGTTGAATGCCGTAACAGCCCGCCTACTCAGATGGGGGCTAATGTAAGAGGCTGGGCATACACTGTGCAAACCTGTGTGAACTGTGCCCTATGTGAATCCGATTGTGTTTGCAGGACAACCAGTGGTTACTCCCTCTGTGAGAAAGGAGGTTGCTAGTGATTGGGGCTGGTGTCTTGCATTCATAGTGCCTTCATTTATAACCTGGGCAAAGCTGCACACAGCACTGAGTGTAAGGGTCATCTGACCTGAATCTGCTGTGGTAAGAAAATTTATTTTCTGTTTGTGTCCTTTGCTCACTTTAGATATGAATTTAGTGGATAGGACTTGTGAGATGTGGGGAGCCGTGTAGGGGCTCACAAGCTTAAGTGATTTGGACCAAAAGACAAACCAATACCCCACAATTTGCTATAGTTTAATCCTGCTCATTTTAGGTACCAATACACATGGTCAGGTTTTAAATACATCAGATACGGACTACTCTGATACGGGTTACCTTGAAGTTGGTAGAGCGACTTAGTATACATTTTTTTGCAAAAAACATATCAATTAAATACCCTGTATTTTACTTTTTCAGCAGCACTTGCTTTTTAGGGTGTGTGCCCACATAGTGGTTTAGTGACGTTCAAATCGTCAGTAAAGCGGTGGAAAATTCAAGGAGCCTAGACTCCTGAGCTCAGAAGTCTCCAGCTGTTTTCCAGCGGTTTCCCAGCGGTTTTTTCACGTGTGCACAGCGTTTTACAGTCGGTTTTTCCAGCGGTTTTTCCGGCGGTTTTCTATGGAGGATTTTGTCCATGGAAACGCTCAAAAACCGCTGAGAAGAATTGACATGTTGTATGCTGCTAAACCGCTAGGAAACCGCTCAACCTCTGGCGGATCCGCTCACACAAACCCACTATGTGTGCACAGCGTTTTCTAAATTACATAGGGTTAATTGTAAGTCCTAAAGCTGCTAAGGATTTACATAAATTTAAATAAAACCTATGCTAAACCGCCGGCGGTTTTCGCTGCTAAACCGACACTAAACCACTATGTGGGCACACACCCTTAGGGTACCTTTACACGCCGCTACAACAGGATGGATACAACCCGCTACTTCATGTGCACGAGCACGCCCAAACGGTTACAAACGGGAAACGCACCACCTTTACACGCCGCCACAAGGTGCGCTACGCTACGCTACATCTACAGCTAGATACATCGCCGGGTGTCTCAAGTAGCCATCTGTAGCTTACCTTACCTCATTTACACACCGCTACAACCAGCTAATATGGGAGGACCTGGTGCAGCAGGGACAGCACATAGGCGTGCCACAATTGTGGAGTACGAGACGTCCGTACGCTGATAGGACGAAGCAAGAACATCATGATTGGGCAGGCAGCGCAGGAGGCTGATTAATACATGACGCTCGAGCAATTGTGTAGTGTGAGTGGTCAGTTCCTTAAATATGCCTCCCTATGCAGCGACTACCAATCGTAACGCAGGAGCTTCCACCAATGATCGCTGAAGGGGGGCGGTATCCCGGAGCCTGTGTCACGCCCCAGCTACATACCAGGTACATAGCCTGGTGTCGACACATCCTTTCTGTAGCTTCTTTACACGCCGATACAGCTCGCTGCAATCGGCTTTGTATCCACCTGTTTCAGAGCAGTGCTCGGAAACAGATGTATCTTTTGCCGGCTGTCTCGTCCCGTCTTCACACGCCGCTACTACGGGCTATATTGACGCTACAAGCTACATTTGTAGCCTGTAGCGGGTTGTATCCATCCTGTTGTAGCGGCGTGTAAAGGTACCCTTACTGTGTTTTTTTTACAACAGAGTATTTTTACATGTTTGTTTGACTGTTTTTTGTGATTCATATCTCAACATTCAGAGAACTGGTAGATTTTCCGCAGATAAAATGGTGATTTTATCAAAACTACAACAAGTAGCCTAGTAAGTGTTACATTGCTGGAATCAGTGTATCTGCCTCTACATCATCTCCCTTGGAAGTTGCTGTGCTCCTTGGTCAGTGGGTGGAGGTAGGGGTTTATGCCTAGGGCTCCTCAGGAGCTTTAGGGTCTTAGGTTGGCGGCTCGAACCTCCTCACCTTTAGAGGTACCTTCGAGATCAGGGCGAATCAGGGACGCCAGTATCAGGGCCAGAGTAGGCTCTCCTTATCCCCTTCATCCAGCTCCTGGCTACCCCGACCCCTCCCAGCGTGACAAAGGGTAAGTTTTTTTTTAAGGGTTACCTACATTTTTCTTTTCCCATATCCATATGGTCAACAGCCCTTGACCTATGACTTGCTACCCTTTTATATGCAATGAGACATTGCTGACAGATTCGCTGTAAAATATAAACTAATATAATGGAAGCGATCTTTGATTTCTTTAGATACGACAGTTAATAACACAAAAAAGGATGTTCTCGAACACCGAGTAACATCTAAGTGTTTCAGCACTTTGATTTAAGGATGAAAGCCTTGTGTTATTTTTCATCGTCAAGAACAATGACTTCCAGATACTAATCTGCGAGCTGGAAATGCTGGATCTATAGCTCCCATACTAGAGGCACATGTGCTCCTCTGTTTTATAGTTCTACTTTATGATTTAATAACACAACAGGGATGTTAAAGGGGTTGTCCAGTGTTGGAGAAAAAAAAGAAGGAAAGGAAAAAAAGGACGGTAAATGTTGTAAATCTCTTACCGGTGTAACCCCTTACCCATCAGATACATCTTGACTGGAGAATACCGTAATACCGGTATCACCACTAAATGGCAGATTGCAGAAATGAGTCACAGAGAACTCTTATAGCACATATACTGGGGCAGCCTGGGAGGAATGAGTTGGGGGTTATTTTGTAGTTTCTATATGTAGGAATATAATAATGAATAGTTCAATGACAGAATGACTGTTCAAACCAAGTGCAGGTGCTCGGTGCATCATGGTGGTGCCAAACATTTAGGCTGCCTTCACATTTGCGTTTGTTACGCAGCGCACTGAACACAGCCAAATGCTTGCGCACATGCGTTCCTGTGTTTAACATGGGAACGAATGTGCCTGCATTTTGGCTGCGTTCGGTTGCGTTTGTGTACGGATGCACATAATGTGTGCGCCCTCCTCCACACTCAGAACGCAGCCCTGTTGCATTTTTTGTGTGTTTGTGTTATCTGCAAGTGCCCGCAAACGCACAAAAAATGCATGGAAGTTAATGGATCCGCAGTGTCCTCCGCATAACAGTGCAGGAGAACGCTGCAGATTTCATTGAAATCTCTCCCGGTGGCCGCCGCTGATCAGCTACAGCCGCCGCTGCTCTCCCGCCGGTGTCAGCGGGGAGAAACAGCTGATCTGACAGCTGTTTAAATCTCCCACACTGACACTGAATAGGTGATGTCGGCGCGGGACATTTGAAGGAGGGATCAGCTGTTTCATATCTCCCACGCTGATATCACCCTATTCGGTGTTGGCGCGGGAGATTTAAACAGCTGTCAGATCAGCTGTTTCTCCCGTGCTGACACCGGCAGGAGATCAGCTGTGGCCGAGAGGAGGAGATCTCCATCGCTGGTCTCCTCCTCCTGGCCTCCCCGAGACAGCTGATTGGCTGCCCGGGCACCATACTAATGTGAACGCATGCAGAGATTCTCTGCTGCATTCACATAAGTATCTGCTGCGTTGCACTGCGTTTGCATCTGCGTGCAATACGCATGTAGACACAAATGCAAGTGTGAAGCCAGCCTTAGATACACCTGCCACCTGCTGCTTTCCCCTCTATCTCTGCCCTTTCCTGGCTCTATGAAGCCACTGCTGTCAATCAAAGAAAAGGGGAAGGGAAAACAATCAGGTGGGAAGATGCACCTAAATGTTGGGCTCCGCCATGAAGCACCGGGCACCTGTACCTTCTATGAACAGTCATTCTGTACTGACAGAGTCTTTTAACATGCCATAAGCTAAGCTTTGTAGAAAGAACATATTTAATGGGGTTCTCCGGGCAAAATTATTTGACAAATAAAATCAAATGTTGAAGCCACATACAACGGAGGGTGGAAGTGAACGGGGAGTGTGTCAACGCTCTTTGTTGTGACATGCCCCACTACAGTTTAAAGCAAATTGGCATCAAGCTTCGATACCTGATTTCTCAGTGCTGGAATATTGGATTACCACAAGATAATTATCATTTTTAAGGCTTTGCTTAAGATGTCCATAGATTCTTTCATGCGAGAGAATCGACCCAATTATGTTAATGACACACAGCTCCAACTGTGATCAGTGTCATTTGCTGTGATCTGATTCTCTCGCATGTGAGATCTGGAGCACAGGTGAAGAGAAGATGAAGAGCTTAATTTCTCCATCTTCTCCATTGTTTTTTTCGATGTATATCGGACTGCACTCAGATGTCATGCAAGTGCAGTCCGACGTTTTGAATGCACTCATCAATTTGAATGGGTGCCCACCATCCAATTTATGCTGCCAATCGTACAATGCAATGATTTGTTTTCTCATGTTCAGCACTGGCCCATAGCATAACATTGGACCAAGTCCTCTTCAGCAAAACATCGGATAGCACTCGTACATGTAATACACTTGTGTAAGGCGGCCGTCACACGCTTCAATTTAATGCACGATATCGTTTAAGCGATCTGCTTTTTGATCACTTAAGCGATATCGTTTGTGCATCCAGGGGTGCACCAAGCCCCTCTGCCGCCTGAGCCGCGGCACCGGCAGTATTGCCGGCCGCGGCCGTGAGTACCGGGGGGGGGGGGGGGTGCTGTTGAGCCGTGGGCGCCTCTTCTGTCCCTCTCCCCGGGTCGCGCCGCTTACCTGCGGTGCGCTCGGGGTGAGCGGCCGGCGCCATGACAGGGGGAGGCTGCGTGCATGAGGCGCCGCTTCTGCACTGCCGCTCCCCCTGCCGGCCGCCGCCTGAATGACAGGGCTCACCTTGTCCAATGGACGGTGCGGCCCTGTGTGCATCGCTGCGTGCAATCAAGCGATTTTACAATGTAAAATCGCTTGATTGTTAGATCGCAGATATGGGAGCCGGAGCTCATATCAAGCGATAATCGCTTGATCAATCTGCTTCATCGTGGTGTATGACACCACGATGAACGATCTCCCAGCGGCAGAGCCTATGCTGGGAGATGGTATCTATGGTAAACGTCGGGTTACTAAGTGCCGCGCGGCGCCTAGTAACCCGATGTGTACCATAGTTACCAGCGATCTCGCTGGTCCACATCGCTGGTGTGTCTGTCTGTGTGACATCTCACCAACGATGTGAGCGATATTGTTAGCGATCGCACGTGCATGTGATCGCTAACAATATCGCTATCGATATTGAAGCGTGTGACGTCCGCCTAAGTGAGACATTAGGCTTGGGTTATATAGTGACTTGTGTCACACAACACTGAAATTGCAGAATAGCATTGAAACATTTAGGCTAGGGTCACACTTGGGAGCCTGCATCCAGTAACTGGATGCATTGTTGGATCCAGTTTTTCCCCTTGTCTGTCTGGAGGCATTTTTACCGGATCAGCCAATGAAAACCCAAAGGTCATTATCGCAGAAAATTAAAGTAGGGAGGATGAAGGGTCTAAAAGATTAAATATGTCACAACCACTATAAAAACAGATCACGGCTGCCCAATCCCCAGCGTGGTGCATATAGAGTAGGGAGGCTGAAGGGTTAAAAACTATGCTGCCGTATTCCACGAGATATCAAAGGGTGAATATAATATTGATTTATTAGTTACCGCGTTTCAAGGCTCTCTTGCCTCTTCCTCAGGACAAATCAATATCATACTGCCATGTTTCAGAGCGACTAATAAATCAATATTATATTCACCCTTTGATGTCTCGTGGAATGCGGCTTTAACCCTTCACCTTCCCTACTTTAATTTTCTGAGATAATGTCCGTTGGGTTATCATTGACTTTAAGGCATAATCATCAACATTTACAGAAACAAAACCTTGAAATAGATCACTCTGTAACAACTCTATATATACTATATGCATTTCACTTTATGTATTGAATTACTGAAATAAATGAACTTTTTGATGATATTCTAATTCATTGAGATGCGCCTGCACCTTATAAAATACATCAACTGTGAATGCAAAAGTATAAACCCCTAGAAGGCAGACGAGGAATCATGTAATGCAGAAAGCCTTTTTAAATGTTATACACCTAATACAGAATTAGCCGCCTACTCTCGTTGTCCATAAATTTCTATACAATGTTAATATGAATGAAATGAGTCCATTTAAAAGAAAAATGCGACATTTACCATCATCAAGTGGAGGAAATATTTAGCGAGTAAGTATTATTACATGAAATCTGTGTGGCTTCTCATTTGTTTTGCCTCTATTTTTGCTCATTGTGATTTGCCATGCGTATCCTCTGGGTGATAGTTAAGGAAACAGATGCTAGGAATTGCTGTCCCTAGTTCCTGGGAGGAGATGTGACTCACACATTACACTCAGGTTCTCCTTTGTACTTGCACATGCACAGGGTGGTGGAATAATCCGGGACTGCTGCCTGGTTTCCAATCTTTTGCTGTCTGTTTCCTCCCGGCTTGTTCACAGCCTGTTTTGAAGTACCCACCATACAGCGCTCCGATGCCCTTACATTTCCTTTACCACCCGATTTACTGGATGTTTTCTTTACAATAGAAATGCTATATTAAAGTGCTAGGACTTTATTCTACCATTGTACATTTAGTTCCCAAATATTGAGATCAGACTCAATTCCATAAAAATGAGAAAAATGCTTCTACACCATGTTCCAAATTATTAGGCAAATGTTCTTTTTCTCTGATTTTTCTAAATGGTCGGTGCAAATGACAGTCAGTGTAATAAGTCATCACCAATTAGAGTATACATCAAATTTTATTGACGAAATCTCCCTATGATAACAGTATAATCTTCAAAATTAAAAAAAACTCTAAATGCCCTGTTCCAAATTATTACGCCCAGTAGAGTTTCTAAACATTTGATATGTTTGAAAGAACTGATAATGCTCATTTGTTGAATTTGCAGCATTAACAGGTCACATTCACTGAAATAAAAAGCTATTTAACTCCTAAACATCCTAACAGGCCAAGTTACATGTTAACATAGGAACCCTTCTTTGATCTCACCTTCACAATTCTTGCATCCATTGAACTTGTGAGTTTCTGGAGAGTTTCTGCTTGTATTTCTTTGCATGATGTCAGAATAGCCTCCCAGAGCTGCTGTTTTGATGTGAACTGCCTCCCACCCTCAGATCTTTTACTTGATTATAGGCAAAAGGTTCTCTATAGGGTTGAGATCAGGGGAAGATGGTGGTCACATCATGAGTTTATCTCCTTTTATGCCCATAGCAGCCAATGACACAGAGGTATTCTTTGCAGCATGAGATGGTGCATTGTCATGCATGAAGATGATTTTCCTCTTAAAGGCATGTTGTTGCTTTTTGTACCATGGAAGAAAGTTCTCAGTCAGAAACTCTATATACTTTGCAGAGGTCATTTTCACACCTTCAGGAACCTTAAAGGGGCCTACCAGCTGCTGTTTCCACATGATTCTGGCACAAACATGACTCCTCCATCTCCTTGCTGACGTCGCAGCCTTGTTGGGACATGGTGACCATCCACTAACCATCCACCTGGACCATCCAGGGTTGCTCGGCACTCATCAGCAAACAAGACTGTTTGAAAATTAGTCTTCATGTATGTCTGGGCCCACTGCAACCGTTTCTGCTTGTGAGCACTGTTTAGGGGTGGCCGAATAGTAGGTTTATGCACCACAGCAAACCTTTGAAGGATCCTGCACCTTGAGGTTCGAGGGACTCCAGAGGCACCAGCAGCTTCAAATATCTGTTTGCTTGTTTGTAAGGCCTTTTTTGCAGCTGCTCTCTTAATCTGATGAACTTGCCTTGGAGAAACCTTCCTCATTCTGCCTTTATCTGCACGAACACGTCTGTGCTCAGAATCAGCCACAAATCTCTTCACAATACAATGATCACGCTTAAGTTTTCGTGCAATATCTAATGTTTTCATCTCATGTCCAAGGCAGTGCACTATTTATTGCTTTTCGGCAGCAGAGACATCCTTTTTCTTTCCCATGTTACTTGAAAACTGTGGCCTGCGTAATATTGTGGAACACCCAGTTTTCCTTTTATTGGGCTCATCTGCCAAACTAATTATCACAGGTATCTGAGATTGATTTCAATGATCCAAAGAACCCTTATGGTGGGTTTACACACACCAATTTATCTGTTCAATCTCTGAACCAATCTCTGGTTGCAGTGAAATCATGGATACATTGCTCCATTTTGTGGCTGTGTACAACATGGAGCAATGTATCCATGATTTCACTGCAACCAGAGATTGGTTCAGATATTGAACAGATAAATTGGTGTGTGTAAACCCACCATGAGACACAATACCATCAATGGGTTTCATTGACAAAAAAAAAAACCCTATGACACGGAAAACCAATTTGCATAATAATTTGGAACATGGTGTATATCAATTCCCCACCATATAACTATTATTAGCCTCTGCGCATGTGTTCAGTATTTGGTACAGAAATTTCTGCATCAAATCTACATCTCCTGGCAGAAAAATGCACCAATAACACAATGTATTTTGTATGCATTTTCGGTGAGTTTTTTTGCATGCCATTATTCTATATGTTTTTCATGCATTTGGGGTTTAAACACACTGTAAAAACGCACCAAAAATTGACATGGTGCAGATTTATTTCTGCACCAAATCCGCAAGGAAAAAAAAGAGCAACATGCACAACACTTCAGAATTTTCATTGACTGGCATAAGAATTTACATGCAGTTTTGTGACAAAACCGCAGCAAAAGAAAGCATCAAAAACGCACAGCCTTAGGATATGTGCACACCTTCAATATTTGTTGCAGAAATTTCTGCATCTCTTAGCTTGAAAAGCATAGGATTTTCATGTGTTTTACGTGCGGTTTTCGTGCAGACTTTCCCTGCTCACTAGAATGAGTAAAATCTACAGCAAAAACATTGAAAGAATTGACATGCAAATGATTTAAAGGGAACCTGTCAGCTCGTTCTACCCCCCCTAACCTATCACTACCTGGCCCAGCACCTTGATAGCTGATCCCTAACCATCCCTGCCTGACGTAAACGTCCCCTATAGTGTTTAAGAAAAATGATTTATAACTTTCATGCAGTCTCCATCTGGAGACTGGAAAGGGGGGCTCCGTGGCTCCATTAACCCCCCTCACTGGCTTTCAGCATGCCCTGCTGGACGTCATCAGTCTTTTTGCTGTTCCACCTCTTTTTGAAATTCCTGCCTCATCTGCTGCAATCTTGAGCCGGCCGGAACATCACATTCGGCCCTATGCATTGTGGGGACTTATGACGTGTACAGGTCAGCTTCAATATGCGCACTGCGTATGCGCGGGAGTATCACATGATCAGCCCCCACAATGCACAGGGCTGGATATCACGTTATGGCCAGCTCATGATTGCAGCAGATGAGGCGAGAGTTTCAAAAAGAGGTGGAACAACAGAAAGACTGATGACGCCCAGCGGGGCGTGCTAAAAGCCAATGGAGCCCCGTAGTCCGCCTTTCCAGTCTCTGGATGGAAACTGGATGTAAGTTATAAATAATAATAATTTTTATTTAAATAGCGTCAACATATTCCGCAGCACTTTACAATTCAGAGGGTATACGATTTCTTCTAATATTTGCTAAAGAGGGAAGAAATAGCGCAAATAGGGTCTTATCTGTGTGGTGGAGGAGTTATATAGGTGTGTGTTGTGCTCACCTTTGTTGGTTATGCCTAGTCACAAGACCTTAGAATGTGTATATATGGCTGCTGCACCTCCCGGTGGAACAATATAAAGGACGAAAGGAACAGGAGCTAAGCGTGCGCTGCCTCACCAGAAATAATTCGGTACAAGGAGCCATCCAAGTATCCTTTATTAACTCAACGCATTTCGAAGAACCCTCACTTCTTCAGGATTTACAAGAAACCTGTAACTCCTGAAGAAGTGAGGGTTCTCACGTAACGCTTTGAGTTAATAAAGGATACTTGGATGACTCCTTGTACCAAATCGTTTCTAATGAGGCAGCGCACGCTAAACTCCTGTTCCTTTCGTCCTTTATAGAGGGTATACAATACAATACAATACAATAATATATAATAAAATATAATACAACAGTACAAATATAATACAATACAAACCATATGAGACAAAAAATAAATCCATCACTGAGCCCATTAGGAGTGAGGTCATAAATCATTTTTTCTTAAACTTTATAGGGCTTGTTTAGCTCAGAGAGGGATAGTTAGGGATCAGCTCACAAGGTGCAGGGACAGGTAAAGATAGCTTAGAGCGGTAGAACGAGCTAACAAGTTCCCTTTAAATCTGCAAAGAGAAAATATTCAGCATGTGCATGAGACATCAGGATTCCCTTTAACTTTGGTGGTATCAGGATTCCCTTCATGTTTTCTGACAAATCTGCAACGTGTGCACAGGCCCTTAGCCAAATCTTTATCTTACAGATTGAAACAATTCAGCAGCGCAGTTGGCATCCACATATTTCCTTTATTTTTTTCTACTATTTTCTTGTACAAGACTTGGGGAATATTGACCCAAATATTGGATCAAACTTTCTGATGCAAATGGAAAAATTTTACAGCACTCAGTTGCCATTTCTGTGTTGTCCGATTCTTATGGACTATTTCATAGGAAAAGCAGGAGAAACTTTATTTGCTGCCAACCGAGAAAAGCTGATGAAACTTGGTCCAAGCTATGATACTCTGATCAAAGACACTGATGAAATTTGGAACATTTTTCTCATACAAGAAAGTAGAATTGGAGACAGCCAAGTGCACAAGTACAGAGCGCGACTATCTCCAACAGTCCCTTAGAGACTCAATTGACCACTCACGAATGTGACAGCTGCGCCATTTGCTTGATCGGTGGGTGTCTCAGCAGTCAAAACCTCATCAATACAGAAGTTATTAAAGTTTCCGTTTTCCTCACATTATTCTATCTATATGATGAGCAACATAGTGACTCAGTGGCCAGCATTCATGTATTCCTAGGTTTAAATCCGACCAAGGGCCACACTTCCATAAAGTTTATAGATTTCCACTATTAAAGTTGAGCAAAACGATCTGCAGAACCCTTGTCAAGTGGCGATAATGTTAGCCCATGGTCACTCTACCAGAGCCCTTCAAATCTCCTACTACCTGCAGTCCTCCCGACACCTCTAAGGGTATGTGCCCACAGGAAGGTTTAACGTCGGTTTAGCAGCGAAAACCGCCGGTGGTTTAGCATAGGTTTTATTTAAATTTATGTAAATCCTAAGCAGCGTTAGGACTTACATGTAACCCTATGTAATTTAGAAACCGCTGTGCACACATAGTCGGTTTATGTGAGCGGATCCGCCAGCGGTTGAGCGGTTTCCCAGCGGTTTAGCAGCATACAACATGTCAATTCTTCCCAGCGGTTTTTGATCGGTTCCATGAACAAAATCCTCCATAGAAAACCGCCAGAAAAACCGACTGAAAACCGCTGTGCACACACTGAAAAAAAACGCCGGAAAATCGCCGGAAAACAGCTGGAGACTTCAGAGCTCAGAACTGATAATTTCCAGCGGTTTACTGACGGTTTGAACGCCACTAAACCTTCCTGTGGGCACATACCCTTAAGATCAGTAGGCTGTCACAAATCAATGTCATTAAATTGCGGCATGACATTATGTCGGCCTACTAATCATAAGAGGCACTAAAGATGTCACATGTGGAAGGATGTAATCCACAGAATAGACTTACGTACAAAAATGTTTGCGCACACCCACAAATGTGTACAAAATATACCAAATTTTACTACATTTATCAACACAAAACAAGACATACAGAATAACAACACTTAAACATACGGTATATTCCTGACAAAATATGACTCCCGGTCAGCTTAGTTGTTAGTACCCTGTTTCCCCGAAATAGTCACCCCCGAATATAAGTCAGGGCAGGGCGTGGCGCAGAATTTCCAATTTTAAGTTCATACCCCGATTATAAGACAGGGGGGACTTATTTTCGGGAATATAAGACAGGGTACCTCTAAAGTTGCCATTTTTGCCCATTGCAATGTTTTACCTGTGCCCCCGCTGTCCCACTGGCCCCGCTGTCCTCCGTGGGCTCCCTCATGCCCTCAGGTGCAGCTGCAGGTCCGCTGTCCCCGTGGGCTCCCTCTGCCCTCAGGTGCCGCAGGTAACCCCGAGGCATAGGGTTAATCTTGTGCGCCTGTCGCCCCGGCCTGACGCACTGCTGCCGGCAGGAGCTTCTGATTGGCCAGCGGCTCCCCAGCATCTCGAGCGCTGATTGGCTCAGCGGCTCGAGTGCTGATTGGCCAGAAGCTCCTGCATGGAGAAGCATCTGGACAACGTCCTGCACCGCGGAGGAATCCATAGCCCGAGGCCGCCATTACCCTAAAAAGTAAGGATGTTTCCTTGCCGACTTGCCCATTAAAACCGCAATTTCGCCGCACAGCCGACTTGCGGCACACTTGCGGCACACTTGCGGCAGGTCCCCATACAATGTACGTACTGTATGGGACACTTGTGGCAAGGTGCGGTTAATTGTCTTTTTTTTTTTTATATAAGTCATACCCCGAATATAAGACAGGGTGGGACTTTTGGGGGTAAAATTAATATAAGACACTGTCTTATATTCGGGGAAACACAGTAACAGATAATTCCTTACATGCTGCATGTAGGATATCTCTACAACCCAAGTGCCCTAGAAAACTATGGATTTGGGACAACGAAAGTAAATATGATCAGTACTTAAAAGGATTGTCCGGTTTAAATCCACAAGTCTGCAGTCCCTCTTTGCGTCACTATGTGAATTCTCACAATGTGTCACTATGTCATTTGTGAATCCTCCCATCATACGAACTGTGTGCTGTGAGGATTCTCCAGTGTCAGAGCTGGGATTGGCGGGTACATGTGCGTATGTATGAGATATACATACTCGAGTCCTGACCACATTACAACTGGATGGTCTCAGGCTCACTCAATGCAATGCTTCCCTTTAGTCAGATTCTGGCCAGGAGTATTTATATCTCATACTTGCAGCAATGTAACTGCCATTCTAGGCTCTGACACCGGAGAATCCTCACAGCCTACAGTGTGTACGATGTGAGACTTCACAAGTCTGCAGTCAATAGTGTGACATATAGAGTGCCTGCAGACTCATGGATTTAGAGCACACAACCCCTTGAAGTAGGGGTGAGAAAAGACAGCGAGTGCAGGAAATAGACTTCAGCCATTGTGTTTCCTCTTTGGCTACATTCACACATACCGTATTTTTGCTGCTTTTTTTTTTGTGAAAAATGCAGGTCCTTTCACACACTGCGTTTTTTCCTGCGATTTTCTCTGCACTTTTTTAGAGCCCATTTTATCATGTGGGCAATGAGAAAGCGCAGGGAAAAAGCACAGAAAGAAGTGACAGGTCTATTCTTTTTACGCCGGCGTTTTTGCAGTGAAAATGCAAGCGTAAAAAAGTGCAGGAATACGCAGTATGTGAATGGATTTTGCCAAAAACCCATAGGTTTGGCTGGGCTGCATATCAACAATTGCGTTTTCATTCCAAAAAAACGTCAGAGTAAAAAAGCACAGAAAAAGAATCGGGAAAAAAGGCAGAATACGCAGGGAAAAAGCGCAAAACGCAGCAAAAAACGCTATGTGCGAACGCAAGCCTTAGGAGGAGGGCACATACTTTTTGCAAGCTGTACAAAACACACTAATGTATTTCTTATTTGACTACTGACGTACAGGCAATAGCAGAAATATTTGAAACAAATTACATAAAAAATATGCCATTTTTGCTAAAGAAAAAAATTGTGGGAAACAATCCCAAAAATGCTGAAACTGAGATCTATGGACCCAATCCAAACAGCTGTGCAATGCTAATTTTTACCTGCATATCCAAATAGCAAAAGCTATTGGTATATATAAATTTATCGTGAGGAATTATAATATTCAGATATATTATTATTATTAATTATTATTATTTATATACCACCATGGATTCCATGGTGCTGTACATGAGAAGGGGTTACATACAAAAGTATAGATATAGTTTACAATAAACAAATTAACAATGACAGACTGGTACAGGGAGTAGAGGATCCTGCCCTCGTGGTCTGACATTCTATAGGATGAGAAGGAGGAGACAGTAGGTCAGGAGTGCAGCAGATATGATGGTGGTGGGTTGGCAGCTCTGGTGGTGGTGAAGCAGCAGCTCCAATGGTGGTGAGGCAGCAGCTCCGGTAGTGGTGAGGCAGCAGCTACGAAGGTGGTGGGTCCGGAGCTCCAGAGGTGATGAGGCGACAGCTCCGGTGATAGTGGTCGGCAGCTCTGGTGTGGTGGGTCGGCAGCTCCGGTGGTGGTGAGGTAGAAGCTCCGGTGGTTGTGAGGCAGCAGCTCCGGAGCACCAGTGGTGATGAGGCGACAGCTCCGGTGTTGGTGGTTGGCAGCTCCGGTGGTGGTGAAGTAGACGCTCCAGTGGTGATAAGGTAGAAGCTCCAGTGGTGGTGAGGCAGCAGCTCTGGTGGTGGTGGGTGGGCAGCGCAGTCATTGCACGCTGTAAGCTTTCCTGAAGAAATGGGTTTTCAGGTTCCATTGTAGGATTTAAGCATTGTGGATAATCGGATGTGTTGGGGCACAGAATTCCAGAGGATGCTCGGGGAGAAGTCTTCCAGGCAGTTGGATGAGGAACGGATAGGTGTGGAGGAGAGTAGGAGGTCTTGAGAGGACCAGAGATTTTATGAGGGAGATATTGGGATATTAGTTCAGAGATATAGGAGGGGACAGGTTATGGATACTTTGTAGGTCAGTATTAGGAGTTTGAATTGTCAAAGTTAGGGTCTGGGGGCACCACTATCACATATAGGTAGGATCTATCCCACTATGCAAAAACAAGTAGCAATTAAAGAAAAAGAACACCTTTTTGGTTTTAATTGTTTTTAAATTAGAGGTGGTCATGGTGTTTTGTGGTTTTCTATTGAGTTTTTTATATTAATAAAGATTGATTATAGTGATCATCCCTGCTGCTATGTTCTTTTTCTTTAATTGCTAGGAGTTTGAATTGGATTCAATGAGGAATTAGGAGCCAGTGGAGGGATTTGCAGATGGGGAAACAGGAGCAGCGAGGAGAGAGGTGGATTAGTCGGACACAATATATGTTGCATTATTGATATTGGAAAGTCTCATTAAAATGCTGATCAAAAACAGTTACTTGTATATGGCAGCCCTGTTGGTCAGGCGTCACACCGGGGTATTACACCATAAAAGTGGTGTAATAATCCCAACTGTAAGTGGATGCAGGGTTGGTAAGAGGGACCCAATTTCAGCACTCCCACACTCAAGCTGGGGTGGTACCCTAGGGGGACGGTTAGGGGAGTTGGAAGGGCAGAACAGGCAAGTTGCAGACGAGACCTGAGGGAAAATGAAAGGGGATCCTGAGGGGACCTTGAGAGAGGGTACCTGACGCAGTGAGTCTGGGCCCGATAGAGAAAGGTGGAACCTCAGAGCGGAGCGATCATACTCCGGGGAGCTTCCCCAGTCCACCACGGAAAGCCGATCCGAGGAAATGGCCAGAGTCCATCTCCGTAGCCGTCAACCGGTTGCTGCGGCCTGTTTACCAGCCACAGCACCCTGCACACACAGAGCGGTCCACCCGGTTCTCTGTAGAAGACGGGGTCCAGGTAGCAGAGAGAGAGAGAGGAACTCGATTACTACCTCAGCGGGACTGGGAGAGACTTATCAGGACACGGGTTCGTTAACTAAGGCATACTGCGGGTACCTCCAAACCGCCTTGCATCCATTTACAGTCACCCGAATGTTTACCTGTGAATTACGTCATTGCTGAACTGTGGACTATGTATTCGTTGGATGCATGTTCCCCGTAAAGAAAACTGCCTTTGTGTCTCTATACTGCCATCATTGAACTTTTATTTCAGTTAACTCTGCCCAGAGGCCCCTTCACCTGTAGGAAGCTGTACCACCCTTGCCACAATTCCAACGCCCCCGGAGGACTGCAGCGGCGCTGGTGATCCCTCACCAGGTACTACAGGTGGTGTCACGAACCATTCTAACAAAAAACTGTATTTAAGAAGTCACCGACCCCCAGAGCCACAGACTCGGGTGCAGCCACCAGTGATAGCGTCAACCTGACACCGTGCCCGAGCTCTGAGTACCCCGGCCTGGGCGGATCATATACACAAATCAGAACAATGGCAGCAGCAATAAGTATCTTTGAGCAAATGCCTTGGTCATACCTTGCATGGTGGTGCTATACTTCTTATTTCTGTGCGATGACATCGCTGTGAGCATTAGCTTGTAGTCCTATGAGGCAGAGTTTGGTATCTGTACAATGTGACATTATTGTGTGTTCTAGACTATTATGAGTCTATGTATATTATTTCTTTGGTGCAACATCACTATTCCTTTTTCGATCAGATTGTATAGTTTCCCTGTACTGTGACATCTTTTTACTTACTTTTATTTGGTCATTCCATCTCCGCTGTGACATCACTATTATTTATAGGTTATTATTTCTGTACTTTCTTCTTTGTGAATAATATTGTTTGAATTATCCATTATTTCTGTACAATGACTGTGTGCTTTTGTTACTGTCATGTGGTCTGTTGTGTTGCAGTGACGCTTTGAAATTGATTTCTGTGGTTACCTTATAGTTCCTCTGCTGTATAAGACATTACCACTACCATTAAACTCAACAAGAACCAGAACCTTCAACTTACCCCTCTATTTGGGTGGCGCAAAACTATTCCCGCAGTCGTGGTGTGACTTCCAGGCAGGGCACTCTACGATTTTGCCTGGCATCCTGGCACCTTTTGGTGTTTACTAATATGGAGATACCAGGATGGTGGATTATGCGTCAGGAATAGGGTTAAAATAGGGTCAAATAGGATCCTGGATTCTGATTTTATTCTACGCATTTCGGGGATAAACTCCTTCCTCAGGAATAATTATCATAACGAGCAGTGGTATAACTTGACGGTCATGGGCCCTTAGGCGAAAGCTCCAACGGGGCCCCCAATTATTACAGATCTGTGATAGCAATAGGCTTTTTCTATAGGCCAAAGGGACTTTTGGGACCAGTGGCGTAACTTCAGGCCCAGGGGCCCCGATGTGAAAGCTTCAATGGGGCCCCCAATTATTGCAAATCTTTAATAGTATTAGTCTTTTTCTATAGGCCAAAAGGACTTTTGGGGCCCCCTAGACTGCAGGGCCCGGGTGCGATCACAACCCCTGCACCTATTGTAGTTACGCCCCTGGTTGGGACCAGGCACTAGGGCCCGGGTGTGATTGCACCCTCTGCACCTATTGTTGATACGCCGCCCTGATCACCATGATCCTGGGTGAAGAAGTGAAGATTTCTCTGGATATCGGACCAAGGCAGCGTTAATCTTTTTTTCTTTCATACCTTTGAGATGTGGAAATGAGATTATTTACGGTACCAAGGAATAAGTCAGTGCTAAAGTCATAAATAATAACAAGTGTCCATGCAAATTACACGGCAGATCAGCGGTATTGCAATAGAGAATACCTATGATGATACTGTATTTACTTGCGGTGCTAGGAAAGGTCACATGTACACAGGTCCATTATTTATCTAAATGGCTTCGTGTTGGAGAACGATCTCTCATGTGTCTGGACCTAACGTGTAATATGTTAAGGTAATAGTAGATTTCTATTCATTTGGGATTAACGTTATAATCAAAGTACAGACATAAACATCCTCCTCTGCAGCAGCGGTGACCTCTACAATAAAAAGGCATCCCAACAATAACATTATTATTCCCCAACAGCTGCTTTCAGGATGTTCTGATGAAAAGTCTGGATCCTTGAATAAAATGGTTAAACAGCAGCAGACAGTACAGGCCAGTACAGGAAGTGGTGGAGCTAAAAACAGGTCAACAGCGTCACCTAGAGGCCAGAGGAAGGCTGACACCATGATATGTAAAGCAGGAGGTGGGGATAGTGAAAGGAGCCATGCTCCAGCATCCTCATGTGTCGGATGATGCAGGATGGAGGACATGTGCTAGGACGTTACACCGGCTATTGAGGCTGACCGTCATCTATTATATCTGCTGATTGCTGGAGTTAGGTGGTAGTAGGTTTTGTACACAGCAGATCAAGAGTGTAAAATCATAACTATTAGGGCTCGTTCACACTGGTACATAACTCGGATGAGGGCTATCTGATACGCAATTGCTCCAATGTTATACTATGAGCGATTATATTTTTCATGCCGAATAGACATAAGCAGAAAAAAATCGTAGCATATTGCAATCGGCAGTGTATCTCAGCTCTCTCACACCCATCCAAGTCTATGGGTCTAAGTGAAACATCGATCTGCATTCGGATGACATCTGAGTACAATCCAATATACTCAGAGACAAAGAAAAGAGAAGATGGAGAGACTTAGATGTCCGTATTTTCCTTACATGTGATCCAATTCTCGTATGCAAGAGAATTGGATCCCAATTGCATCACACTCAGTCACACAGCAGAGTCTGACCTGAGTGTCATTAGCATCTTGCAAACTGCGCACAGTACCGCCGCCGGCATCTAAAGTGAATTTATAAAACCCGACAATTGGCGACTTTGATTTAAACAATGTAATAACCCCTGCACAGCCAGGGTGTGATGTCAGCATGTGTCCAGGGAGTGTGGACACTCACTGGACACAAGCTGCCACCACAGCAACATCGTTTTAACCCTTCAAACATCGGGTTATTAGCCGCATCTGCAGCCTCTGTGCTGACATGCCGCACAGAGGCTGCAGATGGGGCTAATATGCAGCGAAACACCGGGATTTTTACATTTTACACATCAGCTATGTTCTAACTATTTATCTTGCACTGCTGCTATCACAGCAATGCAAGATGATTGGTTACTGTATCAAGAAATCGGCAAATTCAAACCCGTGGCTTTGACAGCCGTGGAGTTTGAAGCGATTTTAAATGCACACGCGTGTGACTATCACTCCATGTGCTGTATGGGTGCAAGATTTTCTCGCACCCATAGACTTTCATTGTCCCCTCGCGCGGGGAAATTGCAATGCGAGTGTAATGCGAGGAACTCGCACTAATGGGACCGGTATCATTTAATGATACTGGCCCGAGTGAAATGCGAGTCTCCCTCACATTACAGTCGCGCGAGGTACACAGACAGTGTGCCTTAAACCTTATTATTATTATTATTATTTATTTATATAGCGCCATTATATTCCATGGCGCTTTACATGCTAAAAAGGGCAGACTAGGACAAGTAACATAGTAACAATACAAGTAACAATAAATGTTGACAATTCGGTTATACAGAAACAAGAGGGGAGAAATCCTGTCCACAAAGGCTCACAGTCTACGAGGGGCGGGTGGGGATACAGTAGGAGGGGGAAATTCCAGTCATGAGGCGGTGTGGTGGACCGGGTCTTATTGCAGGTGGTAGGCTTGGCGGAAGAGGTGGTCTTCAGGCTTCTTTTGAAGGTTCCCAGGGTAGGAGAATGTCTGATGTGTTGGGCCAGTGAGTTCCAGAGTCTGGGTGAAGCACGGGAGAAATCCTGTATGCGGTTGTGCGAAGAGGAGATGAGGGGGGAGTAGAGGAGAAGCTCTTGGGAGGATCGCAGGTTGCGTGAGGGTAGGTAATGGGAGACCATGTCAGAGATGTATGGAGGGGACAGGTTGTGAATGGCTTTGTATGTCATGGTTAATGTTTTAAACCGGGATCTCTGGGAAGTAGGGAGCCAGTGAAGGGCTTGGCAGAGGGGGGAAACAGGGGAGTAGCAGGGAGACAGATGGATTAGGCGGGCAGTGGAGTTCAAGATAGATTGGAGTGGTGCAAGGGAGGTATTAGGGAGACCGGTGAGCAGGAGGTTGCAGTAATCGAGGTGGGAGATGATGAGAGCGTGAATAAGGGTTTTAGCATTGTCGTGGTCAAGAAAAGTGCAAATCCTATACAGTAGATGTTTTTGAGCTGGAGTCGGCAGGAGGTGGCGAGGGCCTGGATGTGGGGCTTGAAGGAGAGGGAAGAGTCAAGGATAATCCCGAGGCACTTGGCATGGGGGACTGGAGAGAGAGAGCAGTCGTTGACGACGATGGATAGGTCAGGTAATGAGGGGGAGCGTCTTGGGGGAAGACGATGAACTCGGTTTTGTCCATGTTCAGTTTAAGGAAGCGAGCAGAGAAGAAGGATGAGATGGCGGACAGGCAGTGTGGAATTTTGGATAGAAGGGACGCGATGTCAGGACCAGGTAGATTTGGGTGTAGTAAGTAACGCAAGTGTGATAGTAAGTGCTCATTATATGACCCAGTGTATCACTTTCCCATACTCCATCACAGTTCTCACTATGATTGCAGCATTGATCAGAAGGAAAATCCCATTATGAGGAACACTATGGTCATGGCTTTATTTTGCTACAATCTTTCATTTTCTTATTCTAGAAATATATCTCTTCATTTAAATAAACAAATCAGATCAACAATCATTACACTAATTAAAGGGAAGCAACCAGCAGGATTTTGATATTTAAAGTAAAGGCAGTGCCATACTGGCACTAAGAAGATTAATCAAATCATACCCTCATTTTCTAGATTACATGTTTGATTGCAGAAAAAATAGTTTGTAAGGGTCCAGAAATTCGTGCATTGTTTGAGTGACGTATGCAGCAGTCCGGCTTATGTCGGTCAGGTCTTTCTTTATTGTTCCTCCCTTGTATGTGTTGCTGTACTCTATGCGTATAGCTTCACCCAAATAAGCCGACTCAACCAATGCACTAATCTCGGGACCTTTGCAAAGAGTTTTTTTTTGCAATCAAACATGCAATCTGGAAAATGAGGGTATGATTTGATTAACCCTCCTAGTGCCAGTATGGCACTTCCTTTACATTACATGTTAAAATTCTGCTGATTGGTTCCCTTTAAAGTGATGCCCCAGTTTTTATTAGGGTAAGCGCCATTATTAGATTAGTGAGGTGGGACAATCAACGATGCCACTGGTCAGAGAACCGAACAAGTGATTTATGCTGCCCAATCTGTGGACACCATGAATCAACACTGGCTGCACAGACACCATGAATCACAACTGCTGCACATTCACAACCAGATGTTTCATCCTCTAAAATACTCCAGCGTTACAGAGAAAATATACTTTAAACATCCAGCCAAGGATCATAAATGGAGACCAGAGTGGTCCGACTCTGCCCCTGGAGAGTTCTTCTCTATGCCACTTCAGGTTATTGACAGGTCCGAGGTAAAATCACAGCATGGCCGAATTGGATCCTTTCAGATCATACTCGACTATGCAAGTCAATGAGTCCAGGGAAAACATTGCACTGCACTCGGATGACATCTTAGTGCAGTCCAACTTTCACAGTGTGACACAATGGAGAAGAGGAAGACATTTTTTTCTCCATCTTCTCATCTGAGAGAATCTGATCACACCATGGTCTCACTCTGATCAGAGTGTGATTTGCATAATTGACCTGATTCTTTTGAATGAAGAATATACAGCCGTCTGACCTCAACCTTAGGCTGACGAATACGCTTAAAACGTTCTGGAGCCTGAGCGCATAGCGTTAATGGTATGTAACGCTGTGCTCAGACTGTGTATTGATCCCTATGGATACCTGTAAATAGCGCAGCCAGCAGCTTCACTCACAAGGACCGGATCTGCACTTTTGCTGAGCACACAGGAAACGTGGCGTCTGCAGCTTTTGCTGGAAGGCGTATCCAGCTTTGTTTGGCGCTGCATTTACACGAGCGCTCATAAGCGGGATTATGCAGGAATTACAGTTATGTTCCATTCAAATAAGGCTGCGTTCACACGCTGCCTAATTATGCATTTGCACAGCGCTTTTTTGTGCTTGCATAAATGCTGTGAAACGCATCGCTGCACACGCATTCCAGCAAAAGCTGGCTTTTGCTGAAATGCGTTCAGACGATGCATATTTTTGTAAACACGCTTTCACTGCAAAGCACATCTGCAAAAAAGAAAAATGGCTATGTCAACCCTTTGCGAATTTGTACGTGCGCTTTCCCCATAGGCTGCATTATAAAATTGCTTGGGAAAAACGCAGGTAAAAATATGCAGCGTGTGAATGCAGTTGCACTTTTTTGCACAAAACGCAGCAAAAAGGGCCCAACTGCAAAAATATGTGCAAAATACGCAACGTGAACGCAGCCTAAAAAAGGACTGAGTTGCAATAACCAAGCACAGCTGCTGATAGAAGTGCAGTATTGTGCTGCACAGAGAACGAAAATAGAGCTACCTGTATTTCCCTTTTAAACAGCAAATCGGTTAAGGTACCTTTACACGCCGCTACAACATGGTAGAAACAACCGGGTAGATGAGACAAATGTATCTTGCACCGCCAAATCAACCCGAGGTAGCAGCGTGTAAAGACGGTTGTTTCCACCCGTCACTTGTGGCACCTGTTTCAGAGCCGAGCTCTAAAACAGGTTGATTTCAAGGCGATGGTAGCGGCCTGTATCGGCGTGTAAATAAGGAACAAGAGGGTTGTTTCGACACCTTGCTATCCACTTGGGGCGTGACACAGGCTCCGGGAAAACGCCCCCCTTCAGCGATCATTGGAGGAAGCTGCTGCGTTACGATTGGTTGTCTCTGCATAGGACGGCATATTTAATGAGCTGACCAGTCACACTACACAATTGCTCGTGCGTCATGTATTAGTCAGCCTCCTGCGCTGGCTGGCCAATCATGATGCTATTGCTTTGTCCTATCAGCGTACGAAATTCTCGTAATCCACAATTGTGGCACGCCTATGTGTTGTTCCAGCTGCACCAGGTCCTCCCATATTACCCTCTGTAGTGGCATGTAAATGAGGTAAGGTGAGCTACAGAAGGTAACTTGTGGCACCCGGCAGTGTATCCAGAGATAGATGTAACCTACTGTAGCGCACCTTGTTGCAGCGTGTAAAGGTGGTACGGGCACCGTTTTCAACTGTTTGTGCGTGCTCGTGCACGTGAAGCACCCGGTTGTTTCCAATCCTGTAGCGGCGTGTAAAGGTACCTTTAGAGTTCTGGGTGTCCTACAGGTGTAAAGCCTCAATTTTAAGAAGTGTTAAGCCCTTTTAAAGTTTTAATCTAATAAAAATAGTGATGACATATTGCTAGGACAGGTCATCAGGGCATCATTGGCTGTGAAAGAACTGCAGAACGGCCCTATTCACTTAAAGCACTTCAGTGTTTTGTTTTGTTTTTTTATTTTATCTCTGCAGTGATATTTCAAGTCTTTCCCTTGCCCCAGATCTTTTACTCAGGGTACGTGTTCACGGTCCGGAGGAGCTGCATTTTGGACACAGCTCCTCCGGACCTGAGTGAAGCCACGGGTGACCGCAGAGAGACCACAGCCGCCCTGTACTCACCATGTGCGGCGGGTGCTGGGCGCTTCTCCCTGTAGTCACCCAATGGGAGCCGCTTCCGATTCCGTAGCATGAAATGAACATGCTGCAGAGGAGCAGACTGCTGGCAACCCGCACGGCAGCTCCAAACACGCTGCGGTCAGGCTAAGCATAGTGAGGATGGGATTTCTTGAAATCCCATCCACTATACTTGTACTGTACTATGCAGCGTTTTGGACGCAGCGGCAAGATGCTGCGTCCAAAACGCTGCGTATACTGATCGTGTGCACGCACCCTTACTCTTCCAGCATCCTCATCTGTTTTCAGCATTGCTCTAGTCAGTCCCCAGGGATTAGTGACCTACCGGCAGCTCCCATGTTTCTTAGAGTGCGCCGCAGGTCACTCTTCAATGCAAGTCTATGAGAGTCTCGCTCTTGCCTCGCTCACGCTTCGTAGACTTTTATTGAGTGATTATGATGTGACTTATGACTCGTCAGAAGTTACAAGCACATAATGGTGCCACGGAATTGAAGCAGTGCTGAAAAAGATGAAAACGTCAGAGGGTCACTATAATACATGCGACAGGGGATTGAGGTTTAAAGCCACACTCCAGCTCTGAAAAATAAATGCTGGAGGGGAGGAAGTAGATGAACTCTAGAGCCACTTATTGAAGGTAGCAGGATTAATCTGTGGTGTCCCTACTGTCCAGCTGCCACTAATGATATTGCATGCATTTCACATGTGTGGTATCATGCTCAGAGGTAAGAGGGGAAAGCTTTTCAGAGACCCCCATAATGCACCCAACACATCCAAACTCAGGCCAGGGAGGTGCTGTGTGGAAGAAACCCACATTCAGGGCAGTCCCCACCTACTACTGGATGGAGGGAGGAGTTAGATTAGGGGTGCGTGGCAGAAGGAGACAGCTCTAGTGAGATCCACTCGGTAAGCTAGTACTACACATGGAATTAGGTGGTAGTCCCAGGCCTGAGGACATGAATCTGCAGCTGTCTGTTCAAGATGGGGAGAAGGTCTAGCTGCAGTAGGGGGTACCAGCCCCAGTTCGGTTTGAGAAACTTCAGGACCAACCGTGAAACTGGAGGTCACTGGGTATCATGTACAGTGACTCACTTAGTGGACCCTTCCCAGGCTCAAAGGGTTACAAAAGGTTAAAGTACAAGCAAGACTGTCATTCATAAGAACTAAAGCTACCTGCCTCTTGGGACTGGCAAACACTGGAGACTTAGGAGAGGACAAGGGCAGGGGCAGACTGGCCCAGATGGCAGGGAGGCATTTGCCCCCCAGGCTGGTGGTTTAGACCCAGTTTAGGGCCGCCCCCACAATGAGAGCGGCCGCGCACTCACTCTATTTATAGCGGGACCCGGGACGCAGCAGGCGAAGCAGGTGAGCAAAGCAGCGCCAGCACCCCCCCTGCTCTCACTTGGCCAGTGGAGCACTAGCACCTCCCCAGTCCTCACTATGCCACCAGCAACTCCCCCTCGGTCCTCACTTGGCCGCTAGCAATCCCCACCCGATCCTCACTTGGCCACTGGCTGGGAAAACTGGACAGCCCCCCTGGGCAAGATCTCCCAGCCTGCCTTGGACAAGGGTAACAGGTGTCAGCATGAGAAAACAGCAAGGAAGGCCAAATAACCCTGTGTCTCAGCAAGGTGGACTCTGAATACCTCTGGGCTGGCCAGGCTGTAATCTTGTTGGACAATGTACCCCAGATGGGATGTCACTGTACTGAACCATCAGTAAGTGGTAGGAACCACAAGAACTGTGTGTTGTCTATTCCTTCCTGCACCTCCCTGCAGAGCCATCACCTTGCACCTCTACAACCCTCTTCCTCCCCCTCATTCTATCCACCTTCTACATTCTCCAAGGGATATTAGCCCTAACTGTAGAGGACTTAACATCTGGCAGCCCCATCATCCTCCCTTGGAAGTTCCCACAGCAGCTCCTGGCCACCTACAGGCCAGAACTCCAGTTGGCGTCATGACAAACCATAAACTTTTTCCCCTCTAAATAACCCCTTAACATGTCCGGCCTAGGCAACAACCTCTGGGGATCGCCACAGTGACTTTCTGAGTTGATAAATCCCCCCTTCCCCTCGGATGGTTGAGTACCCGTCCCTATGACTGCAGCAAATCTCAATAGGGAGGGTAGCTGTGTAGAGAAAGACAGCACTACAACATTGCAGCAGCACTACAGCACTTTCATTCTTAGGATTGTCGGGCACGCTGGCACTCAGCCTCCTCGCCAATCAGAGGATGGGGGCTATGAGATTAATCCTTTAAAAGGATTGTCTTGTTTAGTTTCAATTAACAACTTAATTGGGAACTTCATCTCTTGATCAAAGCACAGAGCTGCTACAATGAGAATCTCCCATTCTGGATAACATGTATCTAATATCCCTATTACATCCCAATGATTTCCGGGAACACCCTGAAATCTTTTATTTTTTCTATGGTGGTACTGCATGGGAATTGAGCACTTTTTGGGAGCAATTACCCAACAAATTAAAGTGGGAAGAACCATATTTTGAATCCTTCTATACAAAGGGAAGTTTCCAAAATACAGAACACATTTAGTTACCATGAAATCCAACTGGCCGGTATTATAACCTTCATTTGTAAATCCTGCCATAAAGGGTACAGGGATTGAGCACATAACCCGAGCCTTTGGCCTATAGAAAAAGACTAATGCCATTATAGATTTGCAATAATTGAGGGCCCCGTGAGAGCCTTCCATTGGGGCCCATGAGCTTCAAGTTACGCGACTGGGTACTGGTCACGTTATAAAAGCTTTAATATGTTATGGAGACAAGTTAGAAGATAGGATTAGAGAGGGTCTGGCTTTACCACATTTAGTTATGCATTTTCATTATTGGCTACTGTCTTGCCCTGGCGTGGACCTGGGGTACTCTGAACTGGGCCCTCTTGTCATCATCTGGGGCTGTGAGATGTCATGGTGGCATGACCCGGTCTGTGATTCCCTGTCGGGCGAGCAGTTAAAAAGGGGGATTGGAAAAATGGATTAAATAAATTAAAACAAAAATAAAAGAGTTTTGTGACGCCACCCGTGAAATGCGGCCGGTATAGCCGCTGCTGCAGTCGGGACCTCTGAGGATGATGGGAGTAGCAGCGAGGAGCCCCACGGAAACACGGAACCGAATAGTCTGTTGTTATGCAGGCTCGTCAGGGGTGTAGGGTTCACAATACAGTCTCCCGCTGACGGTTCACGAAATCAGTCTATCTCCCTTCAGGCGCAGTAGTCACAGTCTCACACATCATAGAGCTTTAACCAGGTTTCCTCTGTTTCTCAGAGATGGTTAGTTTACAGACAGTACAGTGGCAGCTCTGGTGTAGTCTAAGCAGCCGGGATGGCTCATCAAAATCACCCTCTTTCGTGTTCTTTCATGGGCCTTTTCGGTCTGTCCGTGCGCTAGCTATGGTCCACTGGCCATGGGCTTTCAGTGGGACGACCTGACAGGTCCCCTAGTCCTAATATGGCGGCCTTCCTTTCGCTGCGCTGGAGATTGAGTGGCGGGACATAAAGACCCCGCTCGCTGGGTTTGCAGTTGGAGATAGAGCTTCCTAGCCACTTCAGCAGAGCCGGCACTCTGGTTACGGCCCAGTCCCTCAGTCCCACTGATACGAGCACACCTTAGACTCCTTCTTTCTCTCACCAAGGTCTACAGACTAGAACCCGGGCAAGCTTCAAGGTGGCACAGGCCGCCGGGTCCGTGTCCACTCAGTCCTGTATGATGGTGTTCTCGCCTCTCCTTCTGACTGAGCTTGACTCTCTGGTGTCTATCAGCTGACTAGCTTACTGAACTTGGTGTTGTGTCCTTTTGTTACCTCCTGTCATGCTTCCGGGGAAGGTGCCCAAGAGTGGATCCACAGGGCCGTGGTACCAAACTCCCCAGGGTGAGCTGGTCCTAGTTTAAGCAACCCCTACACAGGGATTGTTGGGGGCAAGCCCAGGGGGTCTAATACCACAGCTGCTAGTACCAGGGGGCGCTCGTAGGGTTAGCCTATACTACGGTATAGCTAAGGAGGATTCGAGGGATCAGAGCCTGAGGCTAGGAGAGCAGGAATGGGTCTACCGGAGGAGAGCACAAGGAGGGCCTGACTAACAGCTAGTGAAGCAGAAGCTTACTAACTCAATAAGCAGGCACCTCCCATCAGCATATTAGGTTCATGACTCCAACCATTGAAGTGTGCTGATGTGTGAGCTCAGTGGTCAGCAGACAGGAAGGGGACCCGGCGATGGCTCCGAGACACAGCATGCCTGGACGCGGATGCCTGATCGGTAAAGGAGCAGAGGATGCAGACCCAGGAGAGGTAGCTGGGGAGCGGTGCCAGGGGATCTAACAGTAGCCCCTTCCCCATGCCCCCTCCTCTGGAGGCGTGCTAAGAACCTCACCAGAATGCGTGGCATATCAATGTTCTCCCATGGCTCCAAAGTCTTCTCCTCAGGACCGAAGCCAACTCAGTCAATTAGGAAGAGGATTTTGCCTCTACTTTTCTTCATGGCAAGGATGTCCCTGACTTCATAGACATTTTTGGAGCTGAGAGGCCGTGGCACAGTGCCTGAGGATGGATGGAAGCGATTAAGCACCACTGGTTTCAAACGAGACATGGAAGGAGTTAGGATGCGAAGCAAGGCAGGCAGTCTCAGCTTCCAGGCAACATCTTTGATGCGTCCCAGGACTTCAAAGGGAGCGATATAACACAGCCCTAACTTGTAGGATGGCACCTTCAGCCTGACATATCTGGAAGAAAGCTACACTTTATCGCCCAGGAGTAAAGAAGGCAAATCCAGACGTCTCTTATCAGCATGTCTCTTCATCCTGCCGAAGGCTTGTGTAAGAGCGTCTCTGGTCTCTCTCCAGATCTGGAGAAGTCCACGGACAATGCATCAGCCGCCAGGTTGCCGGACACTGAAGAGATCGGAAGAGGCAAACCATGATGTTGCCCTAATACCACAACAAAAGGAGATTTAGCTTACGTCTCACTAGAGTGGTTGTTGTAAGCGAAATTCCGCCCAAGGGAGGAGACAGGTCCCATTATTGTGATGAGCGTTGGCGAAGGGGACGAAGATGGATGGTGAGGACTTGTTAATGCGCTCCACCTGCCCGTTGGACTGAGGATGATAGGCAGTGGAGAAGTGCCAACGTGATGTCCATATGCTTGCACAGCACCCTCCAGAACCGGAAAGCGAACTGACTCCCCTACCGGACACGATATGACAAGGAAATCGTGGAGCCAGAAGATGACTTTAATAAATATCTTTGCCAACTCAGGAGCGGATGTTAGACCGGGCAAAGGAACGAAGTAGGCCATTTTAGAAAGCGATCCACAACTACCCATATGACCGTACAGCTGGAGGAGCAGGGAAAATCAGTAATGAAATCCACGGCTATGTGTTGCCAAGGAACCGATGGAACTGGGAGAGGCAGTAGACGTCCAGCCGGCAACTTCCTGGACACCTTATTTCTAGCACAAGACGGACATGAAGCAACAAAATCGTGGATGTCTTGACGGATAGTAGGCAGCCAATAGTGACGAGAGATCAAAGAGAGAGACTTTTTAACTCCAACGTGGTCGGCAATTCTCGACAAGTGTCCCCATGACAGGACCATCTTTCTTTTATCCTGTGCCATGAAGGTCTTACCCGACGGAAGTCCAGCTATACGCAAGGAAGCCACAGTGATTATCTGGATAGGGTCAATGATATGGAAGGACTCCTCCTTCACATCCGATGGCTGGAAGGACCTTGACAGGGCATTAGCCTTCACATTTTTGCTGCCAGGCCGGAAGGGCAGTTCAAAATTGAAATGGACAAAGAACAGGGACCACCGGAACTGCCTGGGCGGACTGGAGATAAGCCAGATTTTTACGGTCGGTAAAGATAATGAACGGATGAACGGTGCCCTCGAGGAGGTGTCGCCACTCCTCTAATGCCAGTTTGATGGGCAGCAATTCACGATCGCGGAAAAATAGTTGTGCTCCGATGCGGTAAATGCTTTGGAGAAAGATGACTAACCGACCCGAAGAGGATTTCTGGTAGAGGACGACCCCTGCTCCTATGGAGGAGGTGTCTACCTCTAGAATGAACTGTCTGTTTACTTCTGGTCGGTGCAAGGTAGGAACCTCGGAGAAGGAGTGCTTTAGGGTGGAGAAGGCTTTTTCAGCCTCCGAGGTCCAGTTGCAGGACTTTGCTCGATTACAAATGAGAGACGTGATGGGTTTGATCAAGGAACAGAAATGGGGAATGAATTGCCTGCAATAATTTGCAAAGCCAAGGAACCGCTGGATAGCCTTAGTCCCCACAGGACGGGGCCACTTCAGAATGGCGGAGAGCTTCTCAGGGTCCATCCGGAATACGGAATCAGAAATGATGTATCCGATCAGGTTTATACATAGGATCAGGTTTTAAATAAGTTAGATAGGGATTGTTCTGATATGCGTTACCTTGACGTTGGTAGAACGGCTTCCTACATTTCAAGTGTTTATTTCTGTTAATGTTGAAGATAATAGCTTACAGCCAATGAAAACCCAAAGGCTGTATTCCACAAACATCAAAGGGGGAATATAATATTGATTTATTAGTTAACGTGTTTCAGGGCCCCCAAAAAAAACCTGAAACACAGCAATATGATATTGATTTGTCCAGTGGTGGACACAGAGAGTAGTGAGCCCCAGTGCAATAAATCCCCTTCCTAAGGGCAAATCAATATCATATTGCCATGTTTCAGGGCGTTCCAATATTATATTCACCCTTTGATGACTCGTGGAATGCAGCAATGTGATTTTTAACCCTTCACCCTCCTTACTTTAATTTTCTGAAATAATGACCTTTGGGTTTTCATTTGCTGCAAGCCATAATCATCAACATTTACATAGTAACATAGTAACATAGTTTTTAAGGTTGAAGGAAGGCTTTAAGTCCATCTAGTTCAACCCATAGCCTTACATGTTGATCCAGAGGAAGGCAAAAAAAAAGCCATGTGGCAACACTAAGCTCCACATTGGGGACATAAATTCCTTCCTGACTCCAGATACGGCAATCAGACTAATTCCCTGAATCAACGCCCTATCTAAGAATCTAGTATATATAACTGGTAATATTATAGTTTTCAAGAAAGGCATGTAGTCCCTTAAATGTTAGTAGTGACTCACTCATCACAACAGCATGTGGCAGAGAGTTCCATAGTCTCACTGCTCTTACAGTAAAGAATCCGCGTCTGTGATTATGATTAAACCTTTTTTACTCCAGACGTAGAGGATGCCTCCTTGTCCCCGTCTGAGGCCTAAGAGCAGGCCCCGTCTGAGGCCTAAGAGATGGGCCGAACCGTCCATTGGACAGTGTGAGCCCTGAGTCTCAGGTGACAAGCAGGCAGGGGGAGTCAGGGGTGGATTAAGGGTAGCCAGGGCCCGGGGCTGTTCAGACTCTGTGGGCCCCCCCCCCCCCCGGGTCATGTGATGGGGGTCATGTGACGGGGTCACGGGGGTCATGTGACGTGGTCATGTGACGGGGTCGCGGGAGTCATGTGACGGAGGTTATCATATACCTGAAATAGATTATTCCAGAAAAATAGTTGCTGAGTGAAACTCTATCCTGTCAAACATCCATTGATCTGGTCAATTTACCATTCAGTTAGGAGGAAAAAAAAAACACTTTAAGCCATAGTATTGAGCAGTCCATTAGAAGGAGGCCACTATGCCCTGACTGCCCCTGTACTCAGAATAAATAACTTATAAATATCTCGAACAGTGTGCACCCTGAATGATAATCACCTGTTACTGGTCCAATGGACTTGCTTGCAGATCGGTTCTTCCCGCCTCCTCGCGGTCCGACAGCGTCTTCTTCTGAATGATGTAGATAACGCCTCCTGTCACCTGCGTTATCCACGTGACCACGTCCAATTTTTCCATTGCCTATGCTATGCCCATACCTCTCCGGCTTGTGCAGGTGCACTGTGCTCCATCATGGGATTATCCTACAAGTTTAAAATCTCAGTAATGTCACTATAGATTACACGCAGAAGACTGGGAGCCTGTAGCCGTGTGCAGAGACCCCTGCGATTCGCGCATGAGTAGAAGAGTTTTACATTGTAGCTGCAGTAGGGCAGAGCACGGTGCGTTTGCGCAAGCTGGAGAGGCATCTGCACAGACGTGAGATGGGAAAGTGGGATGTGGATAACGAAGGCGGTGATCCATATCATTCAGAAGAAGAGGCTGTCAGACGGCGAGGAGAGGCTGAATGGACCAATCTGCAAGCAAGAATTTCGGACTGGTAATAGGTTAGAATACAGGGTGCTAGGTTTTTATAAGTTATTTATTCTGTGTACAGGGCATTCAGGCATAATAGCCTGTTTCTTATAATGCAGCATCAGCGTGTGCACGAGGCCTTACTGATACTGAGGGAAAAAAAAATCACCAAATACTCAGCGTGTGCACGAGGCCTTACAGATACTGAGGGGAAAAAAAATCACCAAATACTCAGCGTGTGCACGAGGCCTTACAGATTCTGAGGTAACAACTCACCAAATACTCAGCGTGTGCACGAGGCCTTACAGATACTGAGGTAACAACTCCCCAAATACTCAGCGTGTGCACGAGGCCTTACAGATTCTGAGGTAACAACTCACCAAATACTCAGCGTGTGCACAAGGCCTTACAAATACTGAGGTATAAACTGACCAAATACTCAGCGTGTGCACAAGGCCTTACAGATACTGAGGTAAAAATTCACCAAATACTCAGCGTGTGCACGAGGCCTTACAGATACTGAGGTAAAAATTCACCAAATACTCAGCGTGTGCATGAGGCCTTACAGATACTGAGGTAAAAACTCACCAAATACTCAGCGTGTGCACGAGGCCTTACAGATACTGAGGTAAAAACTCACCAAATACTCAGCGTGTGCACGAGGCCTTACAGATATTGAGGTAAAAACTCACCAAATAATCAGCTTGTGCAAGAGGCCTTACAGATATTGAGGTAAAAACTCACCAAATAATCAGCGTGTGCACGAGGTCTTACAAATACTGAGGTAAAAACTCACCAAATACTCAGCGTGGTGCACGAGGCCTTACGGATACTGAGGTAAAAACCCACCAAATACTCAGCGTGTGCACGAGGCCTTACAGATACTGAGGTAAAAACCCACCAAATACTCAGCATGTGCAATAGGCTTTACAGATACTGAGGAAAAAACTGACCAAATACTCAGCTTGTGCCTGAGGCCTTACAAAAACTGAGGTAAAAAATCACAAAATACACAATGTGCGCACCCACTACCCCTCCACCTTGGATAGACATGTGAAATACCTCTACATGTTGTATGTGCCCCTCTATGTGGATATTTTTCTTGAATCATGAATGCATGGACTCCATACGTACATGATCCAAGCAAGATAGCCACTTATTAGAGGGGCACATGATACACCATGTATAGCCATTTCACATGTTTCTGTATTATCCAAGATGGTGGGGCACACCACTCCAGTGATTAAGGGGCCTTTCACATCAGCTGTTTTGCTGATGTGCGGCTGATTCGGCAGGTGGCGCCGGATCAGCCGCCTAATGGCCGACTTGCGGTCCAGATGCGGCAAGCCCTATGCATTGTCTATGGGGCTTGCGGTCCGGTGCGGCAAGTGCGGTTCTGCTGTGTGCGGCAGATTCGACACTTGCGGCCGCGAAAAAAACCACCACTTGTAGAGTTTTTTTTTTCGCGGCCACAAGTGCCTGATCTGCCGCACTCAGCAGAACCGCACTTGTGATAGACAATGCATGGGGCTTGCTGCATCCGGGCCGCAAGTCGGCTGTTAGGCGGACGATCCGGCACATACGGCCCAAACATCAGCTAAACACTGATGTGAAAGCAGCGTTCGTTAGGCCCCTTTCACATCACCGTGTCTTTCAAATTGCGTCAGATCCAGCAGATTTACCACATGTGCTGCCTAACAGCCGTTGCGACGATGGATGACAACGCGGTCAGCGGCGTTTTTTTTCCACCACCGCAAATGCCGGACTTGCCGCACCCAGCAGAACCGCACTTGCCGCACCAAACCGCAAGCCCCATAAACAATGCATGGGGCTTGCCGCAAGTGTGCCGCAAGTGCGGCCGTTAGTCGGCAGATGCGGTAAATCTGCCGGATCTGCCACAATCTGAAAAAAAAAAAGATGTGAAAGGGGCCTTAGTACACAAATCATTTAATTACTGCTTACATTCTTTCTTTACACTGACTGAGTCCTCCCTGCCATGCAGCAGCCACCAGGTCTGGCTGGCAGTGCACACACAGAGCACAGCCACAGGCAGCAGCTGCAGCAGCAGGGCAGGAGTCAGGAGTGGACATATCACTCACCTCTCTGTCACACAGGCACGTCCTCTCTGTGCTCTGTGTCGGCATTAGGTGACGGTCCCTCTCCTCAGACTCCCTCTCTTCATGCAGGCGGCGACCCAGGAGGTGGTGGATGGCGGTCGGCGGGTGAGACACAGACTCAGTCAGGAGGACGGAGGAGTCTGCTCAGCCTCAGTCGAGATCAGCTGCCTGCCTGGGTCTGGGTCCTCCTAGAGTAGGAGGATTCAGCAAAGCCCGGTCGGGCCCGGCAGAATCAGCATAGCAGGGCGGACATCGGCAGCCGGGACTCGGGAGAACAATGCTGCCAGCAGAGGCCGCTGGGACTATAGGAGTGGGAGCAACATCCGCAGGCAGCTACCACCGGTACGCACACCTTGTAAGCACACAGCTCCACATGCTCCATACATACATGGCTCCGCTCCGTACACCTAGTACACACTCAACTCTGCTCCATACACCTCGTACACATGGCTCAGCTCCGTACACCTCGTACACACTTGGCTTTGCTCTGTACACCTTGTACGCATACGGCTCTGCTCCATACACCTCGTACACACTCGGCTCCGCTCCATACACCTCATACACACTCGGCTTCGCTCCGTACACCTCTTACGCACTCGGCTCTGCTCTGAACACCTCGTACACGCTAGGCTCCATACACATGCGGCTCCGCTCCATACACCTCGTACACACGCGGCTCCGCTCCATACACCTCGTACACACGCGGCTCCGCTCCATACACCTTGTACACATGCGGCTCGGCTCCGTACACCTCGTACACACGCGGCTCTGCTCTGTACACCTTGTACACATGCAACTCCACTCCGTACACCTTGTACACACACGGCTCTGCTCCGTACACACGCGGCTCTGCTCCGTACACACTCGGCTCTGCTCCGTACACCTCATACACATCTGGCTCCACTCCGTACACCTCATACACACACGGCTCTGCTCCGAACACACTCGGCTCCGCTCCGTACACCTCATACACACGCGGCTCTGCTCTGTGCACCTCGTACACACACGGCTCCGCTCCGTACACCTTGTACACACTCGGCTCCGCTCCATACACCTCGTACACATGCGGCTTGGCTCTGTACACCTCGTACACCTGCGGCTTGGCTCTGTACACCTCGTACACACGCGGCTCTGCTCCATACACCCTGTACACACTCGGCTCCGCTCCATACACCTCGTACACACGTGGCTCCGCTCCGTACACCTCGTACACACGTGGCTCCGCTCCGTACACCTTGTACACGCGGCTCTGCTTCGTACACACTCAGCTCTGCTCCGTACATCTCATACACATGCGGCTCCACTCCATACACCTCATACACACACGGCTCCGCTCCATACACCTCGTACACACACGGCTCCGCTCCATACACCTCGTACACATGTGGCTCCGCTCCATACACCTCATACACACACGGCTCCGCTCCGTACACCTCGTACACACGCGTCTCTGCTCCATACACCTTGTACACGCGGCTCTGCTTCGTACACACTCAGCTCTGCTCCGTACATCTCATACACATGCGGCTCCGCTCCATACACCTAGTTACACAAGCGGCTCTGCTCCATACACCACGTACACACACGGTTCCGCTCCATACACCTCGTACACACTCAGCTCCACTCTATACACCTCGTACACACACGGCTCCGCTCCATACACCTCGTACACACTCAGCTCCACTCTATACACCTCGTACACACACGGCTCCGCTCCATACACCACGTACACACACGGCTCCGCTCCATACACCTAGTAAACACTCAGCTCTGCTACATCCACACTAAATCTCCTGACCCCTGTGTGGGGGCCTCACAGGACACACAGGGGGCCTCACAGGACACCCAGGGGCCTCACAGCACACAGGGGTCCACACAGCACACACAGGGGGGCCACACAGCACACACAGGGGGCCACACAGCACACACAGGGGGCCACACAAGACAGATAGGGGGCCACACAGCACACACAGAGGGTAACACAGCACACACAGGGGGCCTCACAGCACACACAGGGGGCCTCACAGGACACACAGGGGCCTCGCAGGACACACTTGGGGCCTCGCAGGACAGACAGGGGCCTCGCAGGACAGACAGGAGGCCACATAGCACACACAGGGGGCCATACAGCACACACAGGGGGACACACAGCACACACAGGGGGCCTCACAGGACACACAAGGGGCCTCACAGGACTCACAGGGGGCCACACAGGGGACCACACAGGAGGCCACACAGGACAGACAGGAGGCCACATAGGGGGCCTCGCAGGGCACACAGGGGGCCCGCCGTCATGCTCTGACAGCCCGGAAGCCGCAGGGAGATGAGCACCGCGCGCGGCACTCATTTCCTTCCGGCACAGAGCTGAAGTGCCCCGGGGCCTCACAGGACACACAGCGGCCTCACAGCACACACAGGGGGCCACACAAGACAGATAGGAGGACACACAGGGGACCTCACAGGACACACAGGGGGCCTCACAGGACACCCAGGGGGCCTCACAGCACACAGGGGGCCACCCAGCACACACAGGGGGCCACACAGCACACACAGGGGCCACACACACACCAGAGGGTAACACAGCACACACAGGTGGGCCACACATAACTTTCATCTCATCCTCTCCTTCACCTTATCCAGCACCATGACATCCAGCACAGTGGAGGACTGCATAACGAGGAGCTGATCATGTGATCCCTGACTCCTCCCCTCTATGACATCATCACAGGTCCTGTAAGCACAGGTCTTTCATCCTGTGCGGCTCTACAGGTGGGCTCACACTGCTGGGTGGGGGTGTAAGTGTAACGCGGCGGCGGCCGGGACTGTAGGAGAGAGCGGCATCAGCAGGGAGACATAACACCACCAGGCGCCCTGCAGATGCCGCCCCTCAACTAGTAGGGCTCGTCACCTCATGGACGCTGCAGCCCTGCGTGCACAGTGCTGTGTGATTGCGCCGTTTCGGATTATAATGGGGCAATTTATCCCTGGGCTGCGGGCCCCTAGACACCATTGGGCATGGGGCAAAAGCCCATATTGACCTCATTATAATCCGCCACTGGGGGGAGTGGCTGGGTAGTTGGGGCGGCACCTGCAACACACAGCGGCTTCCTGTGTGATGGGCACCGCCGGCTCCTCCCTTGCGACATGCGCTAACAGCACCCCTCCTCCCCCCTCCCCGCTCCTCACCCGCAACTCAGGCGGTGGGAAGGCTTCATGCACCCCTGCCAAAGAGTAAAGAGATCATTAAAAAGGTCTCTGTACTGTCCCCTCATATATTTATACATTATTATAAGATCACCACTAAGCCTTCGATTTTCCAAGCTAAATAACCCCAAGTTTAATCACCTGTCTTGGTATTGCAGACCCCTCAGTCCTCTAATAACCTTGGTCGCTCTTCTCTGGACCCGCTCTAGTTCAGCTATGTCTTTCTTATACACCGGAGACCAGAATTGTACACAGTATTCTAAGGCCAGCTTCACACTGTATTTTTGAGGCATCGGTCCGAGTGTATCCGTTTCAAAACGGATCCCATGTATCCCTATGGGGCTCAGATCGGACCGGATGTGTGCCTTTTGCCATCCGATTTTGGCACCATCCGATCCTGTCCGATTTCAGCACAGACACAAAAACGCAGCCTGCTGCGATTTTGTGTCCGAGAATGAAATTGGACAACATCGGATCCGAGCCGATCCGAGCCCCAATGACATGGGAGCCTATGGACATCGGATCCGACTTGACCTCGGATCCGATGTTGGCTCTGTGTCCTCCCTGCTCCTCCCGGATCCGATGTTGGCTCTGTGTCCTCCCGCTCTATCCTGTCCCCTGCTATTCTATGCTGTCCCCCACTATTCTAACCTCTTCCCTGTCTTATTCCCTATCCTTTTCCCTATTCTATTCCCTCTGTTTGTTAAAAAAAATAAAAAATATCCCTCCATGAGGATACATTACTTTACGGCGCCTCCAGGGACTGTCACCATCTGTGCAGAAGGCCCTGTGGTGATGTCAGAGAGCCAGTCAGCTGATGTGTCAGGTGACCGGCTCTGTGACATCATCACAGGTCCTCCAGCCACCAGATAGTGACTGCCGCATGAAGCCGTCGGAATGTAATGTATCCTCAGGGAGGTTTTTTTTAATTTTTTACATACTGGAGGGGGAAAGGACAGGGGGAGGACAGGGGAGGAGGATAGAGGAGAGGGAGAGCAGAGATAGAAGAAGGACAGACAGGGACAGATAGAGAAGAAGCAGGGGCAGACAGGAACAGGCAGGGAGAACAGGATCCACACAGATCCTGCATAGAATCGGATCGGATGGCTATTTGCCAGCCGATTGCAGGGATCTGTGTGGATCCGTGCCTGTCCGTGGGGATTCTGACAACACACGGATCCCATGGACAGCCCAAAAATGCAATGTGAAGCCAGCCTTAGTGTAGTCGCACTAGTGACCTGAATAGAATTAAAATTATCATGTATAAGCCGAGTTTTTCAGCCCAAAAATTGGGCTGAAAAGTCTCCCCCTCGGCTTATACACGGGTCAATACAGTAGGCTGCTGTGGTGGGGGCTTGGGAGGCTGGAGGAGGCGGGGGGAGGCTGCTGAATGAGCGCCCCATCACGTGGGGCCGCTCATTATATATGCACTGCTTCCCCCTGTCAATCAGCGGCAGGGGGAAGCAGTGCATATCTAAATATATGTCCCCAAATGCTGGCACTTGCCCCCCTTCTTGTAAGGCCCCCTCCCCGGCTGCTTATCTTACCATCCCTGGTATTCTGCATCGCGCGCGCAGGTCCCTCCGTGCTCCCGTCCTCTGTAGCATCCGGGGTCATGTGACCGGCCGGTCGCATGACGTCATCGCTACGCGACGGCCGGGGACCCCGGATGCAGCTGACGCCGGGAGCACGGAGGACGGGAGCACGGAGGGACCTGCGCGCGCGATGCAGAATACCAGGGATGGTAAGTTAAGCAGCCAGGAAAGGGGGACTTACAAGCAGGGGGGCAAGTGCCAGCATTTGGGGCTGCTGTATACACCTCTGGGGCTGCTTGTATATACCACCTCTGGGGCTGCCTGTATATACCACCACTGGGGCTGCTGTATACACCACTGGGGCTGCCTGTATATACCACCACTGGGGCTGCTGTATACACCACTGGGGCTGCCTGTATATACCACCACTGGGGCTGCTGTATACACCTCTGGGGCTGCCTGTATATACCACCACTGGGGCTGCCTGTATACACCTCTGGGGCTGCCTGTATATACCACCACTGGGGCTAGCTGTATACACCTCTGGGGCTGCCTGTATATACCACCACTGGGGCTGCCTGTATACACCTTTGGGGCTGCCTGTATATACCACCACTGGGGCTGCTGTATACACCTCTGGGGCTGCCTGTATATACCACCACTGGGGCTGCTGTATACACCACTGGGGAGGCTGCTGTATACATCGTTGAGGCCTGTATATACCACTGGGGAGGCTGCTGTAATACTGCTGGGGCTGTATACACCACTGGGGAGGCTGCTGTACACTACCACTGGGGAGGCCTGTATACCACTGGGGAGGCTGCTGTATACTACCACTGGGGAGGCCTGTATACCACTGGGGAGGCTGCTGTATACTACGACTGGGGAGGCCTGTATACCTGTGCTGGGGTCCACCCTCGGCTTATACATGAGTCAATAGGTTTTCCCAGGTTTTGGGGGCAAAAGTAGGGGGGTCGGCTTATACAGGGGTCGGCTTATACACGAGTATATACGGTATGTTCTCCTCATGAGCATCTATGCCTCTTTTAATGCATCCCATTATTTTATTTGCCTTTGCAGCAGCTGCCTGATACTGGCCACTAAATGTGAGTTTGTCATAAACCCATACACCCAGGTCTTTTTCAGTGGTAGTTGTGCCCAGTGTTTTACAATTAAGAACATAATTATACATTTTGTTTCCGCTGCCCAAGTGCATGACCTTACATTTATCCCTATTAAAGCTCATTTGCCATTTATCAGCCCAAGCTTCTAGTTTACATAAATCCTCCTGTAATATAAAATTGTCCTTCTCTGTATTGATTACCCTGCAGAGTTTAGTATCATCTGCAAATATTGAGATTCTACTCTGTATACCCCCTACAAGGTCATTAATAAATTTATTAAAAAGATTTACAGAATAAACACTTGAAATAGATTACTTGTTTGTAATAACTCTATATAATATATGCATTTCACTTTAAGAATTGAATTACTGAAAAAAAATATTATTTTGTTGATATTGTAATTTATTGAGATTCAGCTGTACAGTATAATCTATGCAGCTGTGATGATCGAGTCAGGAGACGAGCGCTCAGTCCGAGCGAGCATTGCAGTCAGATCTTGATTTGATTTGAAGTCATCTGAATGCGCCCTTATGGAGAGAATGTGCAGGGTCCATAAAAAACACTACTGTCTGAAATCATTAAATACACACTATTATTACAAAGGTTAATCATATCATTACATTAAAAAAGTTGTATTAAAAAAGTAGAGGTTTTCTGAAATTTTCATATAAAAAGTTTTCAGATATGTTCTTAAAGGGAACCAACCAGCAGGATTTAGGGCTATAAAGTGAAGCCGGTGCCTTACAGGCTCTGGGATGCTGAGTGCAATCATACCTTTACTTCAATGATTACATGTATGATTGCAGAGAAAAGTGTCATAAATCTACTGGAAAACAGGACAGCGGATAGCAGATGATTGATGTGTGCAGCACGGCATCACTATTTGGGGTTGTTTTTATTTCTCCTCTGTGGGCATGGCTTTTGGCTGTATGCCAAACCCCCCCATCCCTTATCTCTCTCAGTTTTGTCAGGAACACTGTGGCTGGAGAATAGTGACAGTGTGCAGGATCCAGAAACTGAAAGAGATAGGAGGGAGGGAGGCTTTGGCTTACAGCCGAAAGCCATGCCCACAGAGGAGAAAGATAACAACCCCAAATAGTGATGCACTGCTGCACACATCAATCTGCTGCCCTTCTTTCCAGGAGTTTAATAACAATTTCCTCTGCAATCTAACATGTAATCATTGAAGCAGGGGCGGACCCAGACTGTAGTGGGCCCCGGTGCAAGAATTTTTCCAGGGCCCCCCCCCGGGACTCAATGTCACAATAAAGCTGCGGGTGTGCGGCGCAGCTCAAACCCGACAGCACCCCACGGGGGAGTGTATGTCAGAGCGATGCTGCGGGCGGTTGGCGGCCGCGGCGGCGCTGTAATCTCCCAGCACCCGCCCCACGAAGGTACCTTATACTGTAGATGACATCTTCTCTGATTGGAGTTGTTTCCGTTCCTTTTCTTTCTTTGTAGCACAGGCGCCATGATGAGATTTGACATCCACAGTTCATCTCTAGAAACTTTCTTCTTCTCCATATTCAGCAGCACTTTCTGACACAATGCCCTTAAAAATAAAAGTATCACTATACTGCCCCAGAAATATACATATCCCCCTACACAAACCCCCACTGTATAACACAAACACACACAGCAGCACTGTATAACTCACACACAGTGCCACTGTATAACACGCACACAGGGCTGGCTCCAGATATTTGTGGGCCCTGGGCGAAATCAACTCGGTGGGCCACATACTTGCTGTAAACATATATTGTGTATATAATTGAGGCTGCGGGTTGTGTATATATAACACAAAGGCTGTCTATATATAATATAGAGGCTGTGATATAGAGGTTAGGGTCTGGATATACAGTATATGTATATATGCTCCGGGCTGTGTTTCTCCTCCTGTGCCTCCCCCTTGTGTGCTGTGTCTTACCCCCTCCCCTGACAGGGACGCCCTGTGCACTTTACCTCTCCCCCTGTGTGCTGTGTCTCCCCATCAACTAACAGGGGGGACCATAGAGCTGCTTTTCCCTCCACTCTCACAGGAGGAACCTGTGGCCTGTGACTCCTCTTCCCCACTGACAGGGAGACCTGTGTCCCTTTTGCCCCATTGATAGGGGGTACTGTGTCCCCTCTGCCCCACTCACAAGGGGGTCCTGTGTCCCCTCTGTCCCACTCTCAGGGGAAACCTGTTGGCCTGTGTCCCCTCTTCCCCAATGACAGGGGGGACCTGTGACCCCTCTGCCCCACTGATAGGGAGAGCCTGTGTCCTGTGACCCCTCTACCCCACTGACATGGAGGACCTGTGGCCTATGACCCCTCTACCCCACTCACAGGGGGGACTTTGTGACCCGCGTCTCCTGTGCACCACTGACAGGAAGGATCAGTGTCCGGTGTCCCCTCTGCACCACTGACTGAGGGGGACCTGTGACCCATGACCCCTCTGCCCCACTGACATGGAGGACCTGTGGCCTGTGGCCCCTCTGCCCCACTCCCAGGGGGGACCTGTGGCCTTGACCCTTCTACTCCACTCACAGGAGGGACCTGTTGCCCGTGTCCCCTGTGCATCACTGTCAGGGGGATCTGTGGCCTGTGTCCCCTCTGCACCACTGACTGGGGCTTCCTGTGGCCTGTGACCCCTCTGCCCCACTGACAGGGAGGACCTGTGGCCTGTGTCCCCTCTGCCCCACTGACAGGGGGGACCTATTGCCTGTGTCCCCTTTGCCCCACTGACAGGGGGCACCTGGGGCCTTTGTCTCCTCTGCATAGCTGACAGGGGGGACCTATGGCCTGTGTCCCCTCTGCCCCACTTACAGGGGGCACCTGTGGCCGTGTCCCCTCTGCCCCACTGACAGGGGGGACCTATGGCCTGTGTCCCCTCTGCCCCACTGACAGGGGGCACCTGGGGCCTTTGTCTCCTCTGCACAGCTGGGGCCCTCAGCTCTTGCTCTCTCCCCCCAAAACTCTCTCCCTCCACTCTGTCTTTTACCTTCCTCCAGTGAGTGTTGTGTGCAGTGTCCCTCCCGTCCGACTGCTTCTAATAACAAAGCCGGCAGCAGTCAGGAGATAATGAAAGTAAACAAATCTGCTGCCGGCTAGAAGCAGCCACAGATGAGGAGGGAGGCTGCAAACAGCACTGAAGGTACAACACAACACCACATACATACATACATACATACATACACCACTCAACACACCACACACTACTCCTCCATGGAGGACTGCACTCCAGTCCTCACCAGTCCCGCCATCCTTGGCATCCTCCACGCTGCTGAGTCACCAGCAGCAGTGTGTGGTGCGATTGCAGCGTGATGACCTCACCACACACTGCTCCAGTCAGGCCACCAGCAGATCATCACTGACAGCTCAGGGGGCGGGGCCCGGTGGCGGCGGCGGTGATTCCTCACAGGAGAGGGGGAAAATGCTGCCCCCCCACCGGGACTCACTGACATTGAATCCTGGAGATTCTCCTCCTGCGGCCACTACCACCCACCTGTCAGGGAGCGGAACGGACCCGCCGCTGGAGCCTTCAGGGGCCCCCTAGCTGGCCGGGGCCCTGGTGCAGCTGCACCAGCTGCACCACGGTAGTTCCGCCCCTGCATTGAAGTAAAGATATGATTGCACTCAGTATCCCAGAGCCTGTAAGGCACTGGCTTCACTTTATAGCCGTGAATCCTGCTGGATGGTTCCCTTTAATAACAGGCAATGTGAAATTCAAAATCCTTTTCCCTTCCAGCAATACCGATCTGTATTTCCATCAGTACTGAAGGGCAGTAGAGGTAAAGCTGTAGCTATCATTGGTACATGCAATTTTTTGATTGCTTTGCACTTTATGATTTTAGGAAAAAAGATGAGCAACTATGGGATTTTATATTTAATTATCTATTTTACAGCATTAATAATCAAGTAATATTTTGAAAGATCAAACTGTTATGGAACCGTTTATGGTCGACAGGTTGTTGTTTTTTTTAAAAAAAACAAAAAATTGGTGATTTGAACAATTATGTTTATATATATAATTATTATTGATGCTAATATACCAAAGTACTACAATGCCACCGTATGTTCAGGGATCAAGTGATACAAGTCACTAGAGATGAGCGAGTACCTCAATATTCGGACTAGCTATACTCGCAACGAGTAGGTCCCGGTACTCGGTACTCGTTGCAAGTATAGTGAGTCCGATTACTTTCGCAGTGTATCTATAGATACACTGCCAAAGTACCCTAAAAGTGAATAAAAGTTGTTAAAAAAAAATAAACTCACATACTCACCTGTCCGACGCCTGCACCAGGACCATCCCAGAAGACCTGCGATCACCGGACAAGGACCTGTGACTATCAGCCAATCAGATGGCCAGTATCAATCTGGCCAATCAGATGGCGATACGTCACAACAACGTGATCGCTAGCGGCCACCTGATTGGCTAGATTGCAAGGTCCTAGGTCTACTGCCAGTTTACTTATTTTTATAGTGCCATTAAATTTTATGGCGCTTTACATGTGGAAAGGGCAAACAAAGGCAAGAACAGTATGTATGGACAATCAAATAACACAGGTACAGGAGGGGAGAGGACCCTGTCTGCGAGGGCTCACAGTCTATGAGGGAACATGTGAGGATACAGTAGGAGAGGGTAGAGCTGATCATGCGGTGGACCGAGTCTCACTGTAGACTTGTCAGAAGAGGCGAGTATTCATGTTTCTTTTGAAGGTTTCCAGAATAGGCGTGTGTGATATGTTGGGGGAGAGAGTTCCAGAGTATAGCGGATGCATAGGAGAAGTCTTGTATGCCGTTGTGAGAAGAAGCGATAAGAGGGGAGTAGAGAAGAAGCTCTTGAGAGGATCACAAGTTGCGCGAGGGTAGATATCGGGAGACCGTGTCAGAGATGTATGGAGGGGACAGGTTGTGGATGGCTTTGTATGTCATGGTTAGGGTTTTGAACTGGGGCCTCTGAGAAATGGGGAGTCAGTGAAGGGTTTGGCAGAGACTGGAGAATAGCGGGGAGACAGGTGGATTAGTCGGGCAGCAGAGTTTAGGATAGACTGGAGTGGTGCAAGGGAGCTAGCGGGGAGGCCAGTGAGCAGGAGGTTACAGTAGTCAAGGCGGGAGATAATGAGGGCATGAACAAGTGTTTTAACTGTGTCATGGTGAAGGAAAGTGCAGATCCGGGAAATACTTTTGAGCTGGAGTCGGCAGGAGGTGGCGAGGGCTTGGATGTGAGGCTTGAAAGAGAGGGAAGAGTGGAGGATTACCCAGAGGCACCTAGCATGGGGGACTGGGGAGAGTGAGCAGCCATTGACATTGATGGATAGATCTGGTAGATGGGGAGAGCGACTTGGGGGATGATGAACTCAGTTTTGTCCATGTTCAGTATTAGAAAGCAAGCAAAGAAGGATGAAATGGTGGGCAGACATTGTGGAATTTTGGATAGTAAAGAGGTGATGTCAGGTCCAGACAGATCTGGGTGTCGTCGGCGTAGAGATGAAACTGAAGACCGTTGAACTCAATGAGTTGTCCAAGACCGAGGGTGTAGATGCAGAAAATAGGGGTCCAAGAATCGATCCTTGGGGGACACCGACATATAGAGGGTAGGGTGAAGAGGAGGTGTGGAGTGGGTGACGCTGAAAGTCCGGTCCGTTAGATATGAGGAGATCCAGGAGAGGGCCAGGTCAGCGATACCAAGAGATTCCAGAATCTGTAGCAGGAGGGAATGGTCTACAGTGTTCAAGGTGAAAGATATGTCAAGGAGGAGGATGGAGTAGTGTAGCTTGTTCTTGGCAGTCAGTAGGTCGTTGGTGACTTTGGTTAGGGCTATTTCAGTGGAGTGATGAAATCGGAGCTGGATTGTAGGCGATCAAAGAGGGAGCAGGAGGAGAGGTGGAAGGACAGTTCAAGATGGACATGCTGTTCTAGTAGTTTCAGGCAAAGGGGAGAAGAGATATGGGCGATAGAAACTGATCGGTAGAGGGAGGGCTTTTTCAGGATGTTGTAGTCTAGGCATGTTATCCAGTACATTCTGCATTGAACTACTGTATCCAATGTATTATGTATTTTAGGAGTCAGTCCATTCTCTACAGACTCCAACTACGACTCCACAGCAAAAGTCGGGTGCAAGCTTCTCCTACCATCACCAAGGTGCTTAAGATAGAAACAAAAATGGACAGCAGCACATCCTTTTCAATACGTATATGTGGATTTATTCCTGGACTGCGACATTTCGGCTATATGTCAGCCTTTCTCTGCTTGAGAAAGGCTGACATATAGCCGAAACGTCGCAGTCCAGGAATAAATCCACATATACGTATTGAAAAGGATGTGCTGCTGTCCATTTTTGTTTATATATATATACATACATATATATATACTAGCTGTAGTACCCGGCTACACCCGGGTTAATAAATAACTGCTGTTAGCTATAACAAAATAGAATTTGAATATGTCATATTAATGACCTGTAGGAAAATAGAAGCTGAGCTGTGATTGATTGCTATAGGCAGCCTAATAAATCTCCAGCCAACAGTAAACCCTCCCCCTGGCCGGGCAGTATATGTTACCTCACACATACACATAATAGACAGCTCATGTGACTGACATCTGCCTTAATTCCCTATATGGCACATGTGTTGCACATTGGCTGTTTTTAATCAGATGTATATGTTTGGAAAATAAAGATAGCACACGTATGAGGCGAGTTGTGTGAGGTGATTTGTGCACATCTGTGTCTGTCTTGTGTGGTGTGTGTGTCCCTGGGGTGTGTATGTGTGTGTCCCTGTGGGGGGGTCTGTGTGGTGTGTGTCTCTGTTGTGTGTGTCTCTTTGTGGTGTGTGTGTGTCCCTGTGGGGTGAGTGCATGTGTCCCTATAGGGTGTGTATGTGTGTGTGTCCCTGTGGGGGGGTCTGTGTGGTGTGTGTGTGTATCTGTGTTGTGTGTGTGTCCCTGTGGGGTGAGTGCTTGTGTCCCTATAGGGTGTGTATGTGTGTGTGCCCTGTGGGGGGGGGGTGTCTGTGTGAGGTGTGTGTGTCTCTGTGTTGTGTGTGTCTCTTTGTGGTGTGTGTGTGTCCCTGAGGGGTGAGTGCATGTGTCCCTATAGGGTGTGTATGTGTGTGTGTCCCTGTGGAGGGGGTGTCTGTGTGGGGTGTGTGTGTCTCTGTGTTGTGTGTGTCTCTGTGTGGTGTATGTCTCTTTGTGGTGTGTGTGTGTCCCTGAAGGGTGAGTGCATGTGTCCCTATAGGGTGTGTATGTGTGTGTGTCCCTGTGGGGGGTCTGTGTGATGTGTGTGTGTCTCTTTGTGGTGTGTGTGTCCCTGTGGGGGTGAGTGCATGTGTCCCTATAGGGTGGCTATGTGGTGTGTCCCTGTGGGGGGGTCTGTGTGGTGTGTGTCTGTGTCATGTGTGTCTCATTGTGGTGTGTGTGTGTCCCTGTGGGGTGAGTGCATGTGTCGCTATAGAGTGTGTGTGTGTCCCCTTGGGGGTGTGTGCGTGTCTCTGTGTTGTGTGTGTCTCTTTGTGGTGTGTGTGTTTGTTCGGGTGCGTGGTGAGTATCCAATGTTGGGGCTGCACCTTAGCGACTATACACTTGCTGTTACTCTTTGTGTGCGTGTGTTGTGTATACATGTCCCCGTGCGTGGTGAATATCTCATGTTGGGGCCCCACCTTAGTGACTATATGCTGGTATGTGCTGTTAGTCTTTGGCGCTCTCATTAAGCCCCTCTCATTCACAACTGTCAACTGGTAACTGTCACTTTTTCCCCATTATGTAGATAGGGGCAAAATTGTTTGGTGAATTGGAATGCGCGGGGTTAAAATGTCGCCTCACAACCTAGCCTGTGACGCTCCCGGGGTCCAGACGTAGGACTGTGCAAAATTTTGTCTCTATAGCTGACATCTGTTGATTTTCCTCCAACTCTTTTCCATTCACTTTTTCCCCATTATGTAGATAGGGGCAAAATGTTTTGGTGAACTGGAACTCGCAGGGTTAAAATTTCGCCTCACAACATAGACTATGACGCTCCCGCGGTCAAGACGTGTGACTGTGCAAAATTTTGTCTCTATAGCTGGCAGCTGTCGATTTTCCTCCCTCACGTTTCCTTTCCCTTTTTCCCCATTATGTAGATAGGGCCAAAATTGTTTGGTGAACTGGAACGCGCGGGGTTAAAATTTCGCCTCACAACATAGCCTATGACGCTCTGAGGGTAAGACGTGTGACTGTGCAAAATTTTGTCTCTATAGCTGACAGCTGTTGATTTTCCTCCAATATTTTTCCATTCACTTTTTCCCCATTATGTAGATAGGGCCAAAATTGTTTGGTGAACTGGAACGCGCAGGGTTAAAATTTCGCCTCACAACATAGCCTATGATGCTCCCGGGGTCCAGACGTGTGACTGTGCAAAATTTTGTGGCTGTAGTTGCGACGGTGCAGATGCCAATCCCGGATATACATACACACATATACACACACACACATACACACATTCAGCTTTATATATTAGATATACACATAAATCCCATAAGGTGACTTGGTGTGGCATTGGACTGTCATTTTAGGGCCCTCCTATACAACAGGGAGAAAGTAACAAAATCTACATTACTCATTGTTAGCCATGTTGCTGTTGCGCTGGCATTACAGTTATGATGCAGGAATACTGGCCTGTGATTGGTCACAGTGGTCAGGGGACTAGACCATTGAGTCCTTAGTATATTGTTTAGGTATTTTATTTATTTAGCTTTCTCTGCCTTGAAATAATCTCTATGTGAATTGTGAGTAGGCTACGTAAGCAATACTTTTTTTTGTATTTTTTATGTTTTATATGTGGAGTCCATTATATAAAAAATTAAACACGATATAAAATTAAGCAATATTGGGAGTTGGTGTTCCAAAGTTCCTTTAACACTAATATAACTCTCGCAGCAGCTGGTGGTATATTGTTTACAGAGCTAGAACAGTACAGCGCCACATAATATGTAGTGACTATCCTTGGGTACTGCAGCTCATTGAATTGAATGGTAGATGCAGTACCTTAGAATGAACACTACAAGTGCTGTATATTATACATTGGACAGAATAAATAAGCCTTATTTTTTTCTCCAGTATATAACATGCTAAGGAATTAATAAAAGGAACAGATTGACAGTGAACTCATCCTGTAGTCTGATGTGTAATGTGAAATAAATACAGACGCTAAAGATTAGGACACTGCAAAAAAAACTGCCCCTAAAAGAGTACATGTACTTTAATTATTGTGCACCCCAAAAAGGTGAGCAAGAGAGGCAGGCATGTCTGGACAGAGGAAAGAAGGAAGGTAGAAAGGACGACAGGCAGGCATTGGGGGGAAGGGGGTAGAAAAAAGAAGTAATGGAAAGATGGAGAAAAATTAAAGGCGGGTAGGAGGGAAAGAGGAAGGAAGAACTTTAAGAATTAGTATAATTTAAAATAATAGGAGCTTTATATTAGTAAGTACCTAAACATTTTTGTTAATATATTGCAAGTATTTTAACTGCCAGGAGATTGGTGGGGGTCCAGGTCCTGAGATCGCCACCAATTGAAGAACAGACTCCCAAGAATTGTGCAGATCATCAGACAAAAGCAGACAGGAGCACATAGCTTAGCAGACTGGAGCACACAGCCCAGCAGACTGGAGCACACAGCCCAGCAGACAGGAGCACACAGCCCAGCAGACAGGAGCACACAGCCCAGCAGACAGAAGCACACAGCTCAGCAGACAGGAGCACACAGCCCAGCAGACAGGAGCACACAGCCCAGCAGACAGGAGCACACAGCCCAGCAGACAGGAGCACGGAGCTCAGCAGACAGGAGCACACAGCCCAGCAGACAGGAGCACACAGCCCAGCAGACTGGAGCACACAGCCCAGCAGACAGGAGCACACAGTTCAGCAGACAGGAGCACACAGCCCTGCAGACAGGAGCACACAGCTCAGCAGACAGGACCACACAGCCCAGCAGACAGGACCACACAGCCCAGCAGACAGGAGCACACAGCCCAGCAGACAGGAGCACACAGCTCAGCAGACAGGAGCACACAGCTCAGCAGAAATGAGCAGACAGCTCAGCAGAAATGAGCAGACAGCTCAGAAAACAGAGCACACAGCCCAGCAGACAGGAGCACACAGCTCAGCAGACAGGACCACACAGCTCAGCAGAAATGAGCACACAGTTCAGCAGACAGGAGCATACAGCTCAGCAGAAATGAGCAGACAGCTCAGAAGACAGGAGCACACAGCTCAGCACACAGGACCACACAGCTCAGCAGAAATGAGCACACAGCTCAGCAGACAGGAGCATACAGTTCAGCAGAAATGAGCAGACAGCTCAGAAGACAGAGCACACAGCCCAGCAGACAGGAGCACACAGCTCAGCAGACAGGAGCACACAGCCCAGCAGACAGGAGCACACAGCTCAGCAGACAGGAGCACACAGCCCAGCAGACAGGACCACGCAGCCCAGCAGACAGGACCACGCAGCCCAGCAGACAGGACCACACAGCCCAGCAGACAGGAGCACACAGCTCAGCAGAAATGAGCAGACAGCTCAGAAGACAGAGCACACAGCCCAGCAGACAGGAGCACACAGCCCATCAGACAAGAGCACACAGCTCAGCAGAAATGAGCACACAGCACAGAAGACAGAGCACACAGCCCAGCAGACAGGAGCACACAGCTCAGCACACAGGAGCACACAGCCCAGCAGACAGGAGCACACAGCCCAGCAGACAGGAGCACACAGCTCAGCAGACAGGACCACACAGCCCAGCAGACAGGAGCACACAACCCAGCAGACAGGAACACATAGCTCAGAAGACTGGAACACGCAGCTCAGCAGACAGGAGCACACAGCTCAGCAGACAGGACCACACAGCCCAGCAGACAGGAGCACACAACCCAGCAGACAGGAACACATAGCTCAGAAGACTGGAACACGCAGCTCAGCAGACAGGAACACATAGCTCAGAAAACTGGAACACGCAGCTCAGCACACAGGAGCACAAAGTACAGCAGACAGGATCACACAATTTAGCAGACAGGAGCACACAGCTCAGCAGACAGGATCATGCATCTCAGCAGACTGGAACACGCAGCCCAGCAGACAGGAGCACACAGCTCAGCAGACAGGAGCACACAGCTCAGCAGACAGGAGCACACAGCTCAGCAGACAGGAACACAGCCCAGCAGACAGAAGCACACAGCTCAGCAGACAGGAGCACACAGCTCAGCAGACAGGACCACACAGCCCAGCAGACAGGAGCACACAACCCAGCAGACAGGAACACATAGCTCAGAAGACTGGAACACGCAGCTCAGCAGACAGGAACACATAGCTCAGAAAACTGGAACACGCAGCTCAGCACACAGGAGCACCAAGTACAGCAGACAGGATCACACAATTTAGCAGACAGGAGCGCACAGCTCAGCAGACAGGATCATGCATCTCAGCAGACTGGAACACGCAGCCCAGCAGACAGAAGCACACAGCTCAGCAGACAGGAGCACACAGCTCAGCAGACAGGAGCACACAGCTCAGCAGACAGGACCACACAGCCCAGCAGACAGGAGCACACAGCTCAGCAGACAGGACCACACAGCCCAGCAGACAGAAGCACACAATTTAGCAGACAGGAGCACACAGCCCAGCAGACAGGAGCACATAGCTCAGCAGACAGGAGCACACAGCTCAGCAGACAGGAACACACAGCCCAGCGGACAGAAGCACACAGCTCAGCAGACAGGAGCACACAGCTCAGCAGACAGGAGCACACAGCTCAGCAGACAGGACCACACAGCCCAGCAGACAGGAACACACAGCTCAGCAGACAGGACCACACAGCCCAGCAGACAGAAGCACACAATTTAGCAGACAGGAGCACACAGCTCAGCAGACAGGAGCACACAGCTCAGCAGACAGGAGCACACAGCTCAGCAGACAGGAGTACACAGCTCAGCAGACAGGACCACACAGCCCAGCAGACAGGAGCACACAATTTAGCAGACAGGAGCGCACAGCTCAGCAGACAGGAGCACACAGCTCAGCAGACAGGAGCATGCATTCAGCAGACAGGAGCGCACAGCTCAGCAGACAGAAGCACACAGCTCAGCAGACAGGAGTACACAGCTCAGCAGACAGGACCGCACATCCCAGCAGACAGGACCACGCAGCCAGCAGACAGGATCACACAATTTAGCAGACAGGAGCGCACAGCTCAGCAGACAGGAGAAAACAGCTCAGCAGACAGGAGCATGCACTCAGCAGACAGGACCACACAGCCCAACAGACAGGAGCATGCACTCAGCAGACAGGACCACACAGCCCAGCAGACAGGAGCATGCACTCAGCAGACAGGACCACACAGCCCAGCAGACAGGAGCATGCACTCAGCAGACAGGGGTGCATAACCCCTGTCTGAAAACACGTGCAGCTCAGACTATATATTCAATAGCAGAATCAGTACTCCTGCCTGCTGAGCTCTGCACTTCTCGGGGGTCTATTGGACTACTGGTGATGGTTTCAGGACATGGCCCCTCATCGATCTACAGGCAAATCAAGGGCCCGCTAAAAATGAATATGCAATAAGGGCGGTTATCTACCTGATCGCTTTAATCAGATGTCTTGTATTTCATGTTTGTTGCACATTCTACAGAAACAATTCTAGCAAGTTATCCTAAAATAGTTTTTATAGAAAACCACATGTACCAAACCACTTTAAACCTTCTCACATAAATGTTTTATAATGCGGTTATTTCCCATTGATGGCAATGAAGAAAACCGCCATTATAAAAACCACACCTCCAACATGATGCCATTTTACAAAACCACAATATTCTCTACATAATTACTGCAATATCCTATGAATTAAATTACCAATTTAATTTGACAGCTGCAGGGAAAAGGAAGCATAATGGAAAACCAAAATAATTTACCACTAACCCCCACCCCAGACCAACTATAGAGACTTTGGTAGATACACACCTACAGGTGCAGCTCAATGAATCAGAATATCATCAAAAAGTTAATTTATTTCAGTAATTCAATACATAAAGTGAAACATATATATTATATAGAGTCATTACAAACAGAGTGATCTATTTCAAGGGTTTATTTCTGTAAATGTTGATGATTATGGCTTACAGCCAATGAAAACCCAAAGGTCATTATCTCAGAAAATTAAAGTAGGGAGGATGAAGGGTTAAAAACTGTGCTGCCGTATTCCACGAGACATCAAAGGTTGAATATAATATTGATTTATTAGTCAACATGTTTTAGGTCTCCCCGAAATGCCCTAAAACATGGCAATATGATATTGATTTGTCCTGAGGAAGGGACAAGGGAACCTTGAAAAGTGTTGACTAATAAATCAATCAGTTTTTAACCCTTCATCCTCCCTACTCTATGTGCACCACGCTGGGGACTGCAGCAGCCGTGATCTGCTTTTATAGTGGTTGTGACTCTCACAACCACACAAGGTGAAGCCTCTGATACCTATTTAGGTCATATTTTATCTCTCAGACCCTTCATCCCCCTACTTTAATTTCCTGAGATAATGACCTTTGGGATTTCATTGGCTGTAAACCATAATCATCAACATTAACATAAATAAACACTTGAAATAGATCACTCTGTGTGTAATGACTCCATATAATATATGTGTTTCACTTTATGTATTTAATTACTGAAAAAAATGAACTTTTAGATGACATTCTAATTCATTGAGATGCGCCTGTATATGAAGTCACAATGTTTTTAATGATGATAATATACCTGCATGGTCTCGTTTCATTCTCATATTTCTGGCTACGGGCTGGAAAACAAATGTGAATTGGTGGTTGCTAATCTATATATCGTGTATTGTAGCGGGTGTCAAACAACTTGGTCACAGATTATCAAAATTGTTTCAGAATTGACTCTTTAACAAGCCTTTTAATATGACTCAGGATCTGTGCTAGATCAGAACCCCAATCTGCAGAGGCTGTGTTTCAGGGTGATTGCCCCTCATCAGTGCAGTGTGTTCTGATCTGGCTGGATGAGAAGCTGAGATGAGGTCTGGGGGAATATCTATTCTTAATGGCCAATGAAAACCCAAAGGTCATTATCTCAGAAAATTAAAGTAGGGAGGATGAAGGGTTAAAAACTGCGCTGCCATATTCCACGAGAGATCAAAGGGTGAATATAATATTGATTTATTACTCAACGTGTTTCAGGGATCCCAGAAACGCCCTGAATCATGGCAATATGACTTTGATTTTTGATGATATTCTAATTCATTGAGATGCACTAGTATCTAACGCTAGCCAAAAATGCTGTAATGGATGAGTCTTAGCGACACAGAACAACACAGAAATAGATAAAAATATAAATGGAAGGCAAAGCATATGGATGGGTAATAAAGAAACGGTGGGATATTGCGAAAAGCAAACAGATGTGCGCTGAATTACAGTATAAGGGTAAAGCTGAGCGTTAAATTCCAGCTGGCGGTGTATGGGTTAAGTAGACCTCCTTTTCACCTTCGCCCATCCCCCAGTTCTTCCTCCATCAAATGAATAGCCGCATGATGTTCATAATAACCTCAGATTTACTAGGTTATGCGTTAGATACTATCCTGAACGCACACATCAATCACATGCTTCATTTATTTTAGGTCTTGGATGTGCGGCGGCGGCTGCTGGCATTTGTCTCTATCTTTCATTTTCGCTTCCTTTAATATCAGGCGGGTTTCATACCGGTGAAAATGGCATATCCCTCAGCTGTGGATTGGAGCGCCACCTAGTGGCTGTCGCACTGTCTCGCCCTGCATTATGCCAAGTGCATTTCGGGGTCATCTGGTGGTGAAGCTTATCAATTTAACATGTGAAAGCCCAGAAGGAACAGAACTCCGCACCTGAACTAAATTACATTTAATTCCGATTAGTGATTGAATATTTAGTGGCGCATCAATGCTGCTAACGATGTCCTCCGCCAGATACGTGATGGAATAATGTAACGACCCGGTGTAGGGATGAAGGTTATATAGTCCAATGCCCAATAACACCCAAAGTCTCCCTGAGGCTTCTCTCTTTCCCATTGCCATAATGCGGACGCATTTTAAAGGGATATCACCATCTTAAATAATGAGACGGACCTTTCCGATTTCATGATTTCGGATTTTCACCTCTTCTAAAAATCATGTCGTTTCTTGGGGGGTGTCTGTTAGGATTTTGAATGACGCCATTCATATAACATAAACAAAATTCCAAATTGGGGTGAAATAGTAAAAAGTGTCGATGATTTTTTTTTTGGGGGGGGCAATTTTTATAGAAATCATTGTGCGGTAAAATCAATTACCGGACAATATGATTCTTTTAATTAGAAAAATTATAATGATATCAAATTGTAATAAGCTAATGTCAGACCCCTATGCTCACTCTATAGGAATGAGGGTGAATTTAATGTACAATATATCTATATGGATATCTCTATCTATCTATCTATCTATCTATCTATCTATCTATCTATCTATCTATCTATATTTTATATATATATATATATATATAGTATATATATATATATATATATATATATATAAATAGTGTATACCCATGGCCCCAGGGCAGATGGGGTAGGGGTCAGTTTAAATGGAATAGGTCTGACCAATGGTGATTGTTTTGGAGTATCAAAGTTGTATCATATCTTTACTGGCTAAATAAAAGTTAATTAGAACTTTATAAAAGATATATAGAAATGATATCCCCTAATAGAGGTGAGGATTTCTTTTCCTTGTTGTATGTGCCAGGCTGTCATTTTTACCATATATTAGATAATATTAGGACTTTTTATTGCATTTTTTGTTAGAGCTACAAAAAACTTAATTCTGGTGTTCCGATTTTTTTCTCATTTCAGCCTTCACCTTATGAGATTTTATATTTTGTATGATCAGACTTTTTTCTACTTGGTGATACCACATATATACGTATTTTGTACAAAATATTTCACAATTATTTCTTAATGCATTTATTTATTCTTTACTTTTCAATGTATTTTTTAGTCTATATAATAATAATATCTATTTATTCACTTATACAGCGCCATTGATTCCCCAGCACTTTACATACATCAGCGACACTGTCCCCATTGGGGCTCACAATCTAAGGTCTTTGAAGTCTATAATCTATACTATGGGCTCAAGAATTGTAGTATAGGGAAGATCACAATTATTTAGTGATGCATTGCTTAAAATGATCATCATCACTGTCCCCATTGGGGTCTCTATCTAAACATCCTATCGGTATGTCTTTGGAGTATGGGAGGAAATAAGTGCTTGATCCCTTGCTGATTTTGTAGGTTTGCCCACTGACAAAGACACGAACAATGTATAATGTTAAGGGTAGGTTAATTGTAACAGCAAGAAATAGAATATCAAAAACTGTTTTGCACTTTGCAGAGCGAAATAAGGCTAGGGTCACACATGCGGCAGGATTTTGTAAACCTGATCCGGTTTTGAACTGTAAAAAAGCTCAAAACCAGATCAGGAACCGCTCCCCATAGGAGCCCATTATGGTAACCGGATTGCTCTACATGCAATCGGTTACCAGCTCCGGATCTGCAGCAAAAATCATGCAGGCTGACATTTTCGGAGCGATTCTATCAACCGCAATGCGGTAACTGGATTGCTCCGGATGTGTAATCCTGAGCAATGAAGTTACCGTCTACTTTGTTCATCCCTGCTGCCGCAGATGACAAGTGTTAAGTTAAAGTAATCTATGTGCGGTGCGCTGCATGCCCCCTGTGTGTACGCCTGGCAAACTGCGTGTTTCCAGAGAACGCTTGCCCTATGACTTTCAATGTTATTGGATCGCTGCCAGGGTAGAGTTAGTAATCGTGGCTGACGCTGTGTGACGGCACTCAGATTCGCAAGATGCGGTCGTGCCGGTACGGTATAGTCGCTGCGTGTGACATCACAACAACAACCATGGCAGCGCGCCAAAAAAGTGCACGCTCCCGTGAGTTGGCGAGCAACATGCCGCAGAATCACCCCGTGTGACGGTACCATAACTGGTCTGTAGGAGCCAGAACTCCTAATGGTTGGTAGGGAATCAAATACTTATTTCTCTCTGCAAAATGCAACATTTATATAATTTAGACAATGTGATTACCTGGATTTTATTTTTGATATTCTATCTCTCACTGTCAAAATTAAGAAATGGGTAGACAAGGGGCAATGGGTCGAATCTCCAAGATTAATTGAAAGCCAAACTGCTCACCTTATACATTTGATGAGACCCACAACTGGTATCAATGCCTGGTATTAGCTGCTGCAGGACCCCCGCTCAAGGCAGTAAACCTACAATGAATATGGACAGGTAATGTCCGTGGTGCTGAGAATAAAATAAAGACCTTTCATTGTATTCTCAGCAGCACGGACCATACCTGTCCATATTCATTGTTTCACTGTCAAAATTAACCTACCCTTAAAATTACAGACTAATCATGTCTAACTTACAAAAAGGGATCAAATACTTATGTCCCGGGCTGTAAAGATTGTATCCAGAATGGAGGTGAGAGGGGGAAGGAGGAGCTCTGCCTGTAACTCATCCATCCTCTTTGTCCAGGAAGAGAAATAAGCAAATATGTATGATAAGATATATTGCAAAGTTTCTTATTTTCATGTTACTATTGATTTATGAAATATACATTAAAATGACGGTTACACTTTAATTGTTTAGTGACCACCAATTTGACTTAAAACTGACGTGAGATATAAGAGAATATCATCTTCCGATGAGTGAATATGCAGCAGCTGTCGGCTGTACTGTACAGCTGAGATCCTGCCACGATCAGTGCTGAAACAGCAATTTAACCCCTTAGATGCTGTTCTCAATAGTGACTTCGGCATTTAGATCATTAACAGAGTGTAAAGGCCCTGTTACACCTAACAATGTCCCAGCTTTCCGACCAACGATTGGGTCGCTGGGACATCGTTAGCTGATCGCTGGTGAGCTGTCAAACAGGCAGACTCACTAGCGATCAGGACCAGCGAGAACACTGGTATCCAGGGTAAACAGCGGGTAACTAAGTGCAGCAGTGCTCTTAGTTACCCAACATTTACCCTGGATACCAGCTCCCAGCGCTTGCTGTGCGGCGCTGGAGCTGGTTCATCATTGGTCGTTGGTAAATGTCACATGCAACTATGTCGTTTTGACATCGCTGCAACGTCACCAAACTGGTGACATTGCAACGATATTGTTACCGATATTGTAGCGTGTAACGGGGCCTTAAGACTCCCTCTATAACCCCATCAGCATCCTGAGATCATGATTGTGTGGTCCTAATAGTGGCCTGGCCAATTCATGATCTTAGAGTCTGTGGATATAGTGACCTGTTCAGAAGTTGCCAACATTTAGGTGGTAAAAAGAACACTTTTCTTACCTGACATTCCATTTTGCATTAATTCCTGAAAAGCAGCTGAAGGGTTAACTAATGACCTGACAGCAGTTGTGAATACATTGAGGGGCGCTGCTGGCAAAATAATGTCACTTATGGGGGGTTTTCAATATCTAGGTCCTCAAAGTCACTTCAAAACTGAAAAGGTCCCTAAAAAAAATATTTTATTATAATATTATTATTATAAAAAATATAAGTTTTGTAAATCAACTTGAAAAAGTAAAAAAAATATACTGCTACATTTTTATATTGCAATGGTTTTTATTGGTTTTAAGTTAGCAGGTATAAGATGACAAGATAATAAACATATCCAATATATCAGTACATCAAATATGTCAAAACATCTTCAATGGATACAAATTTGTCCAAATGTAGAAATCCAGTCATCAGAGATTATAGTTGCATGTATCTAAGTAAAAGAAAGGGTAAACATTCTAACGTTCAACATCTCAATATGTAAAGATTTATCATCCTTTGGGATTCCAATCCAAGTATGTCTTGGTGGTAGACTAATGTATAATGAGTTAATACTTCAACTAGTCTCCTGGGAACTAGACTACAAGTTATGGTGGAAAACTCGAGTTGTATGTCCATACCTATAATAAGAGGAGGGTCATGGACTCTACTAGTGGTAACTAGATGGTTTATTTTGTTTAGGCTGTTTATTTACAGCTTCTAGTATATTCACTCTGCTAGACTTCGTGTAGGCTAATTGTTTAGGTATTGGTCCCTATGGTGTTCTGGTCTCTCAAGCCAATAGGGGAAAGGGGATATAGGAGGTTCCAATCTTTCCATTTCAATTGGTATTCAGGAGATTATTCTGAAGTGAGTAGGAGAATTCTAATGCATTGTGGCAAGCAATTTTTTCTATTGTTTCTTCTATTGTTGGTGAAAGATCGTTTTTCCAGTTCGCTGCGATATTGTTTTTGGCTGCAAGGATGATGTGTATTATTATTGCTCTATGTCGTGTTGGTAGTTGGTCGACACCTACGAGTAGTAAGGCAAACTCCTCTGCTATTTGTATGCGCTTTCTGGTGACACGGTTTATTAACGATTGGATTTTGGACCAATATGTTACGATTCCAAATAACATGGGATAGTGTGCCTGTTCCTGTGCAGTTCCTCCAGCATAGAGGAGAATTTTGTGATTGGATTTGGTGAAGTCTGTATGGAGTAAGATACCATCTGGTGTAAATCTTGTAATGAGTTTCAATCAAATGGGAGCCTCTGATATGCGCATAGATGTTATCGAAGATAGTTTGCATTTGGTCAGTGTTAATTTTCACCTGGATCTCCTTCTCCCATGCTTGTAAGTTTGGAGAGTTCATGAAGACCACATCCTGGTTAAAGTTCTGGTAGGTTGTTTTGGTCTTCCAGAATGGTGTACTCTGGGGATATTTAAGCATTTGGGTTACATTTTGTGACTGAGAGAAGTTAATTCTATGCTATTCTACTAGGGTACGTGCACACAATCAGTGTACGCAGTGTTTTGGACGCAGCGTCTTGCCGCTGCGTCCAAAATGCTGTGTAGTACAGTAATAGCATAGTGGATGGAATTTCAAGAAATCCCATCCTCACTATGCATAACCCCCCGCAGCGTGTTTGGAGCTGCAATGAGGGTTGCCGGCAGTCTGCTCCTCCTCTGCATGTTCATTTCATGCTGCGGAGTTGGAAGCGACTCCCATCGGGTTACTGCAGGGAGAAAGCTGCCCTGCACCCACCGCACGTGGCGAGTAGAGGGCGGCTGCGGTCTCCCTGCGGCCACCGCGGCTTCCCTCAGGTTCGAAGGAACTGCGACCAACACGCAGCTACTCCGGACCGTGTGCACGCACCCTTAGTGCATGAATTTTAGAATAGTTCGTAGCTTCAGACTGGTTTAGTTTAAATTTTCTTCTGAAGAGTTTAAAAGGGGAAAGACTTTTCAACTTGTCTAATATATCAGATATGGAATTGATTCCTGCTTCTTTCCACGTCTTCGTTTTTATTTTGGTACTGCTACATTTTTTAACCTTCTAACATTCTAAAAAAATAAAAGAACATTTTACAGATGGTACTTACCGTATGTATTATTATTATTATTATTATTAATTTATATAGCGCCATTAGTTCCCATGACATTTTACATGATAAGAGGGTTGACAGGGACAAGTTCACTATATTCGTGTAGTCCGTACAAACAGGAATAGGAGGGGATGAGACCCTGCCCACGAGGGCTCACAGTCTATGGGGGACAGGGGGATGTAAAGCAGAGATTAGGGAAATGTTATTTACTGTATTAACTATTTTGTGTTGTGTAACTTTCTTAAAAATTGAGATTTGTTTTTTTAATTTTTGTCACATTTCCGGTATTTTTTTTAAATAAACGCAAAACAAGTCAATTTAGATTTACCATTGTCATAAAATAAAATGTGTCTGAAAAAAACAGTCTCAAAATGGGAGATATGTTGTTACATTGCAGAGTTATTGGCACATAAAGTGACAATGGTCAGATTAGATAAACATGTCATCCTAGATATGATCTGGTCATTTATGCTCTGTGCCCATGGTGCGTTGTATGATGCTTTTTTTACGATATTTGGAGAATCTGCATCCAAATCTACACGTCTATCCTGAAGCCAGCAAAGTCTATGAGAGCTTAGAAGTGCGGTGCCCACATGGCTTTTTTTTCCTTTCTAAACTCTCATAGATTTTGCTGGCTTCAGGATAGACATGTAGATTTGGATGCAGATTCTCCAAATGTGAGCCTTTCGGAACAGGATTTCTCCCCTCTTGTATCTGTACGACCGAATTGTCCACATTTATTGTTACTTGTATTGTTACTATGTTACTTGTCCTAGTCTGCCCCTTTTAGCATGTAAAGCCCCATGGAATATAATGGCACTATATAAAAAATAATAATAATATCGTAAAAAAAAAAAAGCATCAAATGACGCAACATGGGAACAGGACATAAGGGGTTAAATGCCACTATGAATCTCTATGGTTAAAACAGCAGCAAAGAGAGACAGACCCAATCACTGCTGTTTGGGGCCGGTGATGGCTGAAGTCAATGGCTGGTGCCTGTCCTGTGTGGAGCAGGCTCAGCTCCTGAGCGCACTCCATACACCTACACACAGTCCATGACATAAAAGGTTATAATGCAGCAGCAAAGCTTGGGATGTGCTGGTGCACTGACACCTATGGATATATTCAGAATGCTGAACGGATTGGCAAAGCGAGACACATATAATACTAGTGCATCTCAATGAATTAGAATATCATCAATAAGTTAAAGGGATCCTGTCACCTCTAGAACGCCTCCTAAGTTAGCAAAACATGTCCCTGCAGCATCCATCACTAATCTCACACTCCTTTTGTCTCCTGAAAGCATCCTGTGAAAGTGGAGAAAAACGTTTTAAAACTCACTCATTAGTGATTATAATTAGCAGGGGCTATATTCTTTAGTCACCAAGGGGGCTGTTGTGCAGCTCCAGGATCCACCCTGTCTGTGTATGTTTGCTGTGATGTGCAGGCATTGTCCTCCCCCCTCTCTATCGCTTCACAGAATGCAAATCATTAGTCCTGCCTTCAGCTGCACATCACAGCAGCACAGACAGAGAGAGGGTGGATCATTCAGGCTGCAAAACAACATTCCCTGGTGACTAAAGAATATAGCCCCTGCTAATTATAATCACTAATGAGGTGAGTATTAAAACGTTTTTATGAACTTTCACAGGATGCTTTAGGAGACAAAAGGAGTGTGAGATTAGTGATGGGATGCTGCAGGGACATGTTTTGCTAGCTTAGGAGGCGTTTTGGAGGTGACAGGATCCTTTAAAGTAATTTAAGTAATTCAATACAAAAGTGGAACACATATATTACATAGAGTCATTACAGAGTGATCTATTTCAAGTGTTTATTTATGTTAATGTTGATGATTATGGCTTACCACCAATAAAAACCCAAAGGTCATTATCTCAGAAAGTTAAAGTAGGGAGGATGAAGGGTTAAAAACCGTATTCAACATGCTGTATTCCACGAGACATCAAAGGGTGAATATAATATTGATTTATTAGTCAATGCATTTCAGGGCATGGCACGTGGCAATATTATATAGATTTGTCCTGACGAAGGGGCCAGGGAGCCCTGAAACACATTGACTAATAAATCAATAATATATTCACCCTTTGATGTCACGTGGAATACGGCAGCACAGTTTCAACCCTTCATCCTCCCTGCTTTAATTTTCTGAGATAATGATCTTTGGGTTTTCATTGGCTGTAAGCCATAATCATCAAAATTAACAGAAATAAACACTTGAAATAGATCACTCTGTGTGTAATGACTCTATATAATATATGTGTTTCACTTTATGTATTGAATTACTGAAATAAATTACGGTAGGTTTTGATGATATTCTTATTCATTGATCTGCACCTGTATACATGTGGGTTCACAAGTTTCATTAGAATCACCTTAAAACATGGAGTGCAGATGAACCCTATATATATGTGGTCTTCTGTATTGCAGTTTATAGCCCTATCGGGGTTTGTGTGCATCCCTTTTTTATGGGGATTCAAGCAAATATCACAAACGCACTGCAGAAACACAATGTGAATATAGTCTTAGGCTAGGGTCACACTTGCAGTTTTTCCATGCAGTTTTCACACTTGTCTTTTGTGAAAAACGCATGGAAAAATGCATCCATAGACCCCAATGCCAAAAACGCATGTCTAAAGTGCCATGCGTTTTTTGGATGCGTTTTTGACTCAGCACCAAAAAATTTTTGGGTGCTTTTTCAAAAACGCATGCGTTTTCTTTTCACCATTGGAGTGGAGCTTTAAATCTAAGTCCCTGTCATATACTCACCTTCCTGCAGCTTCACCTTTTACAGACTCCACTCTGGTCCTGGAGCGCCATCTTGTGACTGTAACTTCTGATTGGACGCATGTCAGAAATTACATCACAAGCTCGCAGTGCATCTCTATGAGAGCCAGAAGAAGGCTCTCATTGAAATACATTGAATAGTGACCTCCGGCGCGCTCCATGAAACAGTGGAGCTACCGCAGGTCACAAATAAACAGGAGACCAATGGGAGAGGCGGCGATAAAAGATGAAGCCTCCGGAAGGTGAGTATAATACAGGGGGGGCAGGGGACTTGCATTTAAAGCATTACTACAGCGGTGCAATAAAAAATGCTTGATGGTATTTTAAAGGGCAAATTTGGGATAAAGAAGTTGTTCCAGCTTTTCTTTGTGCAACATTCTCTAATATTGAATTGAATCAAGGTTTGGAGTCTCACACAGTTTTCCTGCGTTATAGAGCGTTTACACTGGGCTCCTATCTGGTACACTATGGAGAGCTATCTCTCACCTGTTTCTAAAGCAGTCTCTTCTGTGCAAAACTATGTTTGATCGTCTTCATTTTAAATTTTCTCAACTATAAATAAAGCTATCACCCTAGAGGGCAGATAGAGAAGCACACTGTAAGAAAAGAATCTCATTTTGCAGCCTGCAGTAAAGCTGCTATCACCTCATTAGGTGCAGGGAAAATGCAAGAAGAATAGCTTTATTGTATTGGATAAAAACACAATAGCGCTAGGAGCCGGGTAATGTAGAAAGCTGGTGATGTCACGGCCATTTCATGTCACATGTTTTGCTTTTTTTGTTGTTTTTGTTGTACTTTATTATTACTATTGAGCTCTCATTCCTTGTTTGGGGAGTTGGTATGTGGGGGGAGTATTATGTATGGTACTTTCCAGGCACTTTTTTAGTCATCTTCTAATTTTCGAAAAGTAAAAGAAAAAAAAAATAAAAGTGTTCTTATATACAGTATCACCGCCACACTCTACTCCAGTGGCGTAACTTGAAGCTCATGGGCCCGGATGCAAAAGTTCCAACGGGGCCCCAATTATTGCAAATCTTTACTAGCAATGGTCTTTTTATATAGGCTAAAGGCAATTTGGGCCCCCCTACGCTCCAGGGCCAGGGTGCCATTCCAACCCCTGCACCTCTTGTACTTACGCCCCTGCTTTTCCCCCTCCTGTATCCCACTCTGCCTTGAAATAGACATTACATGGCTGAAATGCGAGGTTTCCACCCTCAGTGTTAGAGTGAACAAAAGCTCAACCTCCAGAGAAAGGCGACCTCGTAACTGTGGTGCATCGCTAATGGCAGAAAACACATGCCCTCCGTCGCCCGATATCAATGCCGATACAGTCGAAAGCAATGATGAAAGCGGGAGCGCTCCGTTCATTGCTCCTTCCTCCATCAGTCTCCTGCTGCATCTGATATTTCACAGCTCAGCTCAGTGAGCATGATGAACTGATGTCATCTGTGACAGCGGTGGAGACACAGCTTCATAACGCACCCTGCCGAGTCTGAAACAGCAGGGGATGGTGGCCATAATACTACATGGATGACTATGGGCTGTGCATTATATTATATGGAGAACCATGGGCTGTGCATTAAACTATACTAGCTATAGAGCCCAGACGTTGCCCGGGTGTAATGCCCATATATTGTTGTACTGTTCATATGAGGCGGTCGACAGGGTATGGGGTACTCAGGTACCGGGGCTGATGGCGGCTTTGATGGGGAATCACGGCTGGTCGGTCCCCGGTCCCGTGCCCTGGACCCTCAAGGGCGGGGAATGGTAGGGGATATAAGGGGATTGGTAACGTGATGCCACCTATGGTACCTGGTAACAAGTATACCAGCGCTGCAGCCGGCCGCTGAGGTGATGGAAGTGCAGCAGAGTGTGGTACAGCTCTCCACAGGTGGAGCTTTACCTCAGGGCAGCGGCGATGGATGAGGGGAGTTGTAGTTGCGTCTCTGCAGACAAGGCGGTGAATTGTGGTGGTTAGACAGGCACACAGACACACAGGGATGATTGTTTCGGTACCTTTTACTGGTGACAGGGTAACAGGTACAGTCCAGAGTAATAACCAGGTCCCCGGTGCAACTTGGGACTTCTACCATAGAAAGTTATGAGGCCTCCTCTGTGTCTGTGCTCTGCGGTGTGGGGTAAGTCCTGCCTGAGCCTGAACCCAGCAGCTTCTTCTCACTCTCTGGGCTTTGTTCTAAACTGACTATGAGGTCCTTCTGCGGGGTCCCTGTTTCTCCTATGGCCCTGATCCTGTACTTGGTCAGTTTTAGCGTCTCTTACTGTGTTCTCTTCAGGGCTGAACTCCTCCTGAATCTTCCGGGCTTTTGCTGTTACACTAAATGCTGGCAGCGTCGGACTCCGGTGTCCGGGTGTACTATAGGGAGACCTTAACTGGTTCCCTCTCTTGATTCCCTGCTTCCTCCACTTGCCTCCGACCCCTTCCCTAGGGTGCAACACAGCGGTCAGTGGTCCCTTGTCCTGGGCCTTGATCCTTCCCAGCGACCAGCTCCTCACTCCAGCTCTCTTCTCAGACTCTCTCCTGGGACTCACTAACTCCTCCCCTCAGGCCTGGAGTTTTAAAGAGGAACTGGCTTAAGACAGCCAGTAGAGCTCCCCCTTCAGGTCTGGGGTGGAAGATGTGGTCTGCTGTGCGAACCAAGGTGTAATTCCCTCCTTGCACGGTGGATCCTGTGGCAATCCCCACAGGGGTGCCACGCATATATGGTAATATCGCCTATATATGGTTATGTATGTGTGTGAATGCCCCTCCTGGTAGCCCCACCCATTCATAGCTCCACCCCTACACAGCCTCTCCTGGTAGCCCCCCCCCTTTAATAGTACCACCCCACATATAGACCAACCCTTTAATAGCTCTACCCCTCCACATAGTCCAGGGGGTGGGGCTATGTGGAGGAGATGGGGATATGTGGAGATGCAAAGTGGGAATGGCTATGTGTCTTGGGCGTGTCTTTGTAGAGTAGGTGTTAGCTATGTGGAGTGGGTGGGGCTTGCCACATACACACATACACTCAGCTTTATAAATTAGCTGGAGGACTTTAGGCTGTGCATTATATATAGAGGTGCATAATAGTATATGAAGGACTATAAGCTGTACATTATATTTGGAGGACTATGGGTTGTGCATTATACTATATGGAAGACTATGGGGGGATGCATTATTCTGTTTGGAGGGTGCATTATACTATACAGAGGACTATGTAGGGTCCATTACCATATGGAGGACTATGGTGGATTGATTATATTATATGGAAGGCAATGTGGAGCCAATTGTGCGCAATGTAGAGGCCATTATACTATTCGGAGGGCTATGTGGAGACAATTATACTATTCGGAGGGCTATATGGAGGCCATTATACTATTTATAGGGCAATGTGAAGGCCATTATACAATTTGGAGGGCTATGTTGGGACCATTATACTGTATGCAAGGAATTATACAGTGTGAAGGACTGTGTGGGGTCCATCATACTGTGCAGAGGACTGTCTAAGAGCCATTATACTATTTGGAGAGCTAGTGAAAGCTTTTATACAGTGTGGAGTGGTGTGGACGCCATTATACTACATGGAGGGCTGTGTGGGGGTCACAGCTGGGGATTATAATGTGTTGGTGTCACCATGCTTTACTGGGGTAGATGAGAAGGGGCACAGTAGGGTCATCATACTGTGCCTGTTCACTGTGGGGATCATATAGTGTTTGGGGGGCACTTTTGTTGGCATCAGACTTCATGAATACAATGAAAGGGGAATCTAGGGGCTTCAATAGAATTACTTTGAAAAAAGTGAAAACTTGCAAGGTATGCTGTTACGCAGCTGTATATAATTTTTTTTTTTTTTTGGGGGGGGGGCCCTAATAGAACTTCTTCTATGGGATCCCATGACTTCTATGTACGCGCCTGCAGCAAAACATATGCTTGGAATAGTGAATTGGCTTTTATTGAATGTGTGGTATCATGTCTCATCCTTGTCTCTTGTTTTCTTTATATTTATTTACGATTTCTTATATATAGATTCAATTGCAGTTTACTTCTCCGTCCAATATATACTTTACTATTATAACGCTGCCACCTGCTGGCTATAATTATATTGGATCATGGCACTCTATATTTTTTATTTATTTCGATATACAATAATGTATTTTTACCAAGTCCATATATTTTTACTTTGTTTTTAATTGATTTGAATTGTGCCCAATTGTATTTTTCTTGTTATTATAACATTTAATAAATACGTTTGCTCATGTTTCTTTTATGCATTCTCACTTTTCGTGGCATTTTTTGGTCCAAATAGGTTTAACAAAGTTGAAAAAAATTATCCATGAAATCAAGAAGTGTTTTCAATGATAAGCATTACATGGAGGAAACGCGAATGTTGTCATCTTAGTTGATGGAATCCATAAAAGTTACATTCAGAAAGTCTCTGCTGTCTCGCATCTTGTCTCCCATATTAAAGAAAAACAACTGCAGAAATAAGTTTGTAAAAACATGAGTTTTATGGAGCTTTTTACAAGCAAAAAAATAAGTAAATATAAACAACACAATGAATGATGCCGAATAGTTATTATGGACTTGAAGGGAGTCCGTCATCCTAAAATGACCCTTGTTCTGTTCTCACTACATAAGCCATGGGCGTATGAAGCTAAACAGGCAGCTAAACTGCTATACTGAGTCTAATAAGATTAATATTACCCATAATGCATTGCAAGTGGGAGGAGAAACAAAAGCATACAAATAGAAAACTGATGCTGATAAAAAGTTCAGCCACTAGAGGGAGCTAACATTCTATAAACATCCTACTTTCCACCCTCTTATGTGATTGACAACTTGGGTTTTTTATTGTAGCTCTTGTTAAAAGCAAAAACAGGGTAGCAAAGTGTTCAGGGGAGAGGGCGTGTCCGGAAGGGGCGGGACTAAAGGTGTTTCACGCTGATTGCGCTCCTACAGGTCCATGAGATTACTAGTGAGCATCGCCCGTGGTTTCCCTTGAATAGCGTCCATCTGGAAGAATCATCTCATGGTATGTGATTGCCCTGCCTTTTGGTTTTGTGTTGCAGGTAAAACCTGCATATCCCCAGATTCCTTGAAGTTGTAAAACGTGACGCAACTGGATACACCCGCAATTATATTATCACTAATTCGTCTCCCAGATCAGAGATAATACTGGTCCGCAAGTATCCCATTACATCCAGTTGAATACCTTTTTTAGCTGGATCAAGTTGTAAATGACACACCCCCTAGTAGGTGTGTCATTTAAAACTGGGTTCTGGGCATGCTCAGTCCAAAAACCCAGATTTGGCATCTGGATCCAGCAGGATCCCAGAGTATGATGAGGATTATGGTAGTGAGGTACAAGAAAGAGACACAGAAAGACAGTTTTTTGCTTTACCTTTTACTGGAGGTTGCTGCAGCAAATCCAGGGTTTACAAGCTCTACCAGGCACGTGGTCCAGCCAGTCTGGGAAGAACTGCAGTCCGCTATGCTGGGTAAGTATTACAACCTTCCCATTGACTTTCGTTGTTTATAGATTTCTAGGTGTTCTTTTGGCTGTCCTTTACTCCCTCTCGGTACCTGTGGGTGACCTCCAGCCAGGCTAGTAGTTCAGATCCTGTGGATGTCCGTGACCTGCTTGGTGCAGTTCCCTGATTCTACATACTATGACTTCCCGGAAGGTTCCACTTGAGTGGCCCTTTGAGCCTGAGTAACGTAGGGGCTGGTGTCCTGCCTTGCAGCTTGCCCCTTCAGAGCAGTTTCCCAGCTCACTCCTCACTGATCCTTCTCCTTTGCCTACTCAGACTTACTGCCCTAACCCCTCCTTCCAACCAGAAACTGAGTCACAGCCCAACCCAGGCAGAGATTGAGATCAGGCTTTGTTGAATGTTTAAGACTTTTAGCAGAGGGAGCTTCAATTCTTCCCAGACATGGCATTACAATGATGTTATGACAATACCATTTCTGGCAACCAGACCGCAGGGGCACCACAATCAGTGTTAACAATAGGAATTTTGCATCAGTTATGTAACCGATCCGTTGATTGTAGCAGTTCCTCAAGATGGAACAAATGGAACATGAACGTATCATTACAACATTTTACTTAGCTTATAAAAAATATTTATACTTAATTTTGCTGTGTTCATTTTGCCTAATGTCATACTTATACAGAAAGAAAGCCACTCAACATACATATCGGGTCGTCATTTTGAGTAAAATTAAGACATTTATTTATTCTTCATGCTATCACATACCCAGAGTCTGTTCCTGAAACTTTTACATCTGCCATCAGGCACCGCTGTGTTCACTCCAAAGGTGGGGCTGGTGATGTAGTAGTCTGACTGTATGGATGTGTTTGTATGGCTGCCCAGCCGCAGTCATTAACTCTGACTTCAGCTAATTAGGAAGTACTGCAGCCTATTTGAATCCTCTGTGTGTTGCTGCTAGTTGCCAGATATATTCCCTGGTTCACTTGGTATTCCTGCTATTGTATTATTGATTTTCCAAATTGACCTCTGCTTGATTTTGTACTATTCTTCAGCCTAACGATTTTGTACTTTTCTTCCCTCTCGGCTTTGACCCTGCTTGGCGACTTTGTTATTCCTTGACTGCAGCCCATGTAAAGGAAGCAACCCCCTGGACCTTGCAGTAAAGCCAGATCCCTGTATAGGCTTTAAACGATGTCTGGGTATCTCGAGGTTCTGCCTGACAGTGTGGATTGCATTTAGTCTGTCCGTGATTCTCCTCTTTTTACCTGTAACTCGGACGGACAATACACATGCACAGTATTGAGATGTATATACAGTGTAATCATATCAGTGCAGTTTCTTACAATCTTTCATACAGTGTAAGAATGACATGAAAGAAAATAAATAAAAGTTAGAGAAAAGCTGACACCTTTAACACTGTTGGAAGTCAAACGAGCTTTCCAAACTCTCATTCTGACGGAACGACATAGTGTAGAAGAGATTCACATGTAACAAACATCCATTCTCCTCATCATTAACAAAACACCTACTCTTCTGTATAAGAGTAACATGTAATAGTAACATAGATAACCCTGACCATCATTTACTACACTCCCTGACAGAAGTTATGTCACTTATCCATGTTATGTAAATAAAAGCTTATAACCTGACGTTAAATTCATCCATTGGTTGTATAAATTACTCTTTTGGAAGCTGAAACCCTCCGAAATGTGGTTTAGGGTTAAGAAAATAAATTGGCATCAGTGCTGAAATATTGATCATTTAATGATCACAGAATGGTCAGATTTTGGCAAGACAAAAAGTTTTGTCGCCCACAGAAAGTAATGTGATATTCAAACAAAAAATTAACTTAAAAAACAAATATATGTTGCATAACATTGGTGAATGAAGTTGTGGTGCTATTAGAGTCATATTTAATATTTTGTGTGACTTCCATGAGCTTGACTTCCATGCGGTTCAACAATGATTCATACAATTTATTAATGAAGTCATCAGGAATAGCAAAGAATGCAGTCTTACATGCCTCCCAGAGTTCATCTAGATTCATTTGTTTTGTCTTCCAAGCTTCCTCTTTCATCCTACCCCAAACATGCTCAATGTGTTCATGTCTGGTGACTGGCTGGCCAGTTCTTGAGCACCTTGATCTTTTTGCCTGGAGGAACTTTGTTTTAGAGATGTATGAGATGGAGCACCATCCTGCTGCACAATTTGTCCCCTTTTATGATTTGGAATATAAGTTAATACTTCTTGATATTTTAGGCTATTGATATTGCCTTCCACCTTGCAAATGTTTCGCACACCCCCATACTGAATGTAACCCCAGACCATGATCTTCCCACCACCAAATTTAACTGTTTTCTGGGTGTATTTTGGATCCATACGGGCTCCAGTAGGTCTCCTGCAGTATTTGCAGCGGCTGTGGTGTAATTCTTTGAAAATTTATCAGAGAAATCCACCTTCTGCCACTTTTCCAGCATCCATCAGTTTAGCAGGCTATGGGACTTTGCAAATGCCATACTTTTTATATCTGCCTTTTGTTTAGTGCTGACTTCTGGGCACTGATTAGACCATGGAGGCCATTTCGAGACAGAATCCTACAAACTGTTCTAGCTGACACAGGAACCTGAGTGACCAGGCCTGTTGGAGCTCTGCTGCAGTGTAAGAGGGCTTGCTTTGGATTTTTAACCAACAAACGTTCCTCCTGAGCAGTTGTCTTGTGGGGTCTGATGGACCTGGGCTTGTTAAACACATCTCCAGTCTCTTCAATTCTTTTTTTAATTCTTTGATTCTTTGTACTTTACACTGAGACACATGAAAGGTGCCAGCCACCTCTGCAATGGATCTGGTCTTCAGCCTCTTGATAATCAAGGCTTTGGTCGCAGGGTGGATTTTTGGCATGTTGTCAGAGCTCAAGTTGCAGTTCAAGTGAAGGTCTGGGGTGCTGGGTTTCATTTTAGACACAACCACTAATTAACTGATCATTTACTGAGCACAGGTGAGGATGTAAACTAGGATTGGGTGCATTATATGACTGGCGACAAAACCTTTGTCTTGCTAAAATCTGACCATTCTGTGTTCATTAAATGATCAATATTTCAGCATTAATGCCAATTCATTTTCTTAACCTAACCAAATTTCGGAGGGTTTCAGCTTTCAAAAGAGTAATTTATACAACCAATGGATGAATTTAACGTCAGGTTATAAGCTTTTATTTACATAACATGGATAGGCGACATAACTTCTGTCAGGGAGTGTATATTACTGTTAACTGAATAGGTGCATTTACTAAATCTGTGCAAAGTATGCAGGTTGGCATAGATTAACAACATAGTGACTGCATTATTCTGGACTAAAGACATCATCAAGGAACTTCAGTATACCATCGACCAACGCCTGCTTATTTCTTGGCTTACTATCCAACCTTATAAATCTTTTTCATTGGACCCAGACCTAATCAATTGAATTCATATCCGGCGACCGTGTGGGAAACAGAAATGCCCTATACTAAGTAACCATACAGTAATGATAATTGCCATGACATCCACATTCTACAGTAGTACTTCAGTATACAGCAATACTGTATTAATGTGGGCTGATAATTGATACTCTCGCATTTTAGGATTTTTTTTGCCAATGCCGAGTGTAGAATAAGAATAGTTTATGGCCAAGGTTCATACGTTAAAAAAGCTTTAATCATTTTCTCCTGAAAAAAAAGTTTGCCCCTGATACCAGGCATACAGAGATAGGCATATCACTATAGACATAGATGAGCGACATTCAGCTCTGAGAGAGGGTCGTGAGCCACATCCAGCTCTGAGAGAGGGTTGTGAACCACATCCAGCTCCGAGGGAGGGTCACGAGCAACATCCAGCTCTAACAGAGGGCCATAGCCACATCCAGCTCTGAGAGAGGACCATGAGCCACATCCAGCTCTGAGAGATTATCACGAGCAACATCCAGCTCTGAAGAGGGTCACGAGCAACATCCAGCTTGAGACAGGACCATGAGTCACATCCAGCTCTAAGAGAGGGTCGTGAGCCACATTCGGCTCTGAGAGAGGGTTGCGAGCCACATCTAGCTCTGAGGGAGGATCGTGAGCCACATTCAGCTCTGACAGAGGGGCGCGAGCCACGACCAGCTCTGAGAGAGGGTCACGAGCAACATCCAGCTCTGAGAGAGGGTCATGACCACAATTGGCTCTGAAAGAGGGTCTTGAGCCACATCTAGCTCTGGGGGAGGATCGTGAGCCACACTCAGCCCTGAGAGAGGGGCGCAAGCCACATTCAGCTCATTGAGGGTTGTGAGCCACATTCAGCTCTGAGAGAGGGTCATGAGCCACATTCAGCTCTGAAAGAGGATCATGAGCCACATTCAGCTCTTGTAGAGTATTGTGAGCCACATTCATCTCTGAGAGAGGGACGTGAGCCACACTTAGCTCCGAGAGAGGGTTGTGAGCCACATTCCCCCCTGAGAGAGGGTTGTGAGCAAATTCACCTCGGAGAAGGGTCGTGAGCCATATTTGGTTCTGAGAGAGGGTCATAAGCCATATTTAGCTCTGAAAGAGGGTTGTGAGCCACATTCACCTCTGAGGAGGGTCATGAGCCATGTTCAGGTCTCAGAGAGGGTCGTGAGCCACATCTAGCTCTGAGGGAGGATAGTGAGCCATGCTCGGCTCTGAGAGAGGGGCGCGAGCCCCACATCAATTCAAGCTCTGACAGAGGGTTTTGAGCAACATCCATCTCTAAGAGAGGGTTGTGAGTCACGTTCAGCTCTGAGAGAGGGTTGTGAGCTACATTCCCCTCTGAGAGGGGGTTGTGAGCCACATTTAGCTCTGAGAGAGGGTTGTGAGCCACATTCACCTCTGAGAAAGGGCCGTGAGCCACATTTAGCTCTGAGAAGGGTTGTGAGCCACATTCACCTCTGAGAGTCGTGAGCCACATTCAGCTCAAGAGGGTTGTGAGCCACATTCAGCTTTGAGAGAGGGTCGTGAGCCACACTCAGCTCTGAGAGAGGGGTGCAAGCCCCATTCAGCTTATTGAGGGTTGTAAGACACATTCAGCTCAGAAAGGGTTGTGAGCCACATACAGCTCTGAGTGAGGGTCGTGAGTCACGTTCAGCTCTGGGTGAGAGTCATGAGCCACATTTAGCTCTGATAGAGGGTTGTGAGCTACATTCCCCTCTGAGAGAGGTTCGTGAGTCACATGTAGCTCTGAGAGAGGGTTGTGAGCCACATTCACCTCTGAGAGAGGGACGTGAGCCACATTTAGCTCTGAGAGAGAGTTGTGAGTCACATTCACCTCTTAGAGAGGGTCACGAGCCAACTCACCTTTTAGAGATGGTCATGAGCCACTTTCACATCTGAGAGGGCCGTGAGCCACATTTACCTCTGAGAGAGGGTTGTGAGCCACATTCACCTCAGACAGAGGGTCGTGAGCCACATTTAGCTCTGAGAGAGGGTTTTGAGCCACATTCACCTCTGAGAGTCGTGAACCACATTCAGCTTATTGAGAGTTGTAAGACACATTCAGCTCAGAAAGGGTTGTGAGCCACATACAGCTCTGAGTGAGGGTCGTGAGCCACATCCAGGTCTGAGTGAAGGTCGTGAGTCACGTTCAGCTCTGAGAGAGGGTCATCAGCCACATTCAGCTCTGATAGAGGGTTGTGAGCTACATTCAACCCTGGGAAGGGGTCGTGAGCCACATGTAGCTCTGAGAGAGGGTTGTGAGCCACATTTAGCTCTGAGAGAGAGTTGTGAGTCACATTCACCTCTTAGAGAGGGTCACGAGCCAACTCACCTTTTAGAGATGGTCATGAGCCACTTTCACATCTGAGAGGGCCGTGAGCCACATTTACCTCTGAGAGAGGGTTGTGAGCCACATTCACCTCAGACAGAGGGTCGTGAGCCACATTTAGCTCTGAGAGAGGGTTTTGAGCCACATTCACCTCTGAGAGTCGTGAACCACATTCAGCTTATTGAGAGTTGTAAGACACATTCAGCTCAGAAAGAGTTGTGAGCCACATACAGCTCTGAGTGAGGGTCGTGAGCCACATCCAGGTCTGAGTGAGGGTCGTGAGTCACGTTCAGCTCTGAGAGAGGGTCATCAGCCACATTCAGCTCTGATAGAGGGTTGTGAGCTACATTCAACCCTGGGAAGGGGTCGTGAGCCACATGTAGCTCTGAGAGAGGGTTGTGAGCCACAGTCACCTCTGAGAGAGGGTCGTGAGCCACATTCAGCTCTGAGAGAGGGTTGTGATCCAAATTCAGCTCTGAGAGAGGGTTGTAAGCCACATTCAGCTCTGAAAGAGGCTTGTGAGCCATATTCATCTCTGAGAGAAGGTCACAAGCAACATTGTTACCTATGAGAGGTCATGAGTCACATCCAGCTACCACTCCCTCACAGTAGTGACACCCAGAGCCCTCATTACCAGTATAATGACAGACAAATCTTTTCCACAGAAATCGCAATGAGGCAGTATACCAGGATCAGGGGCGGAACTATACTGGTGCAGTTGGTGCAGCTGCACCAGGGCCCCGACCGGCTAGGGGCCCCCTTCAGGCCTGGAGGAGGGGCCCCCAGTCGACCCCCGCAAGCCGCTGTCAGAGGAGGGTCAGGCAAGGGAAGCAGAGAGCTTCCTGCTTCCCTTGTCTGATCCCGCCCCTCCTCTCTTCTGCCCCTCCGGCCCGTAGGACGGCTGCAAACAGGTAGGAGAGCACCGCGCCAGTGGCCCCCAGCAGCATCTACCCCCCCATCCATCGGGCCACGGCCAGTAGCACCCCCTACCCCCCCCCGCTCCTGCACCAGGGCCCCCAGGGGTCACGGTCCGCCCCTGACCAGGATCCAAGGGCTCTCACAATAGCCACTTTGGGTATTTTCACATCCACCACAATGTCACATCCAGCTTCATGTACTTCCTCTGAAAGTATCATCCTGTCTCCAGCCTACTATACATAAATAATCTCTAAACCCCCAAGGCCAGTTTGTGGTCATCCAAATCCATTCTTCTATGCATGCTACTCACATAATCCACCATCTGGAGATCTTGCTCTTCATAACTGTTTGCTTGACCAAGTGCAAAATGCATCAAACTGGAATACAGCCACGATCCACCCATAGTGAGCCCCCGAGTGTTACCATATCATATATGGGAAAAAAGTCATAGATTAAGAAAAAGGTAATAATAAACCCTATGTGAGCCAAAAATTATTCTGGTAGACCAAAGAATAAAAACGGGCCATTAAACTACCACAGTTCAGTATTGTGATGATATTAAGAAATGTCTGATATCAATTTAGAATAAAGTAACAAATTAATATCGGGCTTTTAGCTCCCCAGCACTGCTTTATCATATGCCGTGGGGCATATTAATCTAGTAAATTATGCAATGGACGGCAGAAACACGTAAATTAGCTTGACTACAAGTATAAAAAGAAGCTTTACAAACTAGAAATAAATAGCTATTTAATAATACAGCCAGTGAGGACTTGACAAACTAATTGCTAAACTGTCTGCCCAAATTTTATCTGTACCTGTGGCTTAATTAATATACAGCATAATGACTACAGTGCACTGCAGGACTACTTTGGCTAGAAGTCAGTTTCCAGCGTGGTGGGTATATGTCAGATATGGATGAGCAAATTGATTCATTATGAATCCAGTTCATGTTGTATTTTTAGGAATATGGCAAATATGGCAACTTCAACCAATTTGCTATTTGCTTCATGCAGTCAACTAAAATGACTATATACACTGCAGAAGATTATGATGGGTCCCCAGACGGTGGGGTACTAAGGAAAAGGGACGGTGTTGTCTCTCGGGGATCATGGTGGTCGTGACCCGGCCCCGTGGCCTGGGCTCAGTTGAAAAAGGGGGGTATTTACAGGGAATTTGTCATGACGCCACCCGTGGGATGTGGTCAGTCGGGACCACCGCTGCTGCAGAACCTCCGGGGATGATGAATGGCAGCCGGGAATGGAACGGCTCTCGATGGGTAAAGCCAATCCCCGAGGCAGTGTGGAATTGTCGAACTCAGCTGCCCGTCTAATCCACCTGTCTCCTCGCTACTCCCCTAGCTCCCCTCTCCGCATGGCACTTCACTGGCTCCCCACCCCCCAAAGATCTAAATTTAAAATCCTAACCCCGACTTACAAAGCCATCCACAACCTGTCCCCTCCTTACATCTCCGACATGGTCTCCCAGTACCAACCTGCACGCAACCTACGCTCCTCACAAGAACTCCTCCTCTCCTCCCCCCACATCTCATCCTCCCACAACCGCATACAAGACTTCTCCCGTGCCTCCCCTAGATTCTGGAACTCCCTCCCCCAGCACGTCAGACACTCGCCTACCCTCAAGAGCTTCAAAAAGAACCTGAAAACTCATCTATTCCAACAAGCCTACAACCTATGATGAGACCCAGCGCCGCTCCACCAAACGCTTGGAGCTTCCCCCCCCCCCTATTGTGTCCTCCCCCACCCCTGTAGACTGTGAGCCCTTATGGACAGGATCCTCTCCCGTCGTGTATCAGCAAGCCTTGACTGCTCATATGTACTGTACCTGTCCTTGTTACCCTTACTTCTTATGTAAAGCGCCATGGAACCAATGGCGCTATATAAATAAATAATAATAATAATAATATGTACAGGGTGCAGGGCGACGGGCACAAGTAACAAGTGGACTCACGGTTTTGTAGTTTTCTCAGTACTTTACTGGAGCAGATGGTAAAAGCTGTCCACAGAGTCTTGAGAGCAACTTGGGTTTATTCTCACCCGGCCGGGTCTTTGGCTCCCTTACTGCGCTTGTACTTTGGCTCTTGCAGTTGCTTAAGCTAGGCTGCCGGCCCTGTCTCTTCCTGCGGGGTACCAGTGTAACAGGCATCTCGAGTCCTTCACTTTCTCTACCCTGCTCCTGGGTGTCAGTGTTACTGGAGTCTATGCACAGCTGTGTCTCTGGTACAGTGTAGCTGGAGAATTTGGAATCCCCACTTTCCAGTGTTGACTGCCGAGATGTGTGACCCTGCAGTGTCTCGGACTCCGGTGTCGGTTCTATGCGCTTTTCCTCTGGGAGAGCACGGAGCTGCTCAGCCTCCCAGGTGTATTCCTTCCTCTCCTTTCCTCAGACCCTAGCCTTAGGCCTGGTGTTAGTCAGCGGACTTTGGGATAAGCTTAGCACAGCTCTTTTACACCCAGGTCTTCTTCACAGCCCTCTCTGGAACTGCACTCTTCACAGCCCTCTCAGGGACTGAACTAACTTGCTCCTTCCTAGACCAGAATATATAGGGGAGCGCACCCTGAACCCGGGCTGGGTCTCCCCCTAGAAGAACCTAGCCCTGTGGTGGACTCCTTGCGGAGACCACCATAACCACCATATTAAGTGGCCCTTTCAGTCACTATCGTACTCAGTTACGAGCTTAAGGATATGACAAGGGAATTAACAAAGCCAGGTATCCATCCACAGACAGCTGTTTTGGGGTATTGCCCCTCATCAGTGTGGAGTAGGATTCTGGCTAGGTGGGAGCAATGCCTGGTAGACCAACATCACAAAGCTCTCACTGATCTCAGGGAGACCAGTCGAGGAAAACACTGCGGGCAGCCGGCAAAAGCGCTCAAACACAGTGAAATCCATGGCGCATTGCCCCCTGGGAATTTCAATATGCAAATGGAGTCCGTGCAGCCTCGTTTAAGAATCTCAAACACTGGACTAGCCAGATATCCCTCCAGGGAAGGGCCTAGCCCTATTCTCCCTGAGATCAGTGAGAGCTTTGTGATGTTGGTCTACCAGGCATTGCTCCCACCTAGCCAGAATCCTTACTCCACACTGATGAGGGGCAATACCCCGAAACAGCTGTCTGTGGATGGATACCTGACTTTGTTAATTCTCTTGTCATATCCTTAAGCTCGTAATTGAGTGGGATAGTGACTGAAAGGGCCACTTAATATGGTGGTTATGGTGGTCTCCGCAAGGAGTCCACTACAGGGCTAGGTCCTTCCCTGGAGGGATATCTGGTTAGTCCAGTGTTAGAGACTCTTAAACGAGTCTCCACGGACCCCATTTGCATATTGAAATTCACAGGGGGCAATTCACCATGGATTTCACTGTGTTTGAGCGCTTTAGCCGGCTGCCCGCAGTGTTTCCCTCGACTGGTCTCCCTGAGATCAGTGAGAGCTTTGTGATGTTGATCTGCAAAATTGGATGAGAATAGCACGTGCCCTGAGTCTCTCGGGCTGGAGACATGGACTCATTTTTGAAACTGAGGGGTGCGTGGATCAATGAAACTCTATGGGTCAGTGTGCTGTCCAAGGAAAACGGACAGAACTTGGACATCTGAATGCACCCTTACCTGTATTGCACTAAAGCTGGTCATAGACTAAATCTAAAACTTCATTAACAATTACAAAAATCATGAAAATTGAAAGAAAACATTTATTTTAAAAAATTGACAAATCAAACTAATATGAAAATGTCAAAACAAGAGAATGCGTCATAATGTCTACAATCAACGTTTTTTCTATATTCCATACTCCTTCCATTCTCTATTTAATTAGGCAACTTTTATATTAGATTAGGAATAATTGATTGCACAAGTAATTAAGAAAGTTATAAACAACTCACACAGCTTAATTAAATGCCATAGCCTAAGGCTATTTTTTACCACTCTCCAACTTATATGTTAATACTTAAACTAGCAAAGATTGTCTATCAATGATACTTCCACTTTGTAAACGCTTTAGGCGCAGAATTTGCTCTTCCTGCAGAGAAATCATTTTAGCTTTACCTGGCGACATCCTGGTGCGAAACCCGGGAGGCTCGGGGATTGCTGCATTTATCGCTCTAGCACCCATGGCAATAAAACAGGATGCCAAGAAACTTCAACTGCAAAGTCAAAGTCCTGAACTGCTACCACTATTGCATTATGTTGTGCTAGCAACTAATATAAATCCCTGATAATATGGTTCACAACAGCGAAGGAATAGTAATAGAAAATCAGAGACATCTTACATTACGAGATCAATAATGCACTTATAGGGAGTAAGAAAAGAAAGTTTAATCTATGTCATGTATGCTCCTAACCTGACACCCAAGCTACGTTCACATAACTTATTATTTGCTCTGTAGAAAAAACTGACTTAACATGGACAGCACTTAGGTTGAGTTCACATAGAGTTTTCCATTACGTCCAATGGCTGAGTTGCGACTTTTGTTCGAACCTCGTCAAATGGGATTTGAGCATATGCACTAATGAGGCCATTGACTACAATGATTGCTTTTCATGGGAGTTTGGATGTAAGCCCCAATGGAGCCACTCAAGGTAATTGGAAAACGCTATGAGAACCCAACCTAAGACCAAGATTATTCAATAAGGTTGTTCAGATAGTTATCCTGGTTTTCTCCTCAGTATTTCAGATGGGATTCGTCTATTCAAGTCTTTGAGGCTCAAAAAAAGTCAGATCCCATATGGATCATTTGCATAGCAGCCGATTTTTAAGGATATATTGCAACTCTTAATTTGGTTAAGTAAATTTCATTAACTGCTAATGCATAAAAACAAATGTGAGTCACGGCTGGTTGGGTCCCAGTTCCGTACCCTGGACACTCAATGGCCGAGGGAAAAACTATTTGGGATGGGGGTGTATTATGCGTGACGCCACCTGTGGTACCTGGTAATGTAGTTACCAGCGCTGCAGCCGCCGCTGAGGTGATGGTGATGCAGTTTTGGGTAGTACAGCTCCCCACAAGCAGAGCTTTACCTCAGGGCAGCGGGGTGGATGAGGGGAGTAGTAGTCCTTGGCTCTGTGTAAGTTCTCCAGCCGTGAGCGGAGAAGGCTGGTAACCAAGGTATACATCGGGTATCTAGGCAGCGCGCACTGCCTAGTTACCCGCAGTTACCTTGGAGACCAGCCTGCTCCCGACTTACCGCAACCTGGCGGTATTTAAATCGTTTCCACGATGTCTCTGGTCCATTGATCGCTGGTGAGTCTGCCTGTGTGACAGCTCATCAGCGATCTGAACAATATTGTTAGCGATCGCGCGTGCATGTGATTGATAACAATATCGTTCTTCAAATTGATGCGTGTGACGTGGCCCTTAGGCTCCTTTACACATCATGTGACATGTCTGTGCACTGTCCTTTCTTTTCTCTAATACATGGACACATAGACTTTTATTGATTCATATGCAAATCCATTTTAAAAACAGATCCATGTCTCCGAAACAACGGACACAGAGCAGTTCGGATTTGCTTCAATTTTGCAGATCAGACTTGGACATTAAGGTCTATGGGTAGCCGTGTGAAATGGATGACACAGTGAAGACAGACTTTCTCCTTAAAGGGGTACTCCACGGAGATAAAATAATTTTGTACTGGCCCTGTCCTCATACACTATGAAGCAACAGCAGTTCATATAGTATATTCAGTATATTTAGATCACTTGTAAATCAATAAAATAGTATCTTCTCCTCAGCTCTCACTTCTCCTGTTACATCACAGGAAGTATACAGCTCCGTGCTACTGAAGAGAAGGGGGCATAGCAGTGGCGTGACTGTCAGCTTCCATGCTCTTTATACCTGCTCTATCCAGTCTGCTAATAGAAGGGAGCTCTCCTCTGTTCTTAGGCTGCCTTCACATTTGCGTTTGTGTCTGCATGCGTATGGCATGCAGACGCATGTGTGGCGCCTCTCTGGCTAGGTGCCACAGAGAGGTATTGCACTTTATAAACAAATGTGGTATCTCTGTAAGTTGTCAGTTTAGGGTTTAACCTGTGGAGTCTCAAGTTACACACACAGGACTAGGCCACTTAGCATAGGGGGACTGGTTATTTAGTAGGTCCCAAAAAGGGGTGGAGCGTAGGTTAGAGTAGTAAGAGTTGAGTAACAGTTACCTCAGACAGTGCTGGGAAGGCAGTCAGGAAGGACGCGCCTGACAGTGCCGCTGACAGGAGGGATCCCCATTCTAAGAGGGGGCCCATGACAGAAGGCGATGGACCAGAACCGGTTGGAGTCAGCTGGTAACATCCGAGGAAACACCGGCAAACACGGGAAGCCGAGGCGGTCAGTAGTTTACCTCTGGCCGCAAACCGACGAGCTGCGGACCCATAATCACCGGTAGCCGTTACGCCACAAAGGTACCTCACCCCTCAGCCCAAGTAGTTCCAAGATCACAGGAGCATCGGTCGGATTCCGGTGGCGGGAGGATTTTGCTGTGGGTCACTCCCATCCGTACTGGTAAAGGAAACCCGTGCTCCACCGTGGGAGATCAGGGACTGGCGGGAGAGCTCTGCGAGGGTGGTGAAAGACAGAGAAAAGCAGATTAGACCCCGAAAGACTTGAGAGGAACATCTGGAGACTCCATAAGGGGGGACCCTGAACCAGCAACAACTCCCGTTAAACCAGACTGTACCGTGTATTGTTTTAACATCTGTCGGTACCCAGTAAAGTGGAGTTAGAGTTGAATGGTCTCTGTTATTCTTCTCGCCGGTGCCCGGGGAGCTTCAGCACCAACACCAGCATCTCACCGGAGGGGTAAGAACAACAACTACTACTCCCCTCATCCCCCTCATCATCCTCAATCACCTGCTGCCTGAGGTAAAAGCTCCACTTGTGGGAGCTGTACCACACTCTGCTGCACCCATCACACCTCAGCGGCCGGCTTGCAGCGTCCGGGAACTATATTACGGGAACTACAGGTGGCATCACGTTCCCTTGTAAATATTCCCTCCCCACCATCTAACAAATGACAGCCAGGGCACGGAACTGGGAGCCTGACCATGCGTGATTCCCCCAGTTAAACCATCAAACTCAAGGCCCTGGATCCGAGTACCCCTAGCCCTAGGCTTATCACAAACGCAGCCCATACTGATGTGAACGCAGCGGAGAATCTCCACATGCATTCACATTAGTATGCAGCCCGGCCAGCCAATCAGCTGTCTCGGGGGCGGCCGGGAGGAGGAGATCAGCTGTGGAGATTTCCTCCTCCCGGCCGCCGCTGCTCTCCCGTCGGTGTCAGCGCGGGAGATTTGAAGATACAGCTGATCTGACAGCTGTTTAAATTTCCAGAGCCGACACCGAATAGGGTGATATCGGTGCAGGAGATATGAAACAGCTGATCACTGTTTCAAATCTCATGCGCCGACCTCACCTATTCGGTGTCGGCACGGGAGACTTAAACAGCTGTCAGATCAGCTGTTTCTTCAAATCTCCCGCGCTGACACCGGCGGGAGAGCACTAGCTGATCTCCCGGTGGCCGCTGCGAGAGATTTCAATGAGATCCGCAGCATTCTCCTGCGCTGTCATGCAGAGGACACTGCAGATCCATTGCCTTCAATGCATGGTTTGTGTGCTTGTGGGCTCTTGCAGATAAAACAAGCACCCGCAACCGCACAAAAAATGCAATATGCTGCGTTCAGAGGGCGCACAAATTGTGCGCATCCAAACGCAAACGCAACCGAACGCAGCCAAACGCAGGTACATGCGTTCCCATGTTAAACATAGGAACGCAGTGCGCAAGCGTTTGGCTGCGTTCGGTACACTGCGCTTGCAAACGCAAATGTGAAGGCAGCCTTAGACTCAGGGGCGTAACTACCATAGGTGCAGGGGTTGCGATCGCACCCGGGCCCTGCAGCTTAGGGGGGCCCCAAAAGTCCCTTTGGCCTATAGAAAAAGACTAATACTATTAAAGATTTGCAATAATTGGGGGCCCCGTTGGAGCTTTCGCATCAGGGCCCCTGGGCCTGAAGTTACGCCACTGCTTAGACTGGATAGAAGCATGTATCGGGGGTTGTCAGGTAGGGGGAGCATTGAGCCGACTGCCAAGTCCACACTACGCCGCTCTGTTCTGTGCAGCAGCATTGAGCCTTACACTGCTCTGTGACGTAATGTCCCATACAGAACGGGTGAGGAGCAGCTATTATTTTATTGATTTACGGGAACGGACAGTGCAAAATTATACAATTTGAGCGTCACCCTGCAGAAATCTGGGGTTTTTTGTTGTTTGTTTTTGTGCATTTGTCCATTGGTCTTCTAATGTTAGTAAGAAGGTTTCAATGTTAATTTACTAGTTCAGTAAAATGAATGTTGATTCTGTTTAACTGTTCGATTAGAGCCCCAAAGGAGCCACATGAAAAGTTTATCCATAATTACACTATGGCAGATCAGAAAACACATCATTTTTATATTGTGGAGAATAATAAACAAAGTTGTGATGAACATCCCTTTTCTGTGTTAAATCAGTGATTTTAAAAATATAACTAGAGTATAAACTATATAGGAGGGCAAGCAATAAAATGACAAATAAACCCTTTTATAGCATAGACAGTAAACACTGTCTCACCCGCTATTAACCTGTCAGATGTATTGTCAGCCACTTGTCCCAAACCATGACTGTTAAAAGCTTGCTGAAATGTTATAGTTCTCTCATAAAACAATATCACGTCTAATCACCACTATTCCTGTCCAGGCAAACCAGGATAGAATATTTAGTGGTAAATAAATGTCTCAAATTAGATATTTAGAAGTATCAATTTTATCGAAGGGGGAGTCTAGTATCGTTAATGCAATTTATTCCTGTTGATTATGGAAAGACTTCAAATATTAATATGAGAGAGAACATAAAGAGTGGAAAAGTTTACTTTATAATATAGATACCTAAAGCATCAGCACTAGCAATGTAAAAGAGGGGGTGCACGCCTCTATGGGCTTGATCCAACAGTCAAATATGGAGAATGAGACAGTCAATCCTATTAAATAATCCCTGCCACATTTCAGTTCCAGTCATCTTTTCTCAAGAATTGCAGGGGGTTGATTGTAAGGGTTATCAGTGGGTGTCCCCATTTAGAGTGTGATGGCGGTGGGTGTGGACCCACTGCATCACAAACCAGGTTTACCCTGAAGGGGCATGACTAAGTGACAACCTAGTCTTCACTAGAGCCTCTGATGGGGAGGACATTAGGATAGTCACCAGGTTAGACTCTAATGACTCACCCAGGCAGGGGTACTCAGATCTCAGACATTGATTCGGGGTGCTGTCACTGGTGGTCGGTGCCCGAGTCTGTGGCCCCGGTGGTCACTGAAAAGTGTTGAAATAAAATAATAAAATTGGTTAAATTGTTTGTGTCGCCACCTGCAGTGTCTGATGATAACACCAGCGCCGCTGTCAGACCTCCGGAGATGATGGTATTGCAGCCAGTTGATCTTGTTCCCTGCAGGTGGGGCAGGTTCCCCGGGGCAGAGTTGCTGCTGTGCTGGTTGTCAGGGTATCAGCTCTGTAGTTTAACCGTAAAAAGACAAGAGAGGCTTTGTTTGCTCTGCACTGGTATTTACTGGTCACTTGGTAAACGCCGTTAAACAACAGGTTAACAGTCACATAGTCACGGGTAGCTGGCCTGGGTAGTGACCAATGAATTGGGTGTCTTTATGTGTCTTTCGAGCTTGTCCCTCTAAGATTCTCCTTCTCTGTCCTTTACGTATTTGAAGCACTGGCTGGCTTGAAACCTGGCCTCCGTGTATCTGTCGTGCTGTGTTTAACTTGGGTAAAAATCCTCTCTGGATTGCCGCTACCTGTGGCTTTATGAGGGTCCAGGCTCTTAGCGTTATTGTTTTGCAGGCGACGCAGGGCTAGACCCTCCTGGTTCCAACCAGTGTTGGTGGCTCGGAGTTGAACCTGCCCCGCACCGCTCCCAGAGCCGGTTCTCTGCTCTTAGGTCTGGGATCCTCCCAGACCGGTATGTGTTCGGTCTGACGCCGGATGTGTTCCTACACCCTCAGGCTCCCCTTTTCTCCTTGGTCACGACTCCTTTGAGTGCCCTTCCTGTGCATCCCCCTGAATGGTTCTCCTCGTTTGCTCTCTCGACTTCTTCTACTCCTACTGCTCTCCTACTTCCCTCCTTCCACTACCACTGTTATAGCCTCCCCCTGGGACCGGTTACCTAGGTAACAGGTTGAACCAATTGGTTCCCTGATGCTAAGTGTGTGTGGATGCAGGGTGAACGCCATATATCAACTTCCCCTTTCACTGGCCACAGGGATACCGCACATGCTGGTCTGGGTGCAGTACCCCTTAGTGGCGCACCAACTAGTGGGGCGCCACACTAAGTTCAGGGAAGGTGTAGAGAGAGAAGCTGTCTCATATATCACCTGCAGGCCGGGGATAGGTCTGGGAAGCAGATTTCTGGAGGACACAGTGAATATAAATTCCTGCAGAGTCTGGCCTCCCTATATCTCTGGCATAATATAGGGTCCCTATAACTTGTAGCTTCATCAGGGATGACTTGGCCGCCGCTGACTCTGCTCATTCAGTAATCACAGTGCAGGGGGTGGAAGCGTTCTTCCTCCTCCTTATTTGTGATGTAGCAGAGCTAAACATTTGGAGAAGAAAGTAGAAAGAAGATAGGAGAAAGAAGACCAGGATCCTGGAGGGCTGTAAAGGAGAGTAATAAAGATGGAGTCCCTACGGGTGTCTGTGTCTTTATTTCTAATAAATATTTTTTCCTCTGTGTGGTGTTTTTTTTTAACTTTTTCATTGGAGATTCTTAATGGCCGGGTCAAACTTGGCCTGACATTAAGAATCTCGGGCTTAATACCAGCTTTTATAACAAAGCTGGTATTAACGCCTTTATTACCCAGCGTGCCACCGCCAACAGGGCTGCTAAAAGAGTCTGGTAAGGCACCTGGAAATGGCACTTATTAATGCACGTTTTTCAGGGGCGTCTGTGGGCTGTTGTACTTTAATGTGGGGGACCCTATAACAATGGGCCCTCACCCCGCTGGGAATACCAGTCCTCAGCTGCCTAGTTTCACCTAGGCTGGCATTGAAAAATAGGGTGAAGCCTACGCATCTGAGGCAACTGAGGGTGGCAGCTCACAGCTGTCTGCTTTCATCGAGCTAGACTTAAAATTGCTGCGAAGCCCAACGCATTTTTTTTATACTTATTAATTTCACACTCTATAACGCCAGGTTGGTTGCCCTACACTAATGTGTAGGGCAACCAAGCAGAATCACTTTCCAGATTGAGGAAAAGCACTCTGACTACAACAGTCAAGCATTCATTCAAATGGAAAGGGGAAAGGGATAGGCCGCTCCACCGCCCATTAACCTCCTGGATTTCTGCACCTGGTGTGGCAGCTTGGCAACTGCCCAGGAAACAAAGTGAAGTAGAAAACACTGGTGCTTGTCTTCTTGAATTTCTCTTTATTATTTTTTGAAAATTATAAAATCATTCAGCGTGCTAGCTGGGCGCTAGACGCGTTTCGGAAGAACAACTTCCTTAATCATTCCTTAATCATAATGATTAAGGAAGTTGTTCTTCCGAAACGCGTCTAGCGCCCAGCTAGCACGCTGAATGATTTTATAATTTTCAAAAAATAATAAAGAGAAATTCAAGAAGACAAGCACCAGTGTTTTCTACTTCACAACAGTCAAGCACAGAAGCTCTCAAACAGTGTTCTCTGATTGGCTGTTTGTCTGACAGTGCAGTGAATATGTACAGTTATGTTCAAAAGTATTGACACCCCTGCAATTCTGTCAGATAATACTCAGTTTCTTCCTGAAAATGATTGCAATCACAAATTCTTTGGTATTATTATCTTCATTTAATTTGTCTTCAATGAAAAAAAACACAAAAAGAATTGTCCTAAAGCCAAATTGGATATAATTCCACATCAAACATAAAAAGGGGGTGGACAAAAGTATTGGCACTGTTAGAAAAATCATATGATGCTTCTCTAATTTGTGTAATTAACAGCACCTGTAACTTACCTGTGGCTCCTAACAGGTGTTGGCAATAACTAAATCACACTTGCAGCCAGTTGACATGGATTAAATTTGACTCAACCTCTGTCCTGTGTCCTTGTGTGTACCACATTGAGCATGGAGAAAAGAAAGAAGACCAAAGAACTGTCTGAGGACTTGAGAAAGTAAATTGTGAGGAAGCATGAGCAATCTCAAGGCTACAAGTCCATCTCCAAAGACCTGAATGTTCCTGTGTCTACCGTGCGCAGTGTCATCAAGAAGTTTAAAGCCCATGGCACTGTGGCTAATCTCCCTAGATGTGGATGGAAAAGAAAAATTGACGAGAGATTTCAACGCAAGATTGTGCAGATGGTGGATAAAGAACCTCGACTAACATCCAAACAAGTTCAAGCTGCCCTGCAGTCCGAGGGTACAACAGTGTCAACCCATACTATCCGTCGGCGTCTGAATGAAAAGGGACGGTATGGTAGGATACACAGTAAGACTCCACTTCTTACCCCGAGACATAAAAAAGCCAGGCTGGAGTTTGCCAAAACTTACCTGAGAAAGCCTACAACGTTTTGGAAGAATGTTCTCTGGTCAGATGAGACAAAAGTAGAGCTTTTTGGGCAAAGGCATCAACATAGAGTTTACAGGAGAAAAAAAGAGGCATTCAAAGAAAAGAACACGGTCCCTACAGTCAAACAAGGCAGAGGTTCCCTGATGTTTTGGGGTTGCTTTGCTGCCTCTGGCACTGGACTGCTTGACCGTGTGCATGGCTTTATGAAGTCTACTAACAAATTTTGCAGCATAATGTAGGGCCCAGTGTGAGAAAGCTGGGTCTCCCTCAGAGGTCATGGGTCTTCCAGCAGGACAATGACCCAAAACACACTTCAAAAAGCACTAGAAAATGGTTTGAGAGAAAGCACTGGAGACTTCTAAGGTGGCCAGCAATGAGTCCAGACCTGAATCCCATAGAACACCTGTGGAGAGATCTAAAAATGGCAGTTTGGAGAAGGCACCCTTCAAATATCAGGGACCTGGAGCAGTTTGCCAAAGAAGAATGGTCTGAAATTCCAGCAGAGCATTGTAAGAAACTCATTGATGGTTACCGGAAGCGGTTTGATCGCAGTTATTTTGGTTAAAGGTTGTACACCCAAGTATTAGGCTGAGGGTGCCAATACTTTTGTCTGGCTCATTTTTGGAGTTTTGTGTGAAATGATCAATGTTTTGCCTTTTGCTTCATTCTCTTTTGTGTTTTTTCATTGAAGACAAATTAAATGAAAATAATAATACCGAAGAATTTGTGATTGCAATCATTTTCAGGAAGAAACTGAGTATTATCTGACAGAATTGCAGGGGTGTCAACTGTAATTAGCCTAATAGGTGGCCTCGGAAGTAGCAGCGGGAGACAGGTGAACCCTATCTAGCTATTCTAGCATCTATCTGTCTATTGTATTCAATCACTCTATTCTGTCAACTCTTTTCTCACTTTATACAGTTTGAGAAATGCCATGTTAAAATCGCATTACACATAGACAACACACGGATGTGATCCAAGAAAATGTTGGACAGTCGCATAGCAGTTGAATGCAAAATGGAGCAAAATTCGAATGACAATCAGAGTGTTTTGTCACTCGCCAGTGTGTTTCCAGCCTTAATGACAGATTCTCTCTAATGAATTTTACGTATCTCCATTGTGGTGTGAACTTCCATAGCAACTCCAGTAGCACTAGTAGTTATTCTGGCATACAAAACTATAGCATGTTTGTAGCGATCCGGCCAGCAGGACCCATCTCTGGAGTGCAGGGAGACCGGGTCCCATCTGGCCGCAGGCATTCCCCTGTTCCCCGCACACTTACTGACCCAGTCCGCACTGCGGCGATGTCCCTCCAGGCTGCGGCTCCTTCCCAATGAGTCTCCTCCACCTACTCACTTCTGGGTTGAAGGGAACACGCTTAGGGTGCGCGCGCACCGCTGTCAAATAATTTAAAGGGCCAGCACACCCTTCTACTTATAATCACTTCTCAGCCAATCGTTGAGAGGTTTGTGTGTAGTTAAGGCCCTCACTTCCTTTGGGAGGTGCTCAGGTCCCGAACCAGCACCTGCTTGCTTAAGCCTTGTCTTCCTTCGTGCTAATACTTAGTGTTTTCTCCTAGTGACGGTGTCCTGCTTTCCTATCATCTACCTACTGACTGACGGTACCTTCTGGACCAACCCCTTGTGTCACAGTCTCGTGCTCTTACTGGATTCCTCTGGCTGCCCTGGACCTCTCGCCCCTTACCCCCCCTCCTATCGGTATCTCTGTTCCTCTTAGGTCTGACGCTCTGGTCTTTAAGCTGTTGCCATTGAGCCCACTTTGGCTGTGTAGAGTCAATCCCTGTTAAGGAGTTCGCTCGCCAGTGCTCCTTCTGGGGAATGGAGTGTTCCGGCCCAGAGGGTCCTCCCTTGTGGGTTCTCCTGTCCAACTTCAAATAAAGCCTTGCAATTTATCTAACATCTTAGTCCAGCTGGTTTCACATTGTCCTCAGTGGTCTTTACTAACCTCGCTCCACCTGTTTCGGCATGACAATGTTTGACAAATTTGATAGGCAGAAGTGATAAGGTCCCTATCTCGCCTCCAACCATTTCAGTGGAACTCATTCAAACTGGTGTTAAAATTCCATAAGTAGCAGAATTTTTGTGTAACCTTCCGTTGAGCAACATTTTTGTGAGTTTTCAAAGCCTTTATGTTAGTTTATGGCGTAAAAGCTTTGATGAATCGCCCTCAATATGCTCAAATGTTTTTTACTTCCCATCATTGCATTTGCGGTGACAGTGAAAGCAGTTACAGTCGGTTCAGGTCTGCTGTGTTATAAAGCCAAAATTAATAAAACTTAACTTCTACAGTAGCTATATTCTCATTGGCAACTTCAATAACTCTCAAGGAATTATACCGGAGACTGCACAGTTTTTAATTATGTACAATAAGATGTGCATAAATAATGATCAAATCGCAATTTGTATTCTACAGAATTCTCCAACTTCCACTTCAGTAAATACTTAATGAAAGCTAGAAAGATTGCCTTCCAAAGACGTTCCCATTTTCTTAATGCTTCAGGGCATGAACTTGATTCTCTGCCGTGAAAGATTACAGCTTTACTTAAAGAGGTAGCAAAACCTGTGTGTAATTATTTCAGCATTTTCTTTGGTTCAAAAAAAAGTTATAACCTTCCATATAAAGACTATGGCCTGTTTCACATCTATGAGGTCCCTGCACTAGGCTGCTTTGCCTGCCCTGCGCCAGCGCAATAGCAAGCGCAGGGGCATTTAGGGGCTTGGACAGCCTAGCGCAGGGGCGCATAGATGCCCTGCATTTGCGCTCAGCTGCGCTCGGTGCCCACATTATATCCTATGGCCGAGCAAAGCCGACCGCACGCTCTGATAACTGGAAATCGCAAGTGAAAGTGGCAGATGTGCCCTGGCGTCTGTCACTTTCACTTGCGATTCCCAGTTATCAGAGCGCATGCTCGGCTGTGGGCACCGAGCGCAGCTGAGCGCAAATGCAGGGCATCTATGCGTCCCTGCGCTAGGCTGCCCAAGCCCCTAAATGCCCCTGTGCTTGCATTTGCGCTGGCGCAGGGCAGGCAGAGCTGCCTAACGCAGGGACCTCATAGATGTGAAAACACCCTAAAATATCTGTATCTGATAAGATGACTCTTAATACAATTGATAAAGACAACCCTTTTTAGAGAAACCACATTATCAGCTTGTATAAGCACTGGCAGAGCCCGCCCTGCTCCAGATTATGTATTTACTGACGTCACCGGCAGGATGCGTTTCAGCTGCTGGGACCCGCTCCCGCCCATTACTCAGTCTGAGGCTACATGAGTTCAGAAACAGAACAGCATGAGTGGGGAGGAAGGCAGAGACATAAAGGAGGCTGAATAAGAGAGGGCTGGAGGCGTTACTGAGGGGGCTGGAGGTGGCACACAGAAGGCTGGAGGAGGGGAGGACACCATACAACAGTGATGACCCATTACTGAGTAAGTCCCTCTGGACTCCTTATCCATAAACTTTATAAAGACCTTTTTACAACTTACAGGGGGGCTAGAGACATAAGGGAACCCTTCCCTGAATGCAGCAGACACGCTGCATTCAGTGCTGCATTCAGTTAGCATAGCACTAGGGGGTGACAGGTCCTGTTTTACTGATCTTATATTTTGATAAATTGGGCATTTCTGAACGCGGTGGTAGCAAATATGTGTAATTTTTTTTTTAATCGTTTATTTTCAGTGGGGCAAAAGGTGGGCGATTTGAACTTTTATTTTTTTCCATATTTTTTTAAACTTTTTCTTTTTACTTTTTCTTTATTTTACAGGGCCCCTTAGGACGCCTCAGGACTGCAAAATGCGATTGCTTGTGCTGTGCAGACAGACGCTTCACCACCCAGGGGTTAAAAAGAGAAAAGAAAAACTGTCACCTCTCTGGCGCAGGTCCCCGCAATTTTCGGCATCTCCCATCGCTTCCGAAGCTGGGAATCAGCTGACCGGGAAGGGGCGGAGCAACCCGATCAGCTGACCCGGTCACATGACCACACAGCTGATCGGTTTAAATCTCCCGCCGATAGGTTTTGGCGGGTGGGATATTTAAACCTATGCATTCATGTCACCGGGTCAGCTGACCGGGTTGCTCCGCCTTTTCCCCTCAGCTGATTCCCAGCGCCGGGAGACGCTGAACATCGCGGGGACCTGCGCCGGAGAGGTAACTATGTTTTTTTAACTTTTAACCCTTGCTTCACTTCCGCAATGTATATTATACATTGCGGAAGTGAAATTACACAGGTACAGAGCAGTTTTAGTGCACTGAGAATGCTCAGTACACTAAAACTGGGTCCGAGAAATGATCAGCTGTTTTCTCAGACCCGTGGTATATAGGCCTCCATGTTATCTCCCACGGATGGGGTTGGATTCAATTGTGTCCAATTTGGTCTGCTGTGCCCAAAATAGGAGCAGTCTCCAATTTTGGGCACAGCAAAAAATTGGACAAAATCAGATCCGACACACACAAATCGGATGGCAAGTACGCTAAATCCGATCCGGTCCATCACCCATATGGACACATGGGCCCAAATCGCATCCGTGGCTGTCCGATTTATAACGGACAGCCATGGATGGCAGAAAAATGCAATGTGAAAGCACCCTTAGTAATCGTATACAAAACAGTAGAGACATAGTCAAATAAACAGATACAAATGGAATGTGCACACACAGATATTGGCACAATTATTATTATTATTATTATTTATTTATATAGCGCCATTAGGTTCCATGGCGCTTTACATGAGGATAAGGGAGACAAGAACAAGTACACTAAATCTAGGCGATTAGGACGTACAGGTACAGGAGGGGCAGGGACTCTGTCCACGAGGGCTCACAGTCTATGAGGGGCGGGTTAGGATACAGTAGGATGGGGGAATACCACTTCGTATGATGTAACAGGTAATGTGGACCAGGTGTAATAAGCATAAAAGTCATATGTTAAGCAATACAATGTATGTCTTCTCTATCTACAAGATCTATCATGTATGTAATACAGATTTGCAATAATTATAACATGTAAAAAAAGATAGAATTAAAAGATAGTATTATAAAAATGCAAGGGAGACCACAGACAAATCTGAAAGGACCCTGCCCACGAGGGTTCACAGTCTACAGGTTCCTCACTCTTCAAATCCCGGGAGTGCTGGACAAAGGGAAATCCTTCCTTCCATGCTTTGACTTCATCTGTGCCTGTGACAAGGTCCACATTCAACACAAAAGCTTCCACACAAAAGCTGTGTCTCATATAAGGAGACCCTTAAAGACGGGTCTCTAAAGCCAGAAAACAAGACACCATAAAAGTGAGTGCAGCATGTTGAGAATCCTCTCTGCATACCAAGTTCTACACTCAAACTATGAGAAAGGAGAGAAAGAGCAATAGGGTTTTATCCTTGCGACACTGAGGCCGTGAGGCATTAATTTGTCACTGCTCACCTGGCACAGTTGTGTGACCTACAACTGGTATGAAGGCGTAGTTATGGCTGCTGCAGAATCTACACTCCACCCGCACAGGGGTGCCAGAACCAAATACAAGGAGGTTGGTTCCCTGATGAAGGAGCCGGGTCGGCTACGAAACACGTTAGATTAAAGCCATCCATGCACAACGATCAGTGGTCTTTGCATACGATTTCATCATATGCGCGCCGTGGATCCAGAAAGCGCTGTCCTCTTTGCATTAAGTTCTACACTTAGATTCTGCGTTCCTTGTCTACCTTTCTTTTCCATGCATTGTGTGAGTCTACAGGATGAGTGAGGACACAATAGGTGAGGAGAAAGTATCCTGTCCACGAGGGCTCACAGTACACAAGTGATGGGTGAGAATACAGGAGGAGAGAGGACTGCGCTCTTGAGGGCTCACAGTCTACAAGGGACGGGTGAGGATACAGTAGGTGAGGAGAGTGGACCCTGCCCACGAGGGCTCACAGTCTACAAGGGATGGGTGAGGATACAGTAGGTGAGGAGAGAGGACCCTGCCCACAAGGGCTCACAATCTACAAGGGATGATTGAGAATACGGTAGGTGAGGAGAGAGAACCCTGCCTGTGAGGGCTCACAATCTGCAAGAATGGGTGAGGATACAGAAGGTGAAAAGAGAGGATCTTACCTGTGAGGGCTCACAGCCTACAAGAATGAGTGAGGATACAGTTGGTGAGGAGAGAGGACCCTGCCCACGAGGGCTCACAATCTACAAGGGATGGGTGAGGATACAGTTGGTGAGGAGAGAGGACCCTGCCCATGAGGGCTCACAGTCTACAAGGGATGGGTGAGGATACAGTAGGTGAAGAGAGAGGACTGTGCTGGCAAGGGCTCACAGTCTACAAAGGATTGGTTGAGGATACAGTAGGTGAGAAGAGAGGACACTGCTCATGAGGGATCAGTCTTTACAGTTGGGGCAGAGAGTTCCAGAGTATGGGGGATGCATGGGAGAAATGTTGTATGTGGATATGGGAAGAGGAGATAAGAGTGCAGGAGAGATGGAGATCTTGTGAGTATCAGAGGTTGCGAACTCGCCAGCAAGTAGCGGCGGCGACCGTCACTGGGTTGCCCTGCAGTCAGCACAATCTATGCATGACACAGAACACACGGTGACCACACATGTACAGACTGCACACCCACACCACACACACACACAGCACACACACAGACCACAGACACAGGCCGCGCACATATAAACCGCACACACAGACTACAGATACAAGCCTCACACACAGACAGCAGACACAGGCCACACACACAGACTGCACGTACAGACCACAGGCACAAACCGCACACAGAGACCGGACACACACTGACTGCACACACACAGACCGCATATGCACTGACTGCACACACAGACCGCAGACACAGGCCACACACACAGACCGCACACCCGCAGACACAGGTCACATACAGACTGCACACATACACACACCACACACGCAAAGACTGCACACACAGACTGCAAACACACAGACAACACACACAGACTGCAGACACAGGCCAGATACAGACCGCAGACACCGGCCAGACACAGACCGCACACACACAGACTGCACACACAAATCGCACACACACACCGCACACGCACAGACTGCACACACACACCGCACACGCACAGACTGCACACACAGACCACAGACACAGGCCACACACAGACCGCACACACATCACACACACATGCACAGACTGCACACACAGACCACAAACACACAGACCGCAGACACAGGTCGGACACAGACCGCACACACAGAGACCGAAGACACAGGCCACACAAACACAGACTGCACCCACAGACCACACACACACACAGACAGACCGTGTACACACACCACACATATACAGACTGCACACACAGACAGCACACAAACAGACCGTACACACACAGACAGCAGACACACAGACTGCAGACACAGGCCACACACACACAGCACACACAGACTGAGCACATCCCTCAGGCACAGATGCACATACAGACCACACATACACAGATCACACACACACACTGCACACACAGACCGCAGACACAGGCTGCAGGCACACAGACTGCACACACACACACACAGAAAGCAGACACACAGACAGCACTCACACAGACTGCACACACACAGACCGCACACACAGAGAGCACAATAACAGACTGTACACACACACAGACCACACATACACAGACAGCACACACACTGACTGCACACATAGACAGCACACACACACATAGGCTGTACTCATTCAGACCACACACACAGACCGTATACAAAAAGACTGCAAACAGACGGCACACACAGACCACATTAACACACACCACACACACCCAGACAGCACACACAGTGACCGCACACATACACACTGCACACATACACACCACACACACAGACAGCACACTCAGACTGCACACATACAACCACACACAGACTGCATACACACAGACAGCACACACACAAATGGCATGCACACGGACCGCACACACACATCCACATACCTCCCAACTTTTGAAGAAGAGAAAGAGGAACAAAAGAAACGGTGCGCACATCGTGCTGTGGCAAATTTTGCCCATGCCTCTAGCCACACCCATTTGCAAGTTACGGGCACAGGACTGTTAATTATTAATATTATTCTCCTATGATATGCACTTTTGCTGCATTTTTTATGCATTTTCTGATTCATCTGATGCATTTTGGTACAGATGTGAAGCCGCCATTTTATGTGTTTTTTTCTATAGCTTTGATTCTGAACTTAAAAAAGTAACTGCAGTTTTTTACCTGCATTTTTTTATGATCCACAAAGAAACCTCTAGAGAGAAAAAAGCAACAGGCGGCAGAGTTCAGCATTGTCTGCAGACCCACAGTGGGCGCAGTTCTCATGAAATCACATACAAAAATAATCAATCATGCCATATTTTAACGCCATTTACAGATAATTTGATCACTGTGCTGTGCTGATCGTTACGATTTCAGGGACACCAAATATGTCCATGTTATTTGCTGATTTGTGATCTTTGTCATTTTAAAAATAAAAATGCATAAGAAATAACATTATTGTTTTTGATTTTTGTATTTTTTTGTAATTTTTCATGAGATAAAAAAATCTTTAATTCTCTCTGCATATTAGAAATACAGAGCTGTACAGCTAACTCCACAAACATTTCCACTGTTAAAACAGATATCCAGGATACCTTCAAAGAAAAAAATAGTTCCTAAGCACTAACAGTCAGGTAGCTGGCACCTACCTGAATGTTGTGTTCGGCACCATTCACCGCCGACCGGAGCAGTCACAGACCACTCCTGACCAGGGCCGTATTTTCCATTAGGCACACCTAGGCACGTGCCTAGGGCGGCGCCATTCGTAGGGGGCGGTGTCTAGGCGTGTTTTCTTTTTTTATCTTTTTTTTTTTTTTTTTGGCTCCGGGCCGGCCGGGTCGCAAGCCCCGCCCCCATACCCCCCCCTTCCTTCATTATCTGGGCCGCGCCGCCGCCTCGCCCGCCCACCTCACAGGCAGAAGAGCCGGAAGAGAAGAGGAGAAGGAGGGGCCCGCCAAGGAGGGGAAGTTTGAAGTTCCCGCTCTGTTCCCTCCTGTCTCCTGTGCTCCCGTGCTGCGGTGGTGGCGCCGGCGGCGGTACTGGCGGCTCCTGCACCCTTCTGCCCCTGCACCCTTCCGCCCCTGCACCCTTCCGCCCCTGCACCCTTCCGCCCCTGCACCCAGCCGCCCCTGCACCCAGCCGCCCCTGCACCCAGCCGCCCCTGCACCCAGCCGCCCTGGCACCCAACCGCCCCTGCACCCAGCCGCCTCCTCCTGACCCAGACAGCGGGAAAGCAGCCGGAGGCATTTGAGGATGGTGCGGCTGGCAACGGAGCTCCTGCTGTGCTCAGAGCTCATCACGGAGCTCATCACTGTGCTCAGAGGGAGCCAATGTCAGCAGCCAGCACCAGGTGAGGACCCTAAAAGTGTGGGGAAACTGTGCAGGGGACAGAGGCGCAGGGGGACCGAGAAGAAGAGGACAGGGGGACAGAAACAAGGGGACAGAAGAGTAAAGAGGAGGACTGGGGTGCAGAAGAACAGAGGAGCAGCAGGAGGGACAGAGGAGAGGAGGACGGGGTGCAGGAGGACAGCAGAGCAGCAGGAGGGACAGGGAAGAGGACGTGGGTGCAAGAGGGGCAGCAGGAGGCACAGAGGAGATCAGGACGGGGGTGCAGAAGGACAGAGGAGAGGAGGACGGGGGTGCAAGAGGAGCAGCAGGTGGGACAGAGGAGAGGAGGACGGGGGTGCAGGAGGACAGAGGAGCAACAGGATGGGGGTGCAGGAGGACAGAGGAGCAACAGGACGGGGGTGCAGGAGGACAGAGGAGCAGCAGGAGGGACAGCGGAGAGGAGGACAGGTGTGCAGGAGGACAGAGGGACAAAGGATAGGAGGACGGGGGTGCAAGAGGAGCAGCAAGAGGGACAGAGGAGAGCAGGACGGGGTGCAGGAGGACAGAGGAGGACGGGGGTGCAAGAGGAGCAGCAGGAGGGACAGGAGAGGAGGACGGGGTGCAGGAGGACAGCCGAGCAGCAGGAGGGACAGAGAGAGCAGGACGAGGGTGCAGAAGGACAGAGGAGAGGAGGACGGGGGTGCAGGAGGACAGAGGAGAGGAGGACGGGGGTGCAGGAGGACAGAGGAGAGGAGGACGGGGGTGCCTGAGGACAGAGGAGCAACAGGACGGGGGTGCAGGAGGACAGAGGAGCAACAGGACGGGGGTGCAGGAGGACAGAGGAGCAGCAGGAGGGACAGCGGAGAGGAGGACAGGGGTGCAGGAGGACAGAGGGACAAAGGATAGGAGGACGGGGGTGCAAGAGGAGCAGCAGGAGGGACAGAGGAGAGCAGGACGGGGGTGCAGGAGGACAGAGGAGAGGAGGACGTGGGTGCAAGAGGAGCAGCAGGAGGGACAGGAGAGGAGGACGGGGTGCAGGAGGACAGCCGAGCAGCAGGAGGGACAGGGAAGAGGAGGAAGGGGGTGCAAGAGGAGCAGCAGGAGGGACAGAGGAGATGAGGACGGAGGTGCAGGAGGGACAGAGGAGAGAAGGACGGGGATCCAGGAGGACTGGGGCTGTGGCTGGCGCTGTGTGTGGTGATAATGGCGGCTGTACCATGTGTCTGCCTCCATGCAGCTGCCACCACCTTCCTGTGTTGGCAGGGTGTGGCATGCTGGGAGTTGTAGTTCTCCTGCCTGTCCTATATGATTTCTGGGCAGTGTGTTGGGTGCTGGGAGTTGTTTTTCCAGATGGGCTCAGTGTTGTCCGTCTGTGGCCTGTCTGTCTCTTCTGGGATGTCCTCAGCTCTGTGCTGTGCACAGACAGTGTACCACCCTCTCCCCAGCTCCGTGCTGTGCACAGTGTACCACCCTCTCCCCAGCTCCGTGCTGTGCACAGTGTACCACCATCTCCCCAGCTCCGTGCTGTGTACAGTGTACCACCATGTCCCCAGCTCCGTGCTGTGTACAGTGTACCACCCTGTCCCCAGCTCCGTGCTGTGTACAGTGTACCACCCTGTCCCCAGCTCCGTGCTGTGTACAGTGTACCACCCTGTCCCCAGCTCCGTGCTGTGTACAGTGTACCACCCTGTCCCCAGCTCCGTGCTGTGCACAGACAGTGTACCATACTCTGTCTGTGCACAGCACAGAGCTGGGGAGATGGTGGTACACTGTCTGTGCACAGCACGGAGCTGAGGACATGGCGGTACATTGTCTGTGCACAGCACGGAGCTGAGAATATGGTGGTACACTGTGTGCACAGCACGGAGCTGAGGATATGATCGTACACTGTCTATGCACAGAGCTGAGGACATGGTGGTACACTGCACAGCACCAGCATAGAGCTCAGGACATGGTGGTACACTGTCTGTGCACAGCAGGGAGCTAAGGACATGGTGATACACTGTGCACAGCACGGAGCTGAGGACATGGTGATACACTGTGCACAGCACGGAGCTGAGGACATGGTGGTACACTGTGTACAGCACGGAGCTGAGGACATGGTGCTACACTGTGCACAGCACGGAGCTGGGGACCTGGTGGTACACTGTGCACAGCACGGAGCTGGGGACCTGGTGGTACACTGTGCACAGCACGGAGCTGAGGACATGGTGGTACACTGTGTACAGCACGGAGCTGAGGACATGGTGGTACACTGTGCACAGCACGGAGCTGGGGACATGGTGGTACACTGCACAGCACGGAGCTGAGGACATGGTGCTACACTGTCTCCCCTGCCTTAAAATTTCCTCAGCAGCTATTACTGTAGAATCATTTACAGGAACATTTTACAGTGTTCTCGGTTACAGAATGAGAATGTATCCGTGAAAAAAACTGATGCCTCTCAGATGGTCCATGTGCTGTCAGTGTGCAGTATGTGATTTTGTCGGACCCATAGACTTGCATTGCTGAGTCTCGCGCATGAATCACAGACTGTCGCAGAATGTTGCGACTTTTTTCTCATCCTGAATCTGGATGAGAAAAAAGCGTCCGACACTCGCCAATCTGCTCACAGAGATTGATTAACATTGGTCCGAGTGCAATGTGATGAAATCACACATTGCACTCATCCAAGTTTCATGCCAGTGTGTCCATACCCTAATAATAAAATCCATGTAATAATCCTACAATGTCTGCTGGACATGGTATGGGGAGGGTTTATGGCTCAGTTAGTACACCATACTTCTTGTTATTAACCAGTTAATGCTCTCTTGTCCACCGCACTTCAGTGTCAAAAGAGGAAGACAACGAGACAGGCAGCAACATGGCATCAGAGAGCCCCTGACCTCCAAATAGAAGATCCTCAGATCCCGGTATTGTGACATCATATTAAGAATAATATTTTTTGCACTTATATTACACTATGAACTCCACAGCACTTTACATACATCATCAACACTGTCCCCATTGGGGCTCACAATGTAAACATCCTGTCAGTAGGTCTCTGTAGTGTGGTGGTTGTACGAACCTTTTATATGTACTACATGATGAAGTGTGGGGGGAGAAGCTACATGAAGCTTGGGGGGGAAGATTGTCTGTGACGGGGGGAGGGGCTGCAACAGGGGGGAGGAGCCGTGATGGGGGGAGGGGCCGCAATGGGCGGAGGAGCCGGGGGGGGGCGGCGGCTGCTGACAGTGCCTAGGGCAGCAGGAACTCCAAATACGGCCCTGCTCCTGACGGCGATTTTGGTGCTTCCGGTGACATCATGAGTAGAGAGAGGAGAATTCCCTCCTCTTGGTAGATGGATGCATTGCCGAAGTTATGGTGATTGACAGCCGGCTCCACCAATCAGGTAGCCCGCTGTGAATCAGTGTGACACCACCTATGTGCCCACTTCCACAGAGCAAAGCAGAAAAGCCGCCCTGCTCTGTATTTATGCCACCATGCTACCCCCAGCAGAAGCAGTCTGTGACCGATTTGTTAATAACAGGGGCTGGTGCTGTAAACAACAGGCAGGTAGATGCCAGCTACCTGCCCGTATGTGTTTGGGTACTTTTTTTTAGTAAATATCCTGGATATCACCTTTAATTGGTGTGAGCTGTGGCTCAGTGGAAGAGTTGCTACCTGCCAACACTAAGGACCCAGGTTTGAATCCTGGCTGAAGCTGGCATCTGAGGGCAAGTTCTGAGGGAAGATAATAAATGAGCAGCAATCAACCTCAGAATAGTTTACACCTTTTAATGTTTTTTTTATTTCAATGTATTTAAAATGTGTTCACTGCACCCAAGCGAGACAACGCGAGACTACAGCCATAAGACCAGGATGGTCCTGCAGGATCTGGACAATGCGGGACTGCAGCTATCAGACTGGGACGGTCCCGCCAAGTCTAGACAATGCAGGACTGGAGCCATCAAACTGGGACAGTCACGCTGGATCTGGACAATACGGGACAGCAGCCATCAGACCTATATGGTCTCACAGAATGCGGACAATGCGGGACTGGAGCCATCAGACTGGGACAGTCCCGCAGGATCTAGACAATGTGGGACTGCAGCCAACTGCAGCCCAATTCCCTCCCCCCAGCTCTACATCTGAATTAATTTTTTTAGCATATCTGGAGCCGATACTAGTCTTCTTTAGAAGTGTGTGCATCAAAGTGTCTCATTAAAATGTCAAAATACGAAATAGACCAGGAATTTACTGTGATAGACTGGAAGGTAATGACATAGAGGGCAACTCAAACAATGTGTATAACTCTATTCACTACTAATCTTTACCATGTCTTTTATTCCATTGTTTTCCTATGTATTTTCACCACCAACTTTCATCACTCTATTCCCCCTCCATCACCACTTATTCACATCAGCCCCTCTCTCCTGCCCTACCCTATGTACAGCTCCCATGCTATCTTCAGTTTACTGAAGATTCTCAGCCCATCATATTCCAATGTTTTTCATAATAAAACACGCCCTAAATTCAAAAATGATTTGCTCTTTCTCTTTTTGCTGTTGCTCCTTTCAGGTGATAACTCTCCCAACCCTGGTCCGCCCTCTGATAACTTCAACCCCTCTCCCACCTCACACAGAAACCCCACTAACCTTATTAACATTACATGCACATCTTCATCTCCCTCTTTTAATTGTGCTCTTTGGAATCCACGGTCTGTATACAACAAACTTCCATTTATTCATAACTATTTTGTCACTAACTCTCTTAACCTGCTGGCCCTCACAGAAACCTGGATCCAGGATTCAGACACTGCTTCCCCTGCTGCTATTTCTCATGGCTGCCTACATTTTTCCCATTCCCCAAGATATGGGAACAGATATGGTGGTGGAGTCAGCTTACTCCAGTCCCCACAATGTTCTTTCCAGGTCATCCCCCCAGCTCCAGCACTCTCATTCCATTCTTTTGAGGTTCACACCATTAGGCTATTCCATCCCCTCCCCCTCAGAGTAGCGGTAAGTAAGCAGAGTAACTTTCTCGATCATTTCTCCATGTGGCTGCCATATTTCATGTCCTCAGAATTACCAACCCTCATTCTGGGAGACTTTAACATTCCCATAAACAGCCTCATCTCCCCATCTGCATCCCGGCTCCTATTTCTAACCACCTCTCTTGGCCTCTTTTACAGCTCTCAACCTCTGAGACACACAAAGATGGTAACACCCTTCACCTGGTCTTTACCCAGCTCTGCTCAACCTCCTCCCTAGATAAGTCACCTCTTCCCGTCTCTGACCACAACATTCTCTCCTTCACGCTCACTAACCCTCACCCACCACAGCCCACCCCTACCTATCACACTTCCAGAAATCTAGAGGCCATTAACCCTCATGCACTCACAGACTCTCTCATCTCATTACTGTCCCCAATCTCTTCATTCTCCTGTCCAGATCTGGCAGTAAATCACTACAATGACACTCTCTGAAGCACCCTGGACCAAGTAGCGCCCCTCACCCTCAGAACCTCCAAACATAGAACAAAACATCCTTGGCTCACATCACAAACTCGATTCCTCCAGCGATGCTCTAGGAGTGCTGAACGCCTATGGAGTACAACTCGTTTACCAGAAGACTTTATCTATTATAAATTCATGCTAAAAACCTACAACTCTGCCCTTCACCTCGCCAAACAAACCTACTTCACCACCATGATCTCCTCACTATCCAACAATCCAGAAAAACTCTTTGACACCTTTCACTCTCTCCTCAGTCCTAAAGTGCAGGCCCCTATCACCGACATCCGAGCTGAAGATCTAGACTCTTATTTTATCCAGAAAATAGGCAATATCCGCCAGGAAATCAGCTCCCAGCCTCCAAGCGCTGCCACTCCCATTCTTCCCCACATATCCGGCTCACTCTCCCGATTTGACCCAGTCACAGAAGAAGAAGTCTCCAGGCTTCTCTCTTCCTCTCGTCCCACCACATGCACTACTGACCCCATTCCCTCACACCTACTCCAGTCCCTCTCTCAAGTCATCACCCCTCACCTAACCAAAATCTTCAACCTCTCCCTCTTTTCTGGCATCTTCCCCTCCTCCTTAAAACATTCTATCTTTACTCCATTATTAAAGAAAACTTCTCTTGACCCATCCTGCACAAATAACTACAGACCAGTCTCCAATTTCCCTTTATCTCTAAACTCTTGGAGCGCCTGGTCTACACCCGCCTCACCAGTTAACTCTCCACTCACTCTCTTCTAGATCCATTACAGTCTGGTTTCCGCCCCCTTCACTCTACAGAAACTGATCTCATCAAAGTGACCAATGACCATCTGATGGCAAAACGTAATGGTGACTACTCTCTGCTTATTCTTCTTGACCTCTCTGCAGCTTTTGACACTGTTGACCACCATTTCCCACTCTCTATGCTGCACTCCATTGGCATAAAGGACACCGCTCTCTCCTGGCTCTCTTGCTATCTTTCTGACCGTTCTGTCAGTGTATCATTTGCTGGCTCTACTTCCTCCCCTCTTCCTCTCACTATTGGGGTCCCTCAGAGTATAGTTCTCGGACCTCTTCTCTTCCCTCTCTCTACACAGCCCCAATTGGACACACCATCAGCAAATTTGGCTTCCAGTACCATCTCTATGCTGACGACATACAATTATACACTTCAGCCCTGTGGTTTTAAAGAACACCAATGACTGTCTAGCTGCAGTTTCCAACATCATGTCTGCTCTCTATTTGAAACTCAACCTTTCCAAAACTGAACTTTTTCTGCTCCCACCCTCCACTAAACTCCCTAAATCTGACATCTCTCTCAGTGTGCGGCACCACGATAATGCCTAGGCAGCATGGTCGCTGCCTGGGTGTTATGTTTGACACCGATCTCTCCTTCACCTCCTATACACAATCTCTCGTCCGCACTTGTCGCTTTAACCTGAAGAACATCTCTAGAGTCCGCCCCTTTATCACCATGGAAGCAACTAAAACCCTCACTGTAGCCCTAATCCATTCCCGCCTTGACTACTGCAATTCTCTATTAATTGGCCTTCCCCTCTCTAAACTTTCCCCTCTCCGGGTCCATCCTTAATGCAGCAGCCAGGATCACCCATCTGGCCAATCGTTACTCAGATGCCTCCGCCAGTCACTGAACTAGCTGCCTATACACTACACGATCAAATTCAAATTGCTTGTTCTCACCCACAAGGCTCTTCACGGTGCAGCACCTCCCTACATCTCCTCCCTCATCTCTGTCTATCATCCCACCCGTCCTCTACACTCTACAAATGACGTTCGACTACCATCTGCACTAATCCGATCCTCCCACTCCCAGCTCCAAGACTTCTCCTGGGCTGCACCAGTTCTCTGGAATGTTCTACACCAAGAAATCAGGACTATCCACAACTTGCATGACTTCAGACGCTCCCTAAAAACACATCTTTTTAAGGCGGTCTAATAGAAGTCCTTTGTACTGTACATAGCCCATTCACTATCTCTCTCGACATAACTCTTCTTCAAACTCCACCAAACCCAAAAGGTCTACACAGATTGTCTGATGACCATTCATGTAACTTTATTTCTATCCCCCATTTCCTCAAGATGCCTGGACCATCAGTGTAATAAGCCCCTGTACTTTGTGTAACCCCTATCACGTTGTAGATTGTAAGCTCTTTTGAGCAGGGTCACCTTTAATTTTTGCTTTATTTATTGTATTTTTTACTTTGATTCTATGCTTATTGTATTGTATCCAATTATTGTACTGTATTCTTTTTCTACTTTAATTACTTACTGTATTGTATTGTATATTTTATCGTATATGAACCACTGTATTGTAAAGCGCTGCGGAATATGTTGGCGCTATATAAATAAAGATTTTTTATTATTATTATTGTTATTATCAGACCGGGATGGTCCCACAGGATCTGGACAATGCAGGACTGGAGCCATCAGACCAGGACAATACTGCAGGATCTGGACAATGTGGGACTGGAGCTATGAGACTAGTACGGTCCCGCAGGATCCGGACAATGCGGTACTGGAGCTATGAGCCTGGGACGGTCCATCCAGATCCGGACAACACGGGACTTGGAGTAATCAGACCGGGACAGTCCCGCAGGATCTGGACAATGCAGGACTGGAGCTATGAGACCGGGACAGTCTAGCCAGATCTGGACAATACAGGATTGGAGCCATCAGACTGGGAAGGTCCCGCCAGATCCGGACAATTCCGGACTGGAGCCATCAGAACGGGACGGTCCTGCCAGATCCGGACAGTACCGCACTGGAACCATCAGACGGGACGGTCCTGCAGGATCCGGACAATGCGGGACTAGAGCCATCAACCGGGACGGTCCCGCCAGATCTGGACATTACGGGACTGGAGCCATCAGACTGGGATGGTCCTGCCAGATCTGGACAATACGGGACTGGAGCCATCAGACTGGGATGGTCCCGCAGGATCCGGACAATACAGGACTGGAGCCATCAGACCGGGACGGTCCTGCAGGATCCAGACAATACGGGACTGGAGCCATCAGACTGGGATGGTCCCGCAGGATCCGGACAATGCTGTACTGGAGCCATCAGACTGGGACGGTCCCGCAGGATCCGGACAATGCTGTACTGGAGCTATGAGACTGGGACGGTCCCGCAGGATCCGGACAATGCAGGACTGCAGCCATCAGACTGGGACGGTCCCGCAGGATCCGGACAATGCAGGACTGCAGCCATCAGACTGGGACGGTCCCGCAGGATCCGGACAATGCTGTACTGGAGCTATGAGACTGGGACGGTCCCGCAGGATCCGGACAATGCAGGACTGCAGCCATCAGACTGGGACGGTCCCGCAGGATCCGGACAATGCAGGACTGCAGCCATCAGACTGGGACGGTCCCGCAGTATCCGGACAATACTGTACTGGAGCTATGAGACTGGGACGGTCCCGCAGCATCCGGACAATGCAGGACTGGAGCCATCAGACTGGGACGGTCCCGCAGGATCCGGACAATGCAGGACTGCAGCCATCAGACTGGGACGGTCCCGCAGGATCCGGACAATGCAGGACTGGAGCCATCAGACTGGGACGGTCCCGCAGGATTCGGACAATGCAGGACTGCAGCCATCAGACTGGGACGGTCCCGCAGGATCCAGGACAGCTGGGACGTCAGCATCCATTGGTGTGAAGGAGTCCTGAGGCAGAGGTTGTAGATATCAGTTATGAGCTTGTGTACATTTCACCGGACGATAGTTTAGTGTTATTACGTTACTGTGCCAGTAATAGTGTAATCATCTTTACTACGATAGTCTTTTATTCGCTCTCTTGCGGTTCGGGCTACTTTAACAAAGACGCATTTTTTCCCGCCTATAGTGAGAGCACAAAATGGCGGCGGGCGCCTCGTGAAGCGGTACTCAGCGAGGGAGTGGGCGTGGTCAGGGCGGGAGCGAGGCTCGGGGGGCGGGGTTGGCGCCTTGTTCTCGGTGACGTCAGGTGGGGAAGGCTCTCTGTCCCTCTTCTTCTTCTCGGAGCGGCCGCTGTAAGAGCAGCTCGTCCGGCGCCATCATGCCCCGACCAGGAATGGAGGTAAGAGACTCCGGAGACTCCGCATGCTCCTCTGTGTTAGTAATGGAGGGAGGGAACGGGCGGCCGCAGCTGCGTCACACACACAGAGGCCGCCTGCCGGAGCAGTGAGGGGCCGCGCCGCCATCTTATGTGTCCTCCAACACACACTCGTTTACACCGCGGCCCTCTCTGCCTGTGACCAGCGAGGACGGGCCTGGGGGTTGTATTTCGCCGAGCAGCCGACACACAGGCCGTGCGGACTACAAGTCCCAGGATGTCCCGTGTGAGGAGATCGCGGCCTCACTGCAAATGGCGGCCATCATGTGCGAGGAGACGGCAAGATGGAGGCGGGAGCATGTGCGGGGACGCGGGGGAGGCGGGACATGGCGCCACTGTGTGCACGATGTCACATTAACCCTTCATTGCTGCACACCATTCCCCCCCTTGTATTTTCTCTGTGGCTCGTATGAGTCCCGTGTACCCGCACATGTGTGCGCTCACACTGCAGGCCCCTCACTGCTCGGGGGTCAGGCCCATGGTCATACATGACCTGGACACACTTCTCTCACTGGTGCAGGCCCCTCTCTGGGGTCAGTCCCATGGTCATACATGGCCTGGACACACTTCTCTCACTGAGTGCAGGCCCCTCTCTGGGGTCAGGCCCACATGGTCATACATGGACCTGGACACACTTCTCTCACTGGTGCAGGCCCCTCTCTGGGGTCAGGCCCATGGTCATACATGACCTGGACACACTTCTCTCACTGGGTGCAGGCCCCTCTCTGGGGTCAGGCCCATGGTCATACATGACCTGGACACACTTCTCTCACTGAGTGCAGGCCCCTCTCTGGGGTCAGGCCCATGGTCATACATGACCTGGACACACTTCTCTCACTGAGTGCAGGCCCCTCTCTGGGGTCAGTCCCATGGTCATACATGACCTGGACACACTTCTCTCACTGGGTGCAGGCCCCTCTCTGGGGTCAGGCCACATGGTCATACATGACCTGGACACACTTTTCTCACTGAGTGCAGGCCCCTCTCTGGGGTCAGGCCCATGGCTATACATGACCTGGACACACTTCTCTGGGTCACACGTGGTGACCAATAGTGAATCTTGTAGATCCTGTCACCATCTTCTGTGCTGGTTGAAGGGTAAGTCCATCTAGTTCAGCCCATAGCCTAACATGGTATCCAGAGGAAGGCAAAAAAAATCCCACGTGGCAACCTAAGCTCCACATTGGGGAAATTCCTTCCTGACTCCAGATACAGCAATCAGACTAGATCCCTGGATCAACACCCTATCATATAATCTAGTATATATAACGGTAATGTTATATTTTTCAAGGAAGGCTTCCAGGCCATTCTTAAATTTAGGTAGTGACTCACTCATTACATCATCATGCAGCAGAGAGCTCCATAGTCACTATAGGCTGGTAACATTACTTCTGTTGGTCCCAGGGGAGGCCTTTTCCTCTGTACTGCGCTGTTTAATGGTGCTACTTCAATGCACATGACTTTTTATATATGAGCAAAATATACAGCATATATCACATAGCCCAAATTTAAAGTATAAAATTACAGTGGGATTGATTTAGGTACAGGTCTGTTTTGTACTCAGATTTGTCTTCCATGCAATATTACTGGAGAGGGTGTCCCAATGCAATGGCCAAAAGGAAAATGGCTGTGAAGTCCGTTAGATATCAGACAACCTAAAGGGAACCTGTCGCCTCAGTCTACCCCACTCCTATCACAAGCTGTCCCTGCACCTTCCTAGCTGTTCCCTAACCATCCCTCTGACCTACAGGGGCCTTATAACGATTTTGAAAAATAAATTTGAACTTGCATATGGTCTCCAAGACATAATCACTCCTGGTGCTTTGCAGTCTCATTTTGGAATCTCTTGTCCTCTCTGCTGCTGTAATGGCCTGGCTGGAATATCGCGGTTGGGCCTGGTGCATTGTGGGTCTAATCACGTGGTTGGGCCCGGTGCATTGTGGGCCTAATCATGCGATTTATTATTATAATCCAGGGGGTGTGACTATGCTTGAAGAAAAAGCCTGAATGTGGATTGATGTGGCTGACTGCAGCTGAAATCTGTACTCCAGGTGCAAGTACATAATGCAAACAGAAGCATTGAAAGTGACTATTATAGGGAACCTACTGCCCCCACCCCACCAGGGCATTTTATACTGTGCCCACCATGGAATTTTAGTAACCCCTGTATGTGCCTAGACTGACCCCACATACCTGTGATATGAACTTATATTCTTTCCAGGGAGAGAGGCTGGTATATAGTCATGGTGGGTAAACTCCTCTTTGCCCCTCCTCTGGCCGACGCTTGAGTGATAACTGCACTCGCGTCAATGCTGTGGAGCAGGTGTCTAAGCTGCATAAAACAGTGCTGAAGTCTTGCGAGACTTCCGCACTGTGCACGGACACCTGCTCCACTGCGCAGGCGCCGCTCTCAGTGCCAAAGGCTCGCAAGACTTCAACACTGTTTAATGGACTGCAGGCAGCTGCTCCACTGTGCATGCGTGAGTGCTGCTGTCAAATAGTCCAGCACAGTCATTTACTGCTAAATCTGAAGCAGAGCAAACAGTAATATTTAAGTGACAGCAAGTGACACATTGCTGGAATCAGGGTTTCTCTAAATTAGCTGTCGGATGGGAAAAACCTGATGAGTGTCCATTAAAAACAAAAAATGACATTACAGGTTCCCTGTGAATGCTGTTAGTGATTGACACCAGCATGTAAGGTGGCAAAATAGCAGCGATCAGATGTAGCTCAGATGGCTACTGCTAGGGTGACGTATGTGTATTAAAAAAATCGGTCCTGGTCTCGTTCAGAAAAGTGGGACAATGTATGTATTCTTGTCACCCATATGCAACCTGTTTTGTTTTTTTTATATATGCTTGTCGGTCATCTCCCATAACCATTTACAGTTTCCCATCTTTCAGAGTTAATATTAATCATCTTATGTATGTAATCTGATTGCATTCTTCCAATTTATACGCTCGTGTGAGCGAGCCCTTGCTGGTGGATGGTGATGGGTCCTGCATATCAAAACCAAAAAATATTTTTTTGTTTTGTATTTTTAGGAACACTGGAGTTCATCAGATGATGCAGTAAGTATACAATTTTCAATTGGCAAATGTGTAAAGTGGGTATTTTCAATGTGTTCAATGTTATTTGACACATGTATTGGATACATCTAAATATCTGATGGATATGAGCTCTGATCCTGTGCCCTGCACCGTATGTAACACAGTATGTAAAGCTCCCTTCACACACGACGCACCAACGATCCTGTAGGGATTGTTGGTGCGTCGTTACCTGGCTGCTGGGGAGCTGTCAAGCAGGCAGATCTCCCCAGCACCAGGGATAAATAAGCATGGCACAAAAAATTGATCAAAAACTGTGTTGGGCTACGTTCACACATTTGCGTATCTTGTTGCGTTTTTTGGCCACGCAACAAAATACGCTGGGGCTTACACACACTGCACTTTACCCCAGAAAGCGCAGGTAATGTCAGAGGGCAGGAGGAATCCTGCTTCCTCCTTCCCTCTGTGACATGTGTGACTGCCCCCATTAGATTTCGCAGTGCATTAATATACACTGCGAAATCTAAATTAAACAAAGCCAAATGTATTTAAAATTAAAAAAAGAATGAAATACTTACGTCTCCGAACGCCTTTTCCTGTGCGAAGTCATGGCGATGCCTGCCGTGATGTCGGGGGTGTTCCGGTGCTCATTGGTCGCTGCGGTCCATGTGACTACACATCACATGACCGCGAGCGCAATCAGCGCTGGGAGCGCCCCTCTGACATCACGGCAGGTCCTGCAGCATACACAGTTTTATGATTTCACTGCAACCAGATGATCAGTGAACAATTCTGCACAATTGTGTGTGTGACACGGGGCTTTATAGTGAAGATACCCACAGATAAGGTTTGATATCAAAATTGGTTGACCAGTAATGCACAACCCCATTCAAGCCTTGTAAAATGGTGAAACATGAAATTTGGAACTGTAGCAAAACTATGCACAACACCCTGATACAATGGCCACTTCTAATATATTACCATACAGGATCTGTGTGGATCTACCAGAATCCACACAGCACTTTTCAGTTCCTAAGCCCAGACCGTTGGCATGCATAAGTCTAATCTGCTGGTTCTCTGTTCTAATGGCCATGAGCAGAATCGGTGCTTTTGCAAATCTTTGTTCAACTGTAGAGTTTGTTAGTGTTGTACATCCCTCCAAAATCCTTACTATTGTGAGAGAATCCATTTACAGAAGTGATGGTATGTTAGGATGTGCAGTCATAATCAGGGCTGTGGAGTTGTAGTTACTTTGTAGAAAATGGACTGACTCCTAAAATACATAATACATTGGGTACAGTAGTTCAATGCAGAATGTACTGGATAACATGCCTTGATTACACCATCCTGAAAAAGCCCTCCCTCAACCAATCAGTTTCTATAGCCCATATCTCTTTTCCCCTTTGCCTGAAAACTACTAGAACATTTCCATCTTGAACTGTCCTTCCACCTCTCCTCCTGCTCCCTCTTTTGTCTACAATCCAGCTTTTGATCTTATCACTCCACTGAAATAACCCTAACCAAAGTTGCCAACCTACTAACTGCCAAGTGACACTGAGTTCTCCTCCTTGACATATCTTTCACCTTGAACACTGTAGACCATTCCCTCCTGCTACAGATTCTGGAATCTCTTTGTATCGCTGACCTGGCCCTCTCCTTGATCTCCTCATATCTAAAGGACAGGACTTAAGCGTCACCCACTCCACACCACCTCCTTGCCCTACCCCCTATCTGTCGGTGTCCCCCAAGGCTCGGTTCTTGGACCCCCTACGTTTCTCTTATCTACTCTCTTTGGCTGGACAACTGACTCCACAGACTCGTATCCCTTTCTACGCGACAACACAAGATCTCTGCCTGGACCTGACACCTCCCTACTACCCAAAATTTCACGTGTCTGTCCGCCAATTCGATCCTTCTGCTTGCTTCTAAACCTGAAATGGACAAACTGAGTTATTATTCTCCCCACCAGACCTATCGTCATTGACTGCTCACTCTCCCAGTCACTCACGTAGGTGCTATAGGGTCGATCCTTGACTCTTCCTCTCTTCAAGCCTCATCAAGATAATAAGGATAACCTTTTTGTCCTCATTAACTGTTTTAGATTATAGGTTTTTATAAAACAGGTGTAAATAGTGAATTGTGCAAATGTGCAGACTTCCACCACCTTAGACAACAAACACATATAACAGGCCCATAATGGTGCTAAGGGAGGGTTTGGTGGGTTCGTCTGCGGTCTGTGAGTCAACCCAGATGATGTGTAAAGGGAAGGCTCACCACCGGATACATGCCATCATTGGGTGGTCCACAACCGATAACAACAATTGGTAGCCGGTCGGTGTATTGTAGTCGCACCTTTACAGGTCCAAGCCAACCCTCAGTCAGTCCACATCAGTTGGTGATCGGTCAAGTCAAGGTCTACGATTAGTGATATACTCCTAGCAAACAATATAGCCGACGGTTTGCCTCTCACAATATTTGAGAGGCTCATCAGGGGGTTATACCTATGTTCTACAGTGTATAAGGATCAAATCTATTATTTGATCCTGGTGAGTCATTGAACAGTTCATTTAGGAGAACATATGGCATCCTATGGTTCAATGGTATCCCTTACATACCTAGATGGTATCAAAAAGCCTATATGAGCAAGTTTAGTAGTCATCATTACCGTCACCATGTTCAGTGTTTATAGTAAGGTACTTTCTCAATCCAAGCTTGACACCTGCCGACTCCAGCTCAAACATTTCCTTGGATTGCACTTTTCTTTCACCATGACACTGCAAAAACACTTGTTCACGCGGCTTACTGCGGTTTTTCGACCCGCACTGCCGCAATGCAAACCGCACTTGCCGCACTGCCGCAAGTATGCTATATTTCATAGAAAACCGCACGCGCCGCAAGTGGAACGGTTATGCGGCAACGCGCAGATGCGGTTTTTCACGCTCTGCGCGGAATTACGAAAACGCTGAGTGAAGGGCCCTTACTGACTCACAGCCTAGTCATAATAGTGGAGGATTAGCGAAGTAAAAACTTAGTTCTTGTTCTGATGTCAGTTGCTGCAGAATGGATTGTGCTGTGAGACAAACTAACCTTGCATACATGCTTTCATTTATGGTCTCCTTTTGGTATAGTTAGTTATTTTGTTAAGCCTAAGGTTGTGTTTTTGTTTTTTTGTAAACAGGGACATGAACCAAAAGAACCCGAACAGCTAAGGAAGCTGTTTATTGGAGGCCTGAGTTTCGAGACCACCGATGACAGCCTCAGGGAACACTTTGAACAATGGGGGAAGCTCACAGATTGTGTGGTAGGTTATCGTGTTTGACTGTTTCTGACAGGAAGAAACTGTACAGAATTATAATACAATGACCAGTTTGGTCTTTATGCCAGAGTGATCTTGGCTGCAATATAGCACTCCATGGTCTTTAATAAGTGCAGACAGTCTTTTATGCAGACCAGAATCCCATTGCTTTAAGTGGCCATCTATGGAGCCTTCATTTATAGGCTACCTCTTGTTGCCCTGGTCCGTTTAGCCAATGGTTTAGGAAATTGTACATAAAGCACTTAGTATTTGACAGGCAGACATTTATTGTTCCTTTTTAACTGTCAATATTTTGCAGTGGGTTTCATGTACAGTTTTATTATTGGAAGTCTGCAAGGACTAAATACATCTGATAATGCTATCTTATTAATATTTAGGTCATGAGAGACCCTCAAACAAAGCGTTCCAGAGGCTTTGGTTTTGTCACCTACTCCTGTGTGGAAGAAGTTGATGCTGCAATGTCTGCCAGACCACACAAGGTTGATGGGCGTGTTGTTGAGCCAAAAAGAGCAGTTTCCAGAGAAGTATGTAGTTAGTGTGGTTTTTTTTTTTATTTTTTTTTTTAATATAATATCATTCTGTCTTGTCATATAAATAACTCCTCCCTCCACACCTCTTCTAGGACTCTGTTAGACCTGGGGCACATCTCACTGTAAAGAAAATATTTGTGGGTGGCATTAAAGAGGATACTGAAGAATACCATTTACGAGACTATTTTGAGACCTATGGCAAGATAGAGACCATTGAAGTTATGGAAGACCGTCAAAGTGGAAAGAAACGTGGTTTTGCTTTTGTCACATTTGATGACCATGACACAGTTGATAAAATTGTTGGTAAGTGGATTATTTTTTCTGAAGCTGTAATAAATAAACTCCACCCCCCCAAAAAATAAACTTATTTTTAATACTTTTCATTCTATGGATAACACTGCTTTCTCCTGGTGCCCTGTTTACAGTGATGGTTCTGTTGCATTCAGAAAACATTGTAGTTATAACACACTAGGAAAGGTTATTGGCACTTTCGGGACAGATACATATTTGACATGCACACATCTATCCCAGTGTTGGACTAATTGACTGAATCTGCTGTAACACCTTATTTAGGTAACAAGGTATTAATGATACTTTTCTGTATTTTAGTCCAGAAATACCACACCATCAATGACCATAATTGTGAAGTGAAAAAAGCCCTTTCAAAGCAAGAGATGCAAACAGCCAGTTCCCAGAGAGGTTTGTTGAGTTATACATACTTGGGTTTGTGAGCATTCGTGGAAAACAACTTGACACAATTTTCCTTTGAAATTAGGCCGTGGAGGTGGAGGAAGCAATTTCATGGGCAGAGGTGGAAATTATGGAAGCGGTGGTGGAAACTTTGGAAGAGGAGGCAGCGGTGGTGGTGGCAGCGGCGGAGGCGGCTTTGGAAACAGAGGTAAGTTGGTCCTCCCAACCGTCTAATCTACAAAAATCACAAGACCAAATCTTTTTATATAGAGATTTTATTTTTTCCCCCCTCCCCCTCTTTGCAGGTGGCTATGGTGGTGGCAGAGGTGGTTATGGTGGTGGTGGCGATGGATACAATGGATTTGGTGGTGATGGTATGTGTATGACTTTCCACTTTATATATAAGCAATGACACATAATGAGGTTTGGGTGCCGGGTTATGTTTGAGAGCAAGTAATTAAATTACTTACAGATGAAGCCCACCATGCTCCATGAGGATAGTGTTCTTGCATTTCATTTATTAAAGGGGTGGGTTTTGGCACCTAATTTGGTTAGATTCTCTGGCATTACTGAGAGAAGGGTGCATCTCCTGTGAAGCACCGGCATGGTAAATAAAGCATGGTGCTCGCATATGGGCAGGATTGGGCCTGGTCTGCCATTTTGTTTGTTCTTTCAAGAAATATTACCCAATTTTCATGAACTTTACAGGAGAATCAATTGGGATGAGCTCCCCAATGCATCAGAGACTGACTTTACAAATTGATCAGCCTTATAAGATATTCCTGTATTGTGTAATTATGGTACAGGCTATATCTGCTTCAAAAGAGGGAATATGTTGATTGTAAAAGGTTAATGATTCTTACTACAGACTACCATTAGAGGCATTGGCGGGATTTACCTCAGGTTGTGGTTTGTACCCAAGGAACGAAGGTAGTGACTATCAGTCATTTATGGGGCCTCACATGAGCATATGAATAATGCAAGAGTGGAAAAATTGCATTGCACTCGGCCCAATGTTCAGTGAGGCAGTAGTTTTTTTTTTTTTTTTTTTTTTTTTTTTATTTTTTCCCCCTCTCTTCCCTCCTGTATTTGGAATGAGAAACTTGCATGCTACATAAATTGCATCCTACATAAAATTGCACAATACTCACTAGTGTAAATGGAGGGCGGGGACAGCATATGTGCAATCCATTTTGTACAGATACATTACCTTTCAGCAAGATGAACCATTAAGTGATTGTGGAATAATAGTTGCCCAGAAAGAAAACGCATTGTATATGCATTTGATACAAATGCTAGGTGAGAAGCTCACATGACATACAGAATGACAAATGGATTCCACCTGTTTAACACTACTGGATGATCTGTAAGGGCTTTTTTTTTTTTTTTTCCCCCCCTTCATCTTAAAGTTCCTCCTGACATGGAGAGCACATATCTTCCCAGTGAGGTTTATCCCAGCATAAAGGCAGTAATGTCAGACTAGCAAGATGGCAAACATTGTCTATACTGATCTCCTTTGGGGGCAAATGGTAGATGTGAAGCTACTCCCATGGCCTTGACTCCAGGGATTTAGGCTGTTCACACGTGGTCGCTTTATGCCGTGTAATCAGCAGTGCTTTTTTTGCACACAAAAAAAGTGCTACTGCATGCCAACGCCATGCTTTTCTCTGCACACTTTCCCTGAGACCATGTTAACATGTAGCCTATGGGGAAAGCGCGCTGTAAAAAGCACCAAGAATTGGCATGACAATTGTTTTTGCAGTGAAAGCACCCACACAAAAATAAGTGGCAAAACAGTCTGCACACCTTTCAGCAAAAGCCACAGCTTTTGCTGGAATGCATTTCCAGTTGTCTATGCCACTGCTTTTACATGAGCGCTCTAAAGCGCCACGTAAAAGCAGGTATACGCGGCAGTATTACGCCGTGTGCGTTAGACTTGTGCCCTGCTTTTTCTCCCATACAGTTACCGTATATACTCGTGTATAAGCCAACTACCCCCACTCCTACTTTTGCCCCCAAAAGCTGGTAAAAGTTATTGACTCGCGTATAAGCCTAGGGTATGAAATGCAGCAGACCCCCATCCTATTATATAGCCACCCCGGCACTGGTATACAGGCCCCTGTGCAGTGGTGTACAGGCCCCCCTCATGTGTCCCCCAGGCTGCGGCACCTGTTAAAATAACAAACCTTTCATACATCACCTTTCCGGCTCCTCTCCCGGCTTCTTCTTCTTGCTTGTGCCAGCTTCTAGTGCTGTGACCGGGCGCAGGAGATGACGTCATCAGCTGCACCCGGTCACATGACACTGGCACAAGCAGGAAGAAGCCGGGACCAGAGGAGCAGCGCCAAAAAGGTGATGTATGAAAGGTTTGTTATTCTAACAGGTGCCGTAGCCTGGGGGACACATAATGAGGGGGGCTGTGTACCACTGCTGGGGGCCAGTGTATTGCAATATGCACGGCATCCCCCCCCCGCTGCTGATAGACAGGGGGGATGCCGTGCATATTCATTACACTAATGAGGCGGCCCCAAGTGGCCGCCTGCAGCCCCCTACAGCCCCCCCCACCCACAGCAAATACACCGTGACTCGCGTATAAGCCGGGGGGGGACTTTTCAGCCCAATTTTTGGGCTGAAAAGCTCTGCTTATAGCGAGTATATACGGTACTTTACCCGGGTTTTCCCTTCTTGTATGTAACATGTTAAACTGCATAATTACCTCTATTTTATATCCTACTCTAGTGCACTGTTAAGTAATAACAATCCATATTAATGATTTATAAAATGTATTGGAACAAATCATATGAAAATGAAAAATCCTACAAATAATGTGACAGCATTTAGGTTCATATGACTGCTTAGCTTGACAGGGTAGGTGAGTCAATTTGGTAGATCTTATCCTAGCTCACTCTTAACACAACAGTACATTTCTTTTATTTAGTTTTTTTTCTTCAATGTAGTGGTGCTTTACATGCAAGCCCCACCTGCGGTCTCAATGGTCACCTTTTGCTGTTATCGGTTTCCAGTATCGCTCTAGCAATTTGTGGTCTGCTGGCTGCTCTAGAGTTACATGGAGTGCTCTGGAGGTCACTACTCAATAAGTCTTAAGAGCCTCATTGTGAGCTTGCGATCCAACTTCTGGCCAGTCAGAATTTATGGGCACAAGATGGAGCCACGAGGCCAGAGCAGAGTTGAGAAAAAAAGAAACCAGCCGAGGAGTATGACTGGGCAGAGGATTTGCATTTAAAGCACCCCTACATGGGTGCAATATAAAACCATGAGTTGCGCTTTCATAAAGACTGGTGTGCAAAATGGTAGCCATGGTGAGTTTGGGCTAAAGTGTTTACTTGTGGCTGTGTAATCGCTTTTATATAGCAAAGTTCCACAGCACTTTACATATCTGCATTGTTCCATATGATTATTTTTACATTACTTGGCCTTTATACTATAGTTGGGAAAACTAAACTGTGTTCTGTTTTTGAAACCAGGCGGTGGCGGTTATGGTGGTGGCCCTGGTTATGGCAACAGAGGTTATGGTGGTAGCCCAGGTTATGGAAACCAAGGAGGCGGATATGGTGGTGGCAGTGGCGGTGGATATGATGGCTACAACGATGGTGGAAACTTTGGTGGTGGCGGAGGAGGTGGTGGTAAGTAGTGTTTGCGCATATAAAACATTTAAATGGTATACAGCACAACAAATTGATAAATTATTCAAAATGTCCAGTTATGGATAAAGTAACTTGCAAAACTTTAAATATTCTACAATAAAAAATAAGCTTGTGTTCCAGTTTACATGAATTAATTTATTCTAGGAAACTACAATGACTTCGGCAACTATGGTGGCCAACAACAGTCAAGCTATGGCCCCATGAAGGGGGGCGGAGGAGGTGGCAGCTTCAGTGGAAGAAGCTCTGGAAGTGGTGGCAGTGGCCCCTATGGTGGTGTGTAACTTAAATCTTTTATAACACCATTTATAGCTGTTTATAGCTTTTTCATGTATCGTGTGATTAAAAAAATATTCCCTCTATAGGTGGCTATGGATCTGGTGGTGGTGGTGGTGGAAGTGGCGGCGGAGGCGGCTACGGAAGCCGGAGGTTTTGAGTCAACAACGGGAAAAGGTATCTTGAGATGGTTGCTATGTTGTGATAATGAATCACACTGGCTGCAGAAGCATTTGAATAATAATCTTCTTGTCCTATATCATTCAACAGGCTACAGTTCTTAGCAAGAGAGCGAGGAGTTGTCAGGAAAGCTGCAGGTTACTATGAGACAGTCGTCCATGTGCATTAGAGGAACTATAAAATCTACTACAGGAGCAGCGATGATCCATAGTCAGAAAAGTTACCGCAGCTTATACAGGAGGCATTTCTTGTTCAGGACTGTAATAGCCTCAGTTTGTAAGCAGTGCAGCTGATGATTAATGCAATGTAGTGTTGATTAGATGTACATTCCTGAGGTCTTTTTATCTGTTGTAGTTTGTTTCCCGTTACCCCATTACATCAGGTATACTGCCCTGTAAATTGTGCTAGTTATAGCAGGAATAAAGAATTGAGAAGATTTTAACCTTAAGATATCATGTAGTTCAGTGTTTCCTCGCCTAAAAGGGCAAAAGTTATTGCTCGACCTAAATAAACATGCTGTTTTTTTTTTTATTCACGAGTTAATGTCAGATTATTAAATTAGAGCTGTGTACCTGAAAGCCTTCAATGGTGCAAGCTTAACACTAGATCCCATGCTCTACAGGCAGTGGTATTTGAAATGTTAAAAACAGATTTGTTTTTGCTTTTTTTATTACATTGTTTTAGTGTTTTACATGGTTTACTTTTTTCTCAAGTTTTGATTGGGGTGGAGCTTTTCTGTGCTTTTAACATAACAAATACCACTTGTCCTCTTGGCACTGACCTGTGGCCTCATACCTTTTTTCTATAAAGCAGTCTTTTGTAGGTAACTTTATACTCTTACCAGTTGTAGTTATTTTGAGTGTACCTAAAATGACACTACAGAAGTTGCTGACAAAAGTATATAATGTGAACTGGGCTCGGCAGTGGCCCTTTTGTGAAACTTCTTTTTCTTTTTAAACATTATTTTAATTTTTTTTTTTTATTTAAACTATTTGCCAGGGTTATATAAACTTTGAAGTGATGGACGACAGGTCCTTTATTTGTATTATAAGTAAGCTCATTTGTATGTCCAACTTCCACACCAGCTCGAAACTTCTCCCATGTATGTTTTCTAATAAAACCAGCTTGTAACTGTAATCTTCCTCAATTATTTAGCACAGCATCCTTACATGGAAGACCAGCAATTTCCCCCCCACCCCTCTCATTTTCTGGACTAAAAGGCTGTAGTGCATCTTGAAATGTTCCATGTAGATGAGCTGCCTTTTTGAAATACATGGACATCAAATGTTGTCCCTGATTTTAAAGCAGGTTCTAACGCTGAGCCTTCATCTTTTCCAGCAGGTAAATGATTTATTCAGCCTTGTGCTGTTCACAGCCTCAAATGGAGTGGAGCTTTGCTTGTGGCTTTTAACTTGCTAAAAGCCACATTTAACGCAAATTTGTCACTTCAGTGAGGAAGTAGACGAACTCTAGTGCCAAAGTCCTAACCTAAGTCATAATTATCTCTTGATCAAGCTTTTTCATGACTTAGAATTTGTGCAAGCTCAGAGCCCCAATCTGCAGGTGCTGCTTTTCGGGGTGATAGCCCCTCATCAGTGCAGTGTGTGGGAATTCTGATCTTGCTGTATGACAAGGTAAAACTAGGTCTGGGGGGTGAATAGCTATTCTCCTTATGGAGCTCATTGTGCCAGCAGGCAGAGTGATGACCATAAGGAGAATAGCTATTCCCCCAGACTACATTTAACACATCATTTCACATGTACACACTTAGTATACGGTGTTGTAAAAGTTTTCTTAATGTTTTGATTGCACATTGCATTTTATCAACCCTAAAATTATATCTGTAAAAAGGCATACCTTTTTTTTTTTTTGTTTTTTACACCCTGACCTGGCATATCAGCAATGTAATATAGGCAAAGAAACCCTGAATCAATATCACTGACTGCAGCTCTTGCACAACCAAAGCATTTACAACCCCTGGCAAATATTTTAAAATCACCTGGCTCGGAGGATGTTCATTCAGTTTAATTTTGTAGAAAAAAAGCAGAGAACACACATTGCACAAAACTAAAGTTATTTCAGATGGCAATTCTTTGCCTTGACGAAACACTAAAAAAAAATCATGAAAAAAAAAAAATTCTAGCCAGTAACTGTTATTTGTAGACCAAGCAGGGGGAAAATTATGGAATCATGACAAACACTCATATACATTACTAGTATTTTGTTGCACCACCTCTGGCTTTTAGAACATCTTGCAGTCTCTGAGGCATGGACTTAATGAGTGACTAACAGTACTCATCATCCATCTGGCTCCAACTTTCTCTGACTGCAGTTGCCAGATCAGCTTGCAGGTTTTGGAGCCTTGTCATTGACCATTTTCTTTATGGTGGGTTTACACACACCAATTTATCTGGTTCAGAGATTGAACAATCTCTGGTTGCAGTGAAATCATGGATACATTGCTCCATGTTGTACACAGCCACAAAATGGAGCAATGTATCCATGATTTCACTGCAACCAGAGATTGGTTCAGATATTGAACAGATAAATTGGTGTGTAAACCCACCATTACTTCCACCAAAGATTTTCAATTGGATTGAGATCTGGACTATTTGCAGAACATGACATTCACCTTTTATGAATCTTCTTTCAAGAAATGTTTGTCTTTGCACTATGGCAGGATGCATTATTTTGATAAATGATTTCATCATCCCCAAACATCCTTTCAATTGTTGGGATAAGACAGTGTCCAAAATATCAATGTAAACTTGGCTGTCATTACATCTTCAATAAATGCTATCTCCCAGTGCGTTTACCTGAAATGCAGCCCCATATAATCAGTGACTAGAAACTTGCATGTTCTCTTCAGGCAGTAATCTTTAAAAATCTCACTGGAACGACACAAGTTCTAGCATCACCACCTTGCCCAATGCTGATTTGTGATTAATCACTGAATGTGACTTTCATCCAGTCATCCACAGTCCAGGATTGCTTTTCCTTAGCCCATTGTAACCTTGTTTTTTCCTGTTTAGATGTTAATGATGGCTTTTGTTTAGCTTTTCAGTATGTAAATCCCATTTCTCGTAGGAGGTTTCTCAGTTCGATCAGACATTGACTCCAGTTTCCTTCCACTTGTTCCTCAGTAATGTTCTGCATCTCTTGTTTTGGAGACATATTGCTTAAGTTTCCTGTCTTGACGCTTTGTCTTCATTGGTCCACCAGTTTGCTTGCCTCGAATACCTTCAATGATGTTTGTGTTTGGACCAGATTTTAGACACAGCTGACTGAACAACATCGTTTGCAACATTGCATGTTGATTTACCATCTTAAGAGTTTGATCCTCTTCTTTGTTTCAATTGACATCTCTCGTGTTGGAGACATGATTCATGTCAGTCCACTTGGTGCAACAGCTCTCCAAGGTATGATCACTCCTATTTAGGGCTCAGCCACTGGTGTGAAACTCTGACAACTGCGATGTAAGTAAAAATCGCATTGCAGTTGGACCAATGTTAATGTTCAAGAACACCTTTCCAAGTTGCTTTTTTATTTCCTTTTTTTTTATCCGTTTCACGGATGACGAGTCAGTAGCAACATGCTGACACAGTATGCGAGACTCTCCAATGCAAGTCTATGGGCCTGACAAAAAGGACGTACTGCACATGGACCATCTGAGTCGGATGTGATTTTTAATATGATAACATTCTGTAGCTCAGACAACTAAAAAAAAAAAAAATGCTCCTGTAAATGCTAATACAGTAAATTACTGCTGAGTAAATTAAAAAAAAAAGTGCACACTGACAACACACCGGAAGCCACACTGACCAAAAGTCAGATGACATACGTCTGACTTTCGGATCCGTCAATCGGACCGTTTTTGCACTCGCCAGTGTGTTTCCGCCCTTAGATGCGGACTAATGAGCAGATCTTATTTGATGCAGATGTTAGTTTTGGGAATGAAAATTTACAGGGTGTTTCCATAATTTTTTTTTCCCCCCTGCTTGTTCTACAAAAGTAACTTACTGGCTAGCACTTTCAAGACTTCTTTTAGGCTGGCTTCACATTAGCATTCGCCGCTGCGTATTGCGGCAGGTGAACGCGAGCAGACCGCAAGCACCGCCCATCCTAATGTTTAACATGGGGACGCACGGTATATGTGGCTGGGTGCGGATGGCCAGGTGTTCCCAGTGCCCTCCATGTGTGATTTGTAAGTATGCTGAGGCTTGCATACAAATATTCCCGGTCGCACAGAATCTGTAACATGTTGCAGATTCGGTGCAGAGGCAACTGTATGATTTGTACACAAGCCTCTGCATGTGTATAAATCACCCATGGGGGGGCAATGGGAACGCATGGCCATCCGCACCTGACCGCATACACCATGAGTCACCATGTTAAACATGGGGGGGGTGCTTGCGGTCATTTCGCGTTCGCCTGCCGCAATACGCAGTGTTGGCGAACACTAATGTGAAGTCAGCCCTAGTGTTTCTTCAATGCAGAGAGTTGCCATTTGCAATGACTACAGTTTTGAGCCATGCCTGTGATATGCTTTTTTTTTTTTTATTTTTTTTTTTCTTTTCTTCCCCTTCCCCCTCCCCTCCTTCCCCAGAAAATTAAACTGGATGGACATCCTCTGACCCAGGAGAGTCAATTTTTGCCAGGGGTTGTAGATTCATGAACAAGGCAGAGCTGAGGGCTGCTCCCACACCAGGCTCTTGAGCTTGTGCATACAGTGAGGTGGCAATCACTGCAAGGGGCATGTTGGACTGCCACTTACTTGGACAAAGTAGTCTAGTATTGCTAATCACGTGCTAATAGTTTTTAGTTCAAGTAAACCATGGCACACGAGAAGCAGTTGCTTTATTAACCCTTAACATCATACTGTCCAAAGCTTGGAGAAAGAACATGCTGACAGATTACCTTTAAAAATGTTGTAACCGTAGGTCTTAAGTTTGTTTTCTTATCACTTTCTAAACGATCCCATATCTAGAATGTTAATTTAAAAGCTCCACTCCAGATTACACCACATTAGTGTTGCTGTAAATCTACAAATTCATCTCAATTAACTTTCACCCAAAAGTTTATTTTAGTGACTTAATGCATAGTGAAACACAAGCCATTAGACATGGTGAACTTTTTCAAGAGTGTGTGTTTAATGTTGATGATTATGAATTGGAGCCAATGAAAACCCAAGTCACAATCTCCAAATTAGAATAATTGCCACAACACCTGCAAAGGCTTAAGCATTTAAAAATGGTCCCTTGGTCTGGTTTAGTAGGCTATACAATCATGGGGAAGACTGAATTGACGATGTCCAGAAGGCAGTCACTGCCACTCCACAAGGGGGGTAGCCACAAAAAGTCATTGTTAAAGAAGCTGGCTGTCCAATTTGCTATATACAAGCCTATTAATGGAAAGTTGAGTAGAAGGAAAATGTGTGGTAGAAAAAGGTGCAAGAGCAACATGGATAACCACAGCCTTAAATAGATTAAGGAAAAGCCATTCATAAACTTGAGGAAATTCAGAGTGGATGCTGCTGGAGTTTGCTTCATGACACGCACATATCCAGGACATGGGCTACAACTGTCAGATCCCTTCTGTCAAGCCACTCATGATCAATACACAACGCAAGAAAAGTTTTACCTGGTCCAAGGAGTTTTCAGATGAATACATTTTTGCATTTCATTTGGAAATAAAGGTCTGGAGGGAGAGGCCACAATCCAAGCTGCTTGGGGTGTAGTGTGACTTTTCCACAGTCGGTGATGGTTTGGGGAGCCATGTCATTTGCTGGTGTAGGTGCCCTGTGCTGTATCAAGACCAAAGTCAGTGCTGTCATCTACCAGGAAATTTTAGAACATTTAATGCTACCCTCTGCCCACCAGCTTTTTGGAGATGGAGATTTGATTTTTTCCAGCAGGACGGGGCACCTGTCCACTGCCAAAAGTACCAATACCTGTTTTTTAATAACCACAGTATCGCTGTGCTTGATTGGCCAGCAAACTCGCCTGACCTAAACCACATAGCAAATCCATGGGGTATTGTCAAAGAGGAAGAAGAAACACCAGACCCAACTGCTATCAAAGCAATATGGCACTCCAGAACACCTCAGCAGTGCCCCAGGCTGATCGCCCCTGCCACGCCGCATTGATGAAGTAATTCATGCAAAAGGAGCCCGACCAAGTATTGAATGCACTTACTGTACATTTCATTAGCTCAACATTTGAGGTTTAAAAATAATTTTTCCCACTTGATCTTATATTCCAATTTTCTGAGATAATGAATGTTGTTTTCATTGGCTGTAAGCCATAATCATCATCATTTACAGAAATGTACTTGAAATAGATCACTCTGTAATGACTGTATATTTGTGTTTTACTTTATGTATTGAATTACTGCAATATTAACTTTTTGATATTCTAATTTATTGAGATGTACTTGTAAGTTCCCTTCCTGATACTCTCCTAGACGCATTCAACCTTTTCAAGTGTCTGTCTGCGGTGAAAAGTGGCCTGGCAGCTGCTCTAGTGTTTCATAGGATCACAACTCAATGCATCTGTATAGGAGCCTTGTTCTGGCTCTCATAGGCTGGCTTCACACTTGCAGATGCATCTGCAGCGTTTTGCAGATGCATCTGCAAGTATCAGCATGCAGACCACGGCCGTGGTGTGAATGCTCTCATTGATTCCTATATGTGAGCCGTAAGCAGGCGTATGCCTGCTTACAGATCACACTCTCCCGCCCGCACTATGACGCGAGATGTTGCGTCCAAGGTGCGGGGGGGAGTGTGTGATCTGTCAGCAGGCATACGCCTGCTTACGGCTCACATATAGGAATCAATGAGAGCATTCAGACCGCGGTGCGCCCTATTATAAACATAGGGACCGCGGTCTGCATGCTGATACTTGCAGATGCATCTGCAAAACGCTGCAGATGCATCTGCAAGTGTGAAGGCAGCCATAGAGATGCATTTGGAGCTTGTGACATTAGGTTTTGAAAGGCCAAAAGATATGAGCTTTAGATGACAACATGGGTTCGGAGCGGCATCGGGTAAAGTATGAAAACTTTGAGAGGTGAGTATATGATGTGGGGTGCAGGACTTGTGTTTAAAACATCACTGCAAAAAGCTGTTTCTAATCTTTTTAACATCAAATTCAGTTTAAATTGTCAAGTTTGACAGATCTTTAAAGTGGAATTGTACTAATTACCATGGATTGTGGTCTTTTATCCTGGTCGATGTTTAGGTTTTAATAACTTTTTTTGTAAAAAGCAATGGCTGTAAATTTGAGACCTATTAGTTTACCAAAAATTACAACTGTTAAAATGATGCACCATTTTTTTTTTTTTTTTTGCATAACTCTTAAGGCCTTGGTGTGTATTGTTGCTGTTGTCATGTCTTGTGTTGATTACTTCTTTACTGCTGGCTCGTTTGCTCTTATTTTTTGTGGTACTTTCAAGACTAAAAACTGGAAACATTACATTGGCGTTTTGTCGAAAGCATATAGATGACTGATAGAACTACTTGGTGCTTAACATCAACTTAGACTGCAAGAATTGATTGAAATATTGTACTGGTTCCCTGCCACTTTGCTTAGGTGTGACCACATCATCTGGCATACTCTTATGTGCAGGTCTGTAAGTTTTTTTTAGAGGTTTACCAGAATGGATTAAATACAAAATGAGGAGATTCTGAAGTTTGAAGCAGAGGACGTGAAGTTAATATGCACACACGGACTGATGCCATGATACGACTGGTAAACTTATTACAAATCAGTCGTTGGAATGCCCGTTTACTTTGACTAAAGGGCCTGTTACATGCTTCAATGTCTCAGCGACCCGACCAGTGCTTGAATGTCGTTTATTGATCGCTAGTGAGGTGTTCATACGTACAGATATATTAAATGACGCAGCAACGATTCTGCAACAAGCAAACGATACTTGCAGTCATTTGGTCGCCTACGTGCTTCAGTTCTGAATAGGCGAAGTTGTAAACCAGATCGGTTGAAAGGTGTCACACACAACGACACTGCAGGTTGAACGGATGACAGATTTATGGACATGTTCATTAACCTACGATCAACTATAACTTATTGTTGGTCATATCTGTGTCGCACGCAACGACATTGCTGCACCACCCCAAAAACTGTGACGTACCAACGATGTTAACAATATCTTGGTGTGTAACAGCCCTTTTTAGCAAGCTATGCAGTGAGCAATCTACCTATACTAGGGTCTCTCCAAGCACACAGGCTGCATTATTCTCAGCCGTGAATCCTGATCTCAAGGATGATGCACTGCCAAAAACAATTTATCTTCTGGGCTGTACAAAGATCATTTCTAATGATGCACAGGCATTATTTGGTTGATCAGCAGCCTTGTTACATACACAGCAAAATGATCGTGAAACTAGCATTAAAGCTTGTTCACTACAATCACATGTAAATCCCCCTTTACACTCCCCTATAGGTCATAAGTTTCATTAAAAAAAGACCCTGTAAAGTCAATCAAGGGGGGATCCCCGCTTACCTCTCCCTTTGTGCACGGCAGACAATCTAAGGTATAGTCCACAAGTTGAGAGGTTCCAGCACCAGCTGGTTGATTCCAAAATCTTTATTTCACAATTTTAAAATCAAAGGTAAATGAGGCAAAACAATTCAGGCATATGACCCTATGGTCTTTATGAATAAAGAAATTAAAAATTTCAATACAAATTTTTGTAAATCATTCCTTAAGAGAAGGGTGATCCTTCTTTTGTTGAAATATATGACCCTATGGGTCTGAATAAGCGGACTGATTTAATCCTTGTCAGCGCCATTCCAGCAGTGTGTGCACTGTCTACCAGGATCGGGTAACAGATCACGTGATCCTAACTGCCAATCAGCGACTGCTTCATTCTGTTTTTGGTACATTTGAAGAACCATGGTGTAGAAAATATTTTTGCATGGTCTGATATACTATATTTCAGGCTTTGCTGATAAAATAAAAACAACAATTATGGACTTGTATTTAAGCCTCCTTCAGTTGTCCGTATCAAACGAATGTGAAAAAATTATACCTGTAATTGGTGTTTTTATTGCAGTGTCTGTTTTTAAACAATCTTCTGGAATAGCTAAATTACAAAGCAATACAAAATGCGTACAGCACATGGATGGCATCTATGTGCTGTACAAGTTTTTCAGAGACTGAACTTATTGGCCCTTGTCGTCTGTGCTCCCAAGGGGGAAAAACAAGACATTTGAGCAGCCCCATAAGTCTTTTAGTTGATGCATAAAATAAAAATTCCACACATGCTGGAAACAAAGCGTAAAGTAAGGCTTTAGACTAATGTTGGCCTTCGATATTGATGGGTTCAGATCACATCATAATGTGTTTAGGGACCTGAAGGACATTTGTTCAGTATTGGGCTTGATGAAAATTGTAAGTTTCTATTTTCTCGTTTTAGTATTGTGACGGATTTAACTCCATTAGGATTAATTAAAGTCTATTTTCTGTTTAACGTACTTTGACATTTTTAATGATGCAATCACTTTTTAAGATGTAATTATCATACAATTGTCCTTTTACTCGCAATGATGTTGGTGTGTATCTAAAGTGAAGGGGCTGAGCCTGCACCATCAGCTGTAGCACAAACTACAGAAATTAATTCCCTCAGATGCCATGGACATGACCACCTAGGCATTATGCACTGTTGTACAGATGTAGTGTAATGTGCATCTAATGGTTCCTACCAATAGCGGGACTTAAAGGGGGGTATGCCCATCTCCTAAGATCCTATGCTGATATATAGTGGGTGTAATAATGGCGAATACTTCCAATTAGGAATGTATAGTTCTAATTATCCATTGTCATTTTTTTTCATGTGCAGGGAATTACATCTTGGGTATCCGTGGTTACAACAACTTATATGGACAGTTGCAAGTGGTCATAACCATGGAAACCCTAACGGTCCCTATGTAGTCGTAACCATGGATACTAGAACTACATGGAGAATTATTCTACCTTTCTTAGGGTGCTTTCACATCTGCGTTTTTCGTAATTCGCGGCAGATGCGGTGAAAAAACCGCATCTGCCGCGTTTACCGCATAACCGTTCCACTTGCGGCGCGGTTGCGGTTTTTTCTATGCAATGTATAGGGGGACTTGCGGCAGATGCGGCAAGTGCGGTTTTGCACTTGCGGCAGGTGCGGCCGCGAAAAAAACCGCGGCTTGCTGCGGTTTTTTTCGCTGCCGCAAGTGCAAAACCGCACTTGCCGCATCTGCCGCAAGTCCCCCTATACATTGCATAGAAAAAACCGCAACCGCGCCGCAAGTGGAACGGTTATGCGGTAAACGCGGCAGATGCGGTTTTTTCACCGCATCTGCCGCGAATTACGAAAAACGCAGATGTGAAAGCACCCTTACTTGAGCGAGCAGGTATTTGTAATTTTCACCACCTACATATCAGGACAGTATCTTTGGAAGATGGAATTGCCCCTTTTTTAATATTTTGTTAAAGGCTCAATAGTGTTTGCCTAAAAACACGACATGCTTATTTGGGGGTGAAATAAACACATTGCTACACCCTAAAGGTGTGAATGATGTGCTAAATCCAAATTGTAATGTGCATAAGTCCAGATGCCCCTGTGAAAAGATTTTTACTTATTTCTCTCCCTAGCCCCCCCCCCCCCCCCTGTTTTTTAGTGCTGATTGAATATAAAAGCAGGCTCTGATTTTAGTAGGAAATCGGATCCCTGTAAAAGGACCTAAAGAAAATCACTTACTCTGGTCTCTTCCCAATTTACCTTTCTAGTTTATTGATTAATAAGAAATGGCATTACATGTCAACATGTGGCACAGTTGGAGTAACTGCTAATTATTTTCATGCACTATTGGAGCATATAATGTTGAAATACTTAGCAAATAGCTTAATCTTGGATGACTTAGTGTTGTGTGAGAGCCCACATACTATATGCAAAGAAAAATGGGGAACCCAAGGGTAAGGGGATAGGTTTCCTGCATTTGTCTGAAATGGTCCTATACTGTCTGCCCATTTTAAACTATGGTAAGACGTGGCACTTATACCATTTTCACACTAACGCCTCGAACCAGTGAAGAAGAGTTATGAAATCGAGCTTCTTCCTCTATCCCACATCTGAGAGACAGATGTAAAAGTTTACAAAATAAGTTATCCATTTTGATAGGATGAGTAACTGATTACTGGGTGTCTTGCCCTTGGGACCCTAAGCAATCTTGAGATGAGGGCTCTTGAAATCCTGTCTGATTTGGATCAGAGGTCAAAGCAATTCATTAAAGGGATCGTCCTGTTAAAACAAGTTACCTGTCGGCAAGATTGGGTATCTAATTGATGTGACTTGCCATAATTGTTGGGCTGTTTTGCAACCATGATTGAAAAAAAAAAAGAAATTCCCTGGTCTGACTGCGGCTCCTCTATTCCCTAGAGGGTTGGCAGAAAAAGCTGAGCAGAGCACTTGGCAGCCTCATTAGGGAGTGACTATAGCACAGGTTTAGCTTGTGCCCTGCTGCTCCTTTTTAATAAATGCTCTGTTTTGCCACGTTGTAAGGGTCCGGTCACTGTGCTCCAAACTGATCATAAGGGGATCATTGGACAACTATTTCAATTCGCTATGGGGCTGTGGAGCACTGTATTCATCCATCTTTTGCAGTTCCAAAAACAATGAAGGTGCATCCTCGACCTCTGCCCGATCATACACATGATGCGCTGAAAGATTGCTGTGGGTCCTGGCAGTCAGACCCTCAGAGTTAACTTATCCCCTATCCTATCAAAATGGTATTATATTAGTATAAACCCTTGTTAAAAGGAATGTCCCCTGGTTTTTAATACGTAATCCAAGCAGCATGATGTAGAGGTAGAGAGGTGACTGAGCTGTTTGAAGGTTTTTAGTCACTATCTGATATGATGCAGATCTACCAGTTCTCTGATGGTGGGTTTACACGTCGCGATATCGTATCCAATGACGCGGGAGCGCGCATTTTTGAGCGCGCTTTTCCCTGCATCGCATCGCTGGTTTACACAGTGCGATATCGGGATACAATGTCCCGACGATATGTACGCCCCCCCAACCCAGGAACGACCATTTAACATGGGAGTGAATGGGTGACGTGGCAGTACACATCGGAGTTGGGCTGTCACACAGCACGATCCGGCTCCAATCTCCATTCAATATCGGAGCATTGGAGAGCACGCTCATTCAATCACCGATATCGCATTGACATCGTTCCTGCATCGTATTGGACGTTCACACCATACAACGCAGGAACGATGTCGGCTCCAACGATCGAACCACGTGACTTTTCATTGAAATTGGACGCTGATATCGCAACGTGTAAACCCACCATAAATGCTGAGCCCTGTATAATCTCAGCCACATACTGATTGGCAGCTGCCTATGCACAGTGTGCACATCTGCCAATCAGTGCAGTGGACGAGCTCATCAATATGGAGTACTACTTGGCAGCAGGTTTCCTAGTCCCCTAGTGATCTAATAATCAGTGATTTTATTAAAACTGCAGTAAGCAGCCCAGAAAAAAATGATAAATCACTGGAATCTGATTGTTTATGCTGCTCTTAGTTTAGGTGACGACAAACCTGGTGATATTCTCGTTGGTGTTATAGTAGTGATTTGTGCTATTAGTTTAATAAGCATGACACTATATCAGTATAGCTTGTTGCCCAACTGCGGTCCAAGATGCATTGACGATATTTTTTGTACCCATCTGAGACGTGTTTTAAGAACTTGCACAAAAAAAACCCCATGGGATTGTAGGTTTCACATGATCACATTAATAGCATGTCCCTTTTATTTGTTCAGCTTTAGAGCACCGAGGGCGTACAATCTGCACCCCTGCTTATCGCCTGTTTAGAAAAGGCCGCACATGCCTGCAAAGTCTGCAGCCTCTTCAGTGTAAAGGTATCGTTACACGGCACGACATAATTAACTATGACGCTGATACGTCACAGGTTTGGAGGCATTCCAGCAACATCATTAGGACGTCGTTGCGTGTGACTGTGCCAAGTTGTAACGATCGTTGGGTCGCTGATCCCAGGTTTGAGAACGTTCTCAAACGAGACGATCTACGATCAGCCAACCTGGTATATCGTGGTGTCTGACACCGCAATAACTGTCGTTTACGACTTTGCCCATTCACAGAAATGAGCAGGGATCGTTCGCGGGCATTGCGATTGATACCCGCTCACAACATTGTTGGTGAGTTGTCACATGTATAAATATCGTGGACAACTCGCCAACTATATCTGCAACAACCGCGGTGCCCACGAGATCGTTGCGGACATCGTTCCAACGTTGTGCCGTGTAACGGTACCTTAAGGCTGCTTTCACATCTTGCTATTTTTTAAATTAGCAGCCGATTCGGCAGTTTTGCCACATCTGCAGCCTTGACAAGACACTTGTGGCAAGACTGGTTTGACTCCATGCATCCCCCTATGGGACTTGCGGTCATGTGTAGCAAGTGCAGATTTTGCAATTGCAGTTAAGTCAAACCACTCACTGCTAGTGGCGGTTTTTTTTTGTGTGTGTTTTTGGTGCAAGTGTCAAATTTGCCGGATTGTGGCAAAGCCCACACATGGCTGCAAGTCCCATAGGGAGTGCATTAGGTGAAACCTGGGTTTGCTGCGAGTGATCGGACATCTGGCAGATAAGGCAGAACTGCCGCAAATGCTGAGAAACGCTGATGTGTGTGCAAATCAGGCTGCATTATCTGCTCAGTGGTGGCAACTGGTAATGGTACTATGTACCTGGTATGTGGAAAGGCTGCGCGGGGTAAACATTGACAAGGCCGCAGGGCTGGCACTAGTCTCATCATAAAACAGCAGAGTGTTGTCCACCTCACCCTCCCACTTTCACCGATGTGGTATTGACGGCCATATCCGTAAGATGATTCATTTGCTCCTGGGAAAAACTTTCATAACCAACAAATTAAATCTTTCTTTTCACAGATGTATAATGTAATTTGGTCCATAGAATTTGGACTGCATCGTATGGTACTCTGTTATGCCAGTGTTTAATATGTAGAGCCTCGATTTACAAAAGTGCAGGGTTTTGTATTTCTAATAAATTTACAATTTAGATTTTTTTATTTTTAAATTGCTAAACATTAAAAAAAAAATTGAACTTTGAAAATGGCTGAACTCATGTTACAAGAACTAAATTTGATTATTTTACCACAGACCTTACAAATTGCACTTTAGTAAATCTAGGAGAAATCGTCCAGAATTTGGGACCAAATAAACACTTGAAGTTTTCATGGGCTTAAATATTGATATGTGCCACTTACTTCAACTTAATGGATGCTAAGCTGCAGTAGCAGTCGGCCATTAATGGTTAATATCGTGAGGATAATCAATATTTTAATCCCTGGAAAAATTTTTTTTAGATTCAACTGTGTTCCTTGTTAAATAGCTCGTGCCTTAACAAGGCCAAAATATTAGTTCACTGTTTGCAGTTAAGCATTATCTTGTGTACTAGAATATTCTAAGCTGTCCTGCTTTATAGACCAGTGGATTACTTGAGACCTTTCTAGCACAGCACCTCTTACCGCCTTTACGGTATGGACTCAGTCAGCATTATTAAAGGAGTTACAGCAGGAACAAGAGCTGCAAGTTTCCAAGAAGTGAATGCAGGAATTTACTATGCTGATAGTGAGGAGCTTCCCCAAGACTAGTGCAGCTGAAATAACGAAGACAGTCTAGGAAGAGTCCAACATCATTTGGAGCCTACTAGAATGATAGCTACTGTACGACAGGTGTGACAAAAAGCCAATAGGTCTAGCAGTGAGACCTGAAAGCGAGGGCCCTAAGAATAGGTAAGGTGTGCTTTCATTCTCTACCCCTATAGACTGCAGCCTGTGTTATTAGGTTGTAATTACTTCCCTTTTGTTTTGCAGGAGGTATGGAATAAATTGAACAGAAAACATGGTTTCGGTGAACTGGAACCTCATTATGAATGAGTAAGTATCTTGTTTTCTTTAAACTTTTTTTAGACATATTTTGTTACCACCAACATTTAGAGCCATAAAATAGCATCTTGGTGCATCTGCTTAGTGTTTGTCCTGTACATAATCTTCAGGGGACAAGTGGCTACTTGCCAGGGGACATTGTACTCCTGATGATTGACTGTTCCTTCCTAGCCAGTGGTACACCCATGTTCTTGTGCCTTTTGTTCTCTGATGCTACAAACATCAGATGAGTTCAGGGGCAGTGAAGCTAGCCACGTCTAGCTATCATCCTGTGATCTTTAGAACCGTTCTTGTAAAGAACTTCTAGACACTGGCTCCTAGCCTAGGAGACTGGCCACCACTGATGGATTGCAGAGGTGACCGGTAACTTTAAGAAATGAGCAACAAACTATCGAATAGGACTGTCGGCACCAGGGCTGTGGAGTTGGTAAGCCAAACCACCGACTCCCGATTCCTCAATTTCCCTGACCACGACTCCCTCATACATGACTCATGTTTAAGTGATAAATGTATTGTTGTACAATGTGAACATCCGGTTTTAATCATATATTAAAATGATCAAGATATTTAGAACATTTCATAACATTCGGCACATTCTGCATTGAACTACTGTACCCAATTTATTATATATTTTGGGAGTCGGCGTCCATTTTATACCAGCTCCAGTTCCTCCAAAATAGACTTGAACTCCATACAAAGTTCAAACCAAGTACAGAGGTTCGGCGAACCCATAGTGTCTAAACAATTTAAATTATACCTCACCTACTTGTTCTCTCTATCTCCATCCTCCCCTGCTTGACAGCTTTGGCTTCATGGACAAACAAGCAGATTTGAAGATGCATCTAAATGTTGCGCCCTGCAATGATGTACTGGGCACCTGTGCTAGGTTTGGTCATTGTTCTGTGTCCCTTTTTAAAAACCTCTGTTCTCCAACAGGATTTTTAATGAGTAAATTGCACCACGCTGCAAAACTAAACTATAATGCTTATGACTTGTGTGAAGTTCCAGGTAGCCAGTGTAAGTACAAGTGGTGTTTAAAGGGAATCGTCAGGTCAATTTAGGCTCCAAAGCTATGACTACCTATCCCTAACCATCCCTGTCTGCCCCAACTGTGTCCTATATTGGCTTTGCATAATGAGTTTGATACTCATATTTTCCAGTCACTGCAGCATCCAGTCTCCAGTGTGTGGAGACTGACTGGGCCTCCGTCTCCCCTCCTGGCTTTTGTTGGCTCGCCCTACTGGGTGTGATAAGATCTTCCCCTGGTGTGCTCCCGACTCCATTGGAAGGTCCTGCTTTTGTGTACGCTGCTCCTGCGGGTACGTGACTTCAGCATTTGCGCAGCCATCCTATTTAATTTTCCCACCTCTTTAATGTGCTTCTGCGCACTTCGCAGACATCCGAGCCACGCTTGTCCCTCCCCTTTTAGTGACGCACTCCGGATTTGCCGGTGACATTCGATCAGGCAGAAGCGTACACAAAAGCGGGACCTTCCAATGGACTTCAAACTGTCCTTAACTCTGCTGCCCGACTAATCCACCTCTCCTCTCACTATTCCTCCACTTTCTCCCCTCTGCAAATCTCTCCACTGGCTCCCAATTCACCAGCATATCCAATTCAAACTATTAACATTGACTTACAAAGCCGTCCACAATCTGTCCCCCATATATCTCTGAACTAATCTCCCGATATCATCCAACTTGTAATCTTCGATCCTCCTAAGACCTCCTTCTTTCCTCCACACTTGTACGTTCCTCATATAACCGCCTGCAAGACTTCGCCCGAGCATCCCCTATCCTCTGGAACTCTGACCCCATCACGTCCGACTGTCCCCCACACTCAGAACCTTCAAGCGGAACCTGAGAACCCATCTCTTCAGAACAGCCTTAAACCTGCAATGACCACGGAGCCGCCTCAACACCACTGGACCCGGTGCTCCACCACCACCGACCTGGCATTCCAGCAACACCAGAGCAGACCCAACCTACTGTCTCCCTCCCCATTGCCCTGTAGAATGTAAGCCTGCAAGGGCAGAGTCCTCGCTCCCCTCTGTATCAGTCTGTCACTTTGTTCATTGTATTTTTAACTTGTCTGTATATAACCCTTTCTCATGTACAGCACCATGGAATGAATGGTGCTCTATAAGTAAATTATAATAAATAATAATAAAGTTGGGAGCGCACCAGGGGAAGCTCTTCTAATGCCCACTAGGGTGTGGTAACAGAAGCCAGGAGGGGAGACGGATAACACCCAGTCAGTCTCCACACACCGGAGACTGGATGTTGCAGTGATGGGAAAATGTGAGTATCAAACTCCTTTTGCAAAGTCAATATAGGACACTTAGGGCAGACAAGGATGGTTAGGGATGTGCTTGGAAGCTGCAGGGACAGGTAATCATAGCTTTTGAGCCTAAATCGACCTGACAGGTTGCCTTTTAAAGTGATCCTATCGGGTCACCTAAGCCCTCTATCAGCAGGCACATATGCGGACCAAAATTCCCTGTCTCGTGAGATTCTACATATTCAAGCTTTAAAAAAAAAAAAAATTAAACTCCTTTTCCCTATGCTAATGAGGCCAGTGACTAGTTGTGAGAGCATTGGTTCACCTGCCTAGTCTGCTCTGTTTCCATGTTATACACCCACGTGGGGTATGACAATTACCAGCAGCCAATGTCACCTTGAGCTCTTGGAAATCTTGTGCAACTTCTGTATCTGGTGTACGTGTCCCTGCTTCAGAGGTGCAATGCACATGCTCAGAAGGTTCCTACACTTCAACTATGTGCAGTGTGGGGTGCAGGGGCGCAATATGGAAGCAGGTTAAGCAGTGATTGAACGTTCTTCGATTAGTCGCTGGACTACATTTTTCTTTAAACACTGGATTTGCAGAGTATCATGAGGCAGGGATGGTTGGGCAGGGAATTTTGGCCCACATGTGCCTGCTGATAGTTAAGAGGGCTTAGGGGACCTCACAGGTTCGTTTTAAAGAGAACTGGTTATTAGGAATATGCATATTAAAGTAATGGCATGACCATAATGCCATTAGACTATAATTGATTGAACAGATGCCTTCAGTAAATCTGTATCCTGGTTTAATCAGCATTTGGAGTTAGGATTTCCTAAGCGCTTAGTGCATTAGGGTGTGTCTGTGGGTTTAGTTTTCGGCTCTCCCTGGCCCCTCCGCCTGCCTCTGGTGTCTGTATTTTCCTCCTGGTTTAGTTTGCGCCATCCTAGTGGCTATTGAAATTCACTTTGCCGTACAGACACTGCGTAATTTTATGCAGCGCTTTAATAGGAAAAAACACCGGAATAAAAATAATTGACATGTCAATTATTTACGCAACAACCCCGGAGCTTTTTTCCCATAGGTGCAGGCGATGCTACATCTGATGCCACAGAGGGGAGGAAGAATCCTGGTTCCTCCTCCCCTCTGTCATGTGTGACCACCCCTATTTGATTTTGCAGTGTATTAATATATACTGCGAAATCAAAATTAAATAAAGCCAAATTTATTAAAAATTATAACGAATGAATACTTACCCTTTCCGCGCTAACTGGTAGACAGACAGCCACGGCCAGGTACAGAGCCACGGCCAGGTACAGAGCCACGGCCAGGTACAGAGCAACAAAACCTTGCCTGACGTCATTGATGACTTCTTGGGCGCCGATAGGCCGCTCGCGGTTATGTGATGTCATCACCCCCCTCTGACATCACTTTTTCCCTGGGCCGTAAAGTGTGCTGTGTGAAAAGCACTGCTTCTTTTTCTTGTGTTCTTTTGCACAGGTGCAAAATGCTGGTAAAAAACGCAGAAAAAGCGCTATGCGAAAACATAGCCTCATAATTAAAGGGAACCTGTCAGGTGGTTTATGCCCCTCCAGTTATCACTGTCTGTACCTGCAGCTTCATAATACCAGTCTAATCATCCCTGTCTGAGCTCATAGTGTAATGTGAAAGGTGAAGAAAAAAAAAAAGCATTTATACACTTAAATTTCCTTAGGTAATGAGGCAGGCAGTCCCCAGCTTGGAGGACGGGGACTGTTTGGCAGGTTAATAGTTAACATTTCAGCCTTGTGCTAGAACATGTTGGGAGACCTGATGTGATGTCATAACCATGTGACTACAATAGGCGGAGCTAAGTTCTCATAGAACATGTTTGCTGCCTTTGCTTCGCCCACTATGGTCACATGATCGTTACATCACACAGGTCCTTTAGCCATCCAAGTTAAGTGAGTTAACTATTATCCTGCCAGACAGTCCCCCTCCTCCAAGGTGGGGACTGAAATGTAAGTGTATACATTTTTTTTTTCCTTACATACATATGAGCTCAGACAAGGATGATTTGAATAGTATTATAAAGCTGCAGGTGCAGATAGTGATAGCTGGGGAGGCATAAACCACCTGACAGGTTCCCTTTAAATAACCAGGATGCAGATTTCTTCACTGAACGCATCTATTAATTTAGTATAACAGTGCCTTTATGGCATCCTCTTTATTTTAACCTGCATAATCCTGATAAAAAGTTCATTAAGTTGTTTGTCGTTGTTGCTTGGCTGCTGAAATGTTAAGGTAACTTTATGGGAGAAAATTAAAATTGTGTGTAGAACAAGAACGGTCATAGGCATTTACAGAGCCATCTTTACATGATAAAATACCTGTGACGTAGTTTACAACTTATCCTAGTGCCATTTTACACATTTCACATCAAGCTTATTTTTCTTGTTTTTGAATTGAAAAATTTCAGGATTCACAATACCTGGAAACATCTGCAGAAAACATCTGTAGTTGACCTTAAGCTAAACACTGGTGAGTGTAAAGGTCTAAGAATGGCCTAATAGACATCTTTACATTATGCTGTTTACATCCGCTGGTTTCCATGCCCAGATTACAGACAGCCATATTTTAGTTTGATAGTCATCGATCTTAACTACTTCTGGTACCTAATTCCCACCATACACTTAAAACTAAATTGTTTTAACCAGCTGAAGGCTGATGGTCTAGGGCAGGGGGTGGGCAAGTGCGGCCCACAGTCTACCTCCGGCCCTGTAGCTGCTCCTGTCCAGCTCTAGGACCAAGACAAAAGACTGAAACCAGTGGTCCATGGGCCACACTGCCATCCAACACATGCGTCCTGATATCAACGCTAGGCATCCTGAGGGTGCAGCTAGCGACTAACATAATGGCGGAGGATGGAGCATTCAGCTCAGTTTTCTGCTAATCCTCTTCTGTGACCTACAGCAGACACAATGACATGTTATTACGTCTGCTGTCAGTGCACTGGTGACCAAACCAGTATGCAGTGGGTGTGATGGAAGACAGTATGTGGTGGGTTCTTTGTATCTGACATACGTGGCTGTACATACAAGGATACTTGGGGGGCTCATAATGTGTAATAAAGAGGCTATGCGAAGGCTAACTGTATATAGGACTGTGTAGAGGTTAACCCCCAATGTAGTATGAGGCCTGAAATGGCCCCCTGCATACAGTATTATCTGGGGAGCATACTGCACTTAAAGGGCAATGTGAGGGTCATACTGTGTATAAGACTTTTGGAGGGCTCCTACACAATGAGCCCTCACATACCCTCTATACAGTAAGGAAGGTATGTGAGGGCTCATACTATGTGTATGTATGGACTGGTGGCTCATACTATAATATAGGGGGTGTTTGTGTGTGCTTACTATGTGAGGGCTGATACAGTACATAAAGGAGCGTTAAAGCAACTACGTTTGCTCCATATTAAGCGATACAATTAATAAACAATTATAGGTTGTTGATATTAAGCAGAATTAATTTCAGCCTATTGGTTCGACTTCCACAAGTTAGTCTCATGTGGCCCCTCAGGAAATTGCTCACCCCTGGTCTAGTATAAGGGGCATCCTGGCTGTCCCTAACAAATGATGTTGAAGGGAGAAGAGTTCATCCATTAGAATATTAATAATTGATCATTTGTTTTGCACCAAGATAAGCCGATGCTTCAATTGTGCCAGCAACTGTCTTACATAGTCCACACTGGAGTAATTATCTGAGCTGTGGATAGATGACTGTCGTGCAAATGATAAAGCTATTTAGAAAAAAAGTATATATTTTTTTTATTATATATTCGGGCCTCTAGGATGCATTCCCACACGACAGGTGCTGTGGCTTTTAACAGGGTTGCCCTGGCTATGTCACTGTTTTCCTTCACATTTGTTAGATCTTGCAGGGAATTCTCCAAAGCCACACGGCAATTATGGTGTGCCGCCATCTTGCAAGTGAAATGGCCATTTCCTTGTAAGATTAACTGATTGTCCGGGAAAACTATAAAACGACTACAAGTGCAGAAGTGATGCAATTAAAGAGCCTGTCACTTGCTCAAAAATCCAGTTGAATACATTGTAAAAATCCCTGAGCTCCCTGGAATCTGACACTTTTTTTTTTACTGTCACTCCATTGCAAAATATTGACATTGTGTACATATGTGCACATTTAGGATTTGGTGCAAAAATCTTTGCATCTCTTGGCAGGAAAAACACAGTTGCAAAAATGGTTGTTTTTGCCATGCATTTTTGTTGTAGATATTTCCTATTTGCCACTCACTAGAATGGGTGAAATCTACAGCTAAAATGCTGCAAAAATTGACATTTATTTCTGCAAATAGAAAACCCTCAAGTGCAAGAGACTTCAGGATTCTCCTGGACTTTGCTTGCGTCGGAATTCCCTTCAGGTTTTAAGACAAATCTGCACTCAAATATAGCCATAACTTCTTCTGTAGTGCTATATGGGAAATCTGCTTGCTGTTCAACTGAGTGTTTCTTTATATCAGAGGTTGAGAACTTCAGGAGAACATTGAGGACTTCAGGCCCAGAGGCTGCATGTGGCCCTCTATGACCTTTTTCTGCGGCTCTTGGGCAGATTCCTGGGGACTGGAGTGCTCAGGCTGGCAGACACGTTTTGCCAACTGAAATCCAGCTCCTCAGTGATTTCTATCCCTCAGTCTCGCTAGTAAGGTATGCATATAGTTTAGCCTATATCTATCTAGATAGATAAAAAGTAAGGAAAAGAATCGGCACATGAACTTCAAATAACGTGGTGGAAATGTCCTGTATGCAGTGCTCCACTGCAGCAAGTTAAAATATAAAAAAAAAAAAAAAGGCAGCACTCAATACTGCCGGATTAAAAGGTCCATAATGGAATAAGAATTGAGTGCTGCCTGTTTTTTGATATTTTATCTAGATCTATAGCCTATACCTAGCCTCTGCTGTGATGCCTAGGGCTCTATCAAACCAGAGAAGCAACATGAGCAATATTCCTATTATCACAGCCACGCCAAAGAGAAGCAGCCCCAGCCACCACAGTAGGGGTGAGTTGATTGTTTAGCCAAATATAACCTGGTAATTTTTAGGTTGATTATTTTGTATGGCCCCCAGCAGAAAACTGTTGCTCACCACTGCTGTATATTGGGTTCCCAAAAGCAACACATGTAAATATCTCTGCAATGGAGTGCCGCAGAATGAAGGGAGCACGAGGACCTTTGCAATGTATTTAACAAACAAAAAAAATATTTAAACATTTTTTTTTGAGCTAGGTAATGTAGAAAAGGTGCTGCTTGACTACTGAATATACACAGTCATGGTAAGGTTAATGAAACTGATTAAACAAAATGCTGCTTATTCAAAGTACAAAGCTGAAAGTACCAGGGGAGCCCACAAGTCCATTTACTCAAATCTAAAAGTGCCTCTTATAATTGTTTGGGATCTGCTCCTGGTATGGGAGTGGGGGACTTAAACTGCACTTGTGAGCAAGGATTTGCACATCATAAATACAACTTTTTTTATTTACACTCATTAAACAGCCATTGTCAGATCTAATGGTAATAAAATTGTACATCCCATCTAAGGCTGCCTTCACACTTGTGTTTGGAGCGCAGCGCACCAAACGCTTGCGCACATGCGTTCCTATGTTTAACATGGGAACGCATGTGGCTGCGTTTGGCCGCATTTGCATTCGGATGTGCATAATTTATGCACCCTCCGACCGCACTCCAAACGCAGCATGAAGCATTTTTCTGTGTTCGCGGCGCTTGTTCTTTCTGCAAGCGCACAAAAAATGCATGGATCTCAATGGATCCGCAGTGTCCTCCGCATGGCAGCGCAGGAGAATGCTGCGGATCTCATTGAAATCTGAGCCACAGCTGATCTCCCAGCGGGGAGAAACGGCTCATCTGACAGCTGTTTAAATCTCCCGCACTCGCTGACACTGAATAGGTGAGGTCAGCGCGGGACATTTGAAGCAGCGATCAGCTGTTTCATATCTCCTGCACTGATATCACCCTATTCGGTGTCAGTGCGGGAGATTTAAACAGCTGTCAGATCAGCTGTATCTCCCTGCTGACAACGGCGGGAGATCAGCTGTGCCGGGAGGAGATCTCTGCTGCTGATCGCCTCCTCCCAGCCCAGCCAGAGACAGCTGATTGGCTGCCCGGGCACCATACTAATGTGAACGCATGCGGAGATTCTCTGCTGCATTCACATTAGTATGGGCTGCGTTTGCGTCTGCATGCAGACACAAACGCAAGTGTTAAGGCAGCCGAAGATTGTGAAAGATTAGGTGCTTTGTGTACAATAAAAATAAATTAGAAGTGAAATGGTATTTAATTCTATTTTTCTATCGACAGGTTGAAGACTGGATTTAGCATATGGAAAGAGAAACTGAATATTGTCTCTGTATTCGGAGAAAGGGGATAAATAAATCTCCAGCTTCCAATGGATGAATCACAAATAAAAGTTTTTATACAATAGTAATATATTTTGCTGTCGTTTATTTTTCAGTTAATGAAACTAATACATGTGAATTTCCTTGTCATCCTACAGCACCACAGTTCGTTCTTTCTGGGCTGGAGGAAACTAAATTTACATGTAACAGACATATTTTTGTAATCTTGTTACTGCCACAAATCCTTGCCTGACTAGGCCTGATCACGTGAATGATCATCATCAAAAGAACATTGATTCGTTTTGGTGGTTAATCAGTTGGGTAGCTCTGAGAACCTCTTATGATGTGGATGCAGAAATAACTAGATTGCTTTATAGAAAATTTGCCTTTACAGGGAGATTGGTTCAGGCAGTATGACTGCAGCAGGTATGTTTAAAATGTCTCAGCATGTTAAGGTACCGTTACACACTGCAATGTTGAAACAATATCCCTAAAGATCTCATGGGTGTGCCGTCATTAGGGAATCATTTTGACATTGTTGGTGAGCTGTTACACATGTAGATATAGTGGATGACGCACCAACGATCAAGTGAGAAGCTATCGTTTGCACAACCCAGCGAACAATACTTGTTCGCTGATGTGAATGGGCGATGTCGTGAACGACATCGTTGTCGCGGTGTCACACTGAATGATACAGCAGGTTGACTGAGCGTGGATCATATGATTTGAGAACATGTTCTCAAATCTGCGATCAAAGATCTATCGTAGTCATATCGCGGTGTTACACGCAACGACGTCCTAACGATGTTTGACTCCAAACCCGTGACGTTTCAGCGATATTGTTCACGATCTCGTACTGTGTAACGGTACCTTTAGAGACATCTGGCATCAATCGTGCATTAACATCCATTGAAAAGACAGGTTCAAAGAGATCTGACTGGGACAGCTTCTCCCTGCCCCACTCCAGGTGATTGCCAGGTCTCTTATAGTTCCATCAGGGGAAAAAAAATCTATAACTCACTACAGTGATGCAAATACTTTTTTCTATAAAATTATTTATGTAAACGTGCAAAAACTAAAAATGTAACCATAGTGATCGAACAATAAAGCTGTGCTTGCTAGTGATGAGTGAGTAGTAAGATGTTCAGGTCTGAATAGCTCAAATACTTTAAACTATTTCAGTATTTGGATCTGAGCAAGGTCCGCATTGGATTTATTACTCGTTCAAAGTATTGTCAGACCTATACAGTGGGGGGGGGGGGGGGGATGAAGAAAGTATTTAGTCAGTCACCAATTTGTGTAAGTTTATCCACTTAAAAAGATGAGGCCTGTAATTGACATCATAGTTAGACCTCAACTGTGAGAACAAATCCTGAAAATTGTTGTCTGATTTAGAAAAGTTTTTCAAATTTTGGTAAAATAAGTATTTGATGACCTACAAACAAGTAAGGTTTCTGTCTCTCACAGACCTGTAACTTCATCTTTAACCCCTTCCCGACCTAATACGTAGGAGGACATCATGATCATGGGCCGGTAAGGGGTGTTTGATGTGAGCTCTGGCGCGGAGCTCACATCAAAGTCCCGACATCTCAGCTGATCATATCACCTGAGATGTCAGGGTAACAGTGCCGATCGGCGCTGTTAACCCTTTGGATCCAGTTGTCAATCACTGACAGCGGGGATAGTATCGCGGGATGGATCTCCGGCACTCACGTGACAGCCTGGGGTCCTGGCTAGACCCCCGAATGCTGTCACTGAGCACGACCTGCAGGATTAACTCCGAATCAGCCAATTTACCAATGAGCAAGGCATCCGGCTTCCAAACCTCCCATACCTGTCTGTCTCACCGCCTTACGAGATCTGTAACTATCCAGTGCACATCTCCAACTTGCAGGATCAGTCTGTCAGCAACATTGACCCATGGTTCTACCACCTCAACATGTGCAGAAAACACAGCTGCCATGTATTCTACGTATAGCAGTCTACCTCAATAGCCTTATGAGATCTTCCCCACCTGCCAGAGAACCTGTAATTCACATACCACATCCAGTCTGCAGCTCTAATTATGCCTGCTGCATTGAGACCTGTCTCATATTCCATAGCCATGTCAATCTGCCCCTTGGCACCATACAACTGACGAATAAAGTGGTTAGGAGGCTCCATCCTTCATCCCAAAGTCAGACTGTCCTCCATATCGGTTATCTAATTGTGGTATGTGGCCTCTGCCAACTGTCCTGCTGGTCAGAACTCAACCATTCAATTTATAAGCTGGTGTGCGGCACTTGCTTCTTAATCTAGGAAGGCCGGATTCCATGCTTGTACTCGGAAATAATATATACTTACTATACTATATATTTGCTACATGACCACAAGGTGACTTACGGCTCACACCTCATCCCATTAAACCTAAGCTTCTATCTACCGCACTGTGACACTTTTAGACTCACGGCTACATCATTAACACAGGATAGTCTGTGAATCTTCTGCTTCAGTGTCCATGTCTGTCTGTCGCCTCTTAACTCTTCTACAGAGCATTAACAAGTAAGCTGACCTCAACCAGAGCTCAGATCAACTACAGCAGATGCAAACCCTCTTCATGCAAGGTACAGTCGCAGACCCATCAAGGTTTCTGATGTCCATACATGAGGTAACAGCTTAATCTGGTGCTCCCCCTCCAGCCAAGCTGGATCCAGGCACTCCTTAGGGTATGTTGTACCTCCTTACTCATTCCTCTCACTCATTTTCACAGAAAACAGAGCACCCTGCTTAGCATCTAGTAGTTGCGCGGTCGCTATCACTGTTGGGGGCGGCCCTAAACTAGGACAATGCCTCCATGTCACCTGGGCCAGTCTGCCCCTGGTCTTACATAAACCATCATGGGGGCACCAGATCATAAGGTCTGAAGCAAAAACGTTATTCACCATTGCAGAGCACAATCTTCTCTATCATAGCTCGTCATTTGAAAGGCTCAGAAAATATAGTCGCAGATTTCTGGAGTTGACATACCCTAAGTCAGGGGGCATAGTCCCTAAATCTGGAAATTTTCAATCAACTCTGTATAAAATGGGGAGTGGCACAGATAGACCTTTTCACGACCGGGCAGAACCGTTAGGTAGACAGGTGTTTTTCACTAAATCCCAGAGAAAATCCGGAAGGTATAGATGCACTCCTGCAGGACTGGGAGTTCAGTCTTGCTTATGCCTTCCGTCCCCTTTTTCTGATCCTGCTCGTGTTAAAAAAGATCTGGGAAGATCGAGACCCAATTATTTAATTCGCTCCCTTTTGGCTGAAAAGGGCCTGGTTCACGCACCTGAGAATGTTGTCAGCCTCAGATCCATGGATTCTTCCTGAAATGCCCAATCTCCTGCCTCAAGGACCGATCTGTCGCCCTCAGGTGCACAGTCTACATCTCACGACGTTCTCCAAAAACCTAGTATCTACTCTGCTACCGAGTAGGAAAAGGGTTACATCTGTTAAATATTAACTCTGGCACAATTTCATTGAATTTTCAAGTCTTACTTTAACTTCTAAGCATCAACAGGTCCCACTATCAGAGGTACTAGAGTTCCTGCAAAAGGGGTTAGAAAAGGGCCTTTCCACAAGTACATTAAGGGTGCAGACATCTGCGTTAGGCGCCGTCTATGATAAGATTTCTGACCACCCCTGGGTCCATAGATTTATTAGGGCCTCTTTTGCTTCTAGAGCTTTAAATGGTCCTAAAATAGCTCTGTGGGACCTAAATTTAGTTTTGCGTGCGCTCACAAACTCCCCCCCGAACCTCTACCTTCCATTTCTATAAAAAATCTTACCCTCAAAACAGTGCTTCTAGTAGCCTACACCTCAGCCCGGCGGGTAAGCGAACTATAATCTGTCTCAATCCTCCGGTCACATCTATATTAGATGACCGGATCATTTTAAAGCCAGACCCCACTTTTTTACCGAAAGTAAATTCCATAGAACCCAGGAAATAGTTCTACCATCTTTTTGCAATAATCCACAGTCTCGGAGAGAGTTATTGTTTTATACTCAGGATGTAAGGCGATGTGTTTTGGAAAACTTTGAGAAGTCTAGTTCTTGGCATAAATCCTCAACTATGTTTATGCTGTTTCAGGGACCAAATAAGGGGACTATAGCTACAAAATCTACTATAGCCAGGGAGACTAAAATGGCCATTAACCTAGCTTACACTGTGTGCAGAATTATTAGGCAAATGAGTATTTTGATCACGATGCTTTTTATACATGTTGTCTTACTCCAAGCTGTATAGGCTTGAGAGCCAACTACCAATTAAGTAAATTGGGTGATGTGCATCTCTGTACTGAGGAGGGGTGTGGTGTAATGACATCCACACCCTATATAAGGTGTGTTTTAATTATTAGGCAAATGCTTTTACTTAGGCAAAATGGGTCAGAAGAGAGATTTGATGGGCTCTAAAAAGTCCAAAATTGTGAGATGTCTTGCAGAGGGATGCAGCAGTCTTGAAATTGTACGGTGATCGCGCTTCAAAAGTTTGTCAATCAAGCGTTTCATGGCAAATAGCCAACAGGGTCACAAGAAGCGTATTGGGCAAAAAAGGCGCAAAATATCTGCCCATGAATTGAGGAAAATCAAGCATGAAGCTGCCAAGATGCCATTTCCACCAGTTTTGCCATATTTCAGAGCTGCAACGTTACTGGAGTATCAAAAAGCACAAGGTGTGATATACTCAGGGACATGACCAAGGTAAGAAAGGCAGAAAAATTACCACATTTGAACAAGAAACATAAGATAAAACGTCAAGACTGGGCCAAGAAATATCTTAAAGGCCACTTCACACGCTAGGATATCATTAACGATATCGTTGAAACGTCACGGATTTGTGATCGTTCAAACGATATAGTTAGTGTGTCGCGTGTAAACGAACGATGTAGGAAGGAAAAAAATTGTTGGAACGTTTATCCAAAATTTGAGATCCAGACCTCAAATCTATCATTCGTCCTCCAATTAACGTCTTGGGAAGCAGTAACATCGTTCAGTATGAAACCTTTTTGAACAATGTCATTCATATTTCTCCTAGTCCTGCCGCTTTGTAAAATAGTTCTCCAAATAGCTGGAGCGTTGCCAAATTTAAGATCGTTAACGATATCCTTGCGTGTGACAACGCACCAACGATGTCTGAAGGATCGTGGTCACGTGACATAGCCAACGATCTCGTTCACCTATATCGTAGCATGTGAAGCGGCCTCAAGACTGATTTTTCAAAGGTTTTATGGACTGATGAAATGAGAGTGACTCTTGATGGGCCAGAGACTGGATTAGTAAAGGGTAGAGAGCTCCACTCCGACGCCAGCAAGGTGGAGGTGGGGTACTGGTATGGGCTGGTATCATCTAAGATGAACTTGTGGAACCTTTTCGGGTTGAGGATGGAGTGAAGCTCAACTCCCGGACCTACTACCAGTTTCTGGAAGACAACTTCTTCAAGCAGTGGTACAGGAAGAAGTCGGTATCGTCCAAGAAAAACATGATTTTCATGCAGCACAATGCTCCATCACATGCATCCAACTACTCCACAGCGTGGCTGGCCAGGAAGGGAAAACAGTAGACCTCTCAGAACAGTGTCTGGGAGGCTGTGGTGGCTGCTGCACGCAATGTTGATCGTAAACAGATAAAGTAACTAACAGAATCTATGGATGGAGGCTGTTGAGTGTCATCATAAAGAAAGGTGGCTATATTGGTCACATTTTTGGGGGGGTTTTGTTTTTGCATGTCAGAAATGTTTTTTTCTAAATTTTGTGCAGTTATATTGGTTTACCTGGTGAAAATAAACAAGTCAGATGGGAATATATTTGGTTTTTATTAAGTTGCCTAATAATTCTGCACAGTAATAGTTACCTGCACAAACAGATCCTCCTAAGATAGCCAAATCTAAAAAAACTTCAAAAAATATTAAGGCCCTTTCACATCTGTGCGTTTGCTGCGTTTTGCTTCATTTGCGTTTTTATGCGTTTTTTACCGCAAAAACGCATCAAAACGCATGCGTTTTTGTCCCATTGATTTTAATGGGAACGTATGCAAAAACGCATGTCAAAACGCATGTGAATTTGGGAAAACGCAAAACGCATGCGTTTTTGCAAACAGCTCAAAACGTGGCAAACAACGTTTTGGGCTGCGTTTGCAAAAAACGCATGCGTTTTGCGTTTTTTGCAAACGCACATGCGTTTTGACATGCGTTTTTGCATGCGTTTTTCATGCGTTCCATTAAAATCAATGGGGACAAAAACGCATGCGTTTTGATGCGTTTTTGCGGTAAAAACGCATAAAAAACGCAGCAAACGCATAGATGTGAAAGGGGCCTAAGCTTTGATATTTTGAGTTGATTGAGAACATAGTTGTTGATCAATAATAAAAATAATCCTCTAAAATACAACTTGCCTAATAATTCTACACACAGTGTATTTATCTTCCAGTCAGGATCCCCCTCAAGTAATTAGGGCTCATTCCACTACAGCAATGGCCACCTCTTGGGCTGAAAGGGCCAATGCATCTTTAGAACAGATCTGTAAGGCAGAAGTCTGGTCATCTACCTCTACTTTATTCCGACACTATCGGTTGGACCTTGGGTATTCTTCACTATCTTTTGGGAGATAGGTGCTTTTGGCAGTGGTCCCACCCTAGAGCTGTATTATGTTTTAATCTCTCACGTATGGTGCTGTGACGGTGAGAGGGAAAGATTATTATTTCTTACGGTAATTTGATTTTCCGGAAACATGACAGCACCGTGCTAATTCCCTCCCTTTTTTCTTGCTTCACGAGTTATAATTTTGAGCTCTTTTATAGTACGTTGTATTGTATATGTGTACTAACATGGCAGCTACCTCAGATACTCTGAAAACACACTGGGGGCTGGAGAGAGGGGCCACCCCTTTTATTTTTAGTAGGTTTCCTGTTCTTGGGCGGATCCTCCTCTCTCATGTATGGTGCGGTCCTGGTTCCGGAAAATCAAATTACCGGTAAGTAATCATCATCTTTTTCTACTGTTGTCTTTTCAGGTGCCTATTAAAGTTTGAATGACCACCTCTTTTGTACCAGATACTGCCCTAAAGAAGCCACACAAAGTCCAGAGCATCTCTGCTGCCTTATTAGTGTGTAGATCTGTAGGGAGGGGGAGGATCTGAATCATATATTTTGTAGCTTTAGAGGGAAACTCCAATGTAAGTGCTCAGTGGAGAGCACAGGATAAATGTGAACTCAACCAAGATGTTCTGTACCCCAAAATACCAGCAATAAAAGTTACCCACAAAAACATACTATGTTTCATCATCTGCTGACTGAAAGATATGGACTCCAACATTACTGGTAGCACAAAGGCTCTGGAAAAGTGCTATTGCTTCCCCAGAAAGAAATGCAGCAAATTATGCACTCTCAAACAAATCAGGGGGCATTTGGATTTGGATGATTTACAGTTGTGGCCAAAAGTATTGACACCCTTGCAATTCTGTCAGATTATACTCAGCTTCTTCCTGAAAATGATTTCAATCACATTCTTTGGTATTATTATCTTCATTTAATTTGTCTTCAATGAAAAAACACAAAAGAGAATGAAGCAAAAAGCAAAACATTGATCATTTCACACAAAACTCCAAAAATAGGCTGAGGGTGCCAATACTTTTGTCTGGCCCAATACTTGGTTGCACAACCTTTAGCCAAAATAACTGCGATCAACCTCTTCCGGTAACCATCAATGATTTACTTACAATGCTCTGCTAGAATTATAGACCATTCTTCATTGGCAAACTGCTCCAGGTCCCTGATATATGAAGGGTGCCTTCTCCAAACTGCCATTTTTAGATCTCTCCACAGGTGTTCTATGGGATTCAGATCTGGACTCATTGCTGGCCACCTTAGAAGTCTCCAGTGCTTTCTCTCAAACCATTTTCTAGTGCTTTTTGAAGTGTGTTTTGGGTCATTGTCCTGCTGGAAGACCCATGACCTCTGAGGGAGACGCAGCTTTCTCACACTAGGCCCTACATTATGCTGCAAAATTTGTTGGTAGTCTTCAGACTTCATAATGCCATGCACACTGTCAAGCAGTCCAGTGCCAGAAGCAGCAAAGCAACCCCAAAACATCAGGGAACCTCCGCCATGTTTGACTGTAGGGACAGTGTTCTTTTCTTTGAATGCCTCTTTTTTTCCTCCTGTAAACTCTATGTTGATGCCTTTGCCCAAAAAGCTCTACTTTTGTCTCATCTGACCAGAGAGCATTCTTCCAAAACGGTTTAGGCTTTCTCAGGTAAGTTTTGGCAAACTCCAACCTGGCTTTATGTCTCGGGGTAAGAAGTGGGGTCTTCCTGGGTATCCTACCGTACAGTCCCTTTTCATTCAGACACCAACGGATAGTACAGGTTGACACTGTTGTACCTCGGACTGCAGGGCAGTTTGAGCTTGTTTGGATGTTAGTCGAGGTTCTTTATCCACCGTCCGCACAATCTTGCATTGAAATCGCTCGTCAATTTTTCTTTTCCGTCCACATCTAGGGAGGTTAGCCACAGTGCCATGGGCTTTAAACTTCTTGATGACACTGCGCACGGTAGAGACAGGAACATTCAGGTCTTTGGAGATGGACTTGTAGCCTTGAGATTGCTCATGCTTCCTCACAATTTGGTTTCTCAAGTCCTCAGACAGTTCTTTGGTCTTCTTTTGGTTTTCTCCATGCTCAATGTGGTACACACAAGGACACAGGACAGAGGTTGAGTCCACTTTAATCCATGTCAACTGGCTGCAAGTGTGATTTAGTTATTGCCAACACCTGTTAGGTGCCACAGGTAAGTTACAGGTGCTGTTAATTACACAAATTAGAGAAGCATCACATGATTTTTCTAACAGTCCCAATACTTTTGTCCACCCCCTTTTATATGTTTGGTGTGGAATCATATCCAATTTGGCTTTAGGACAATTCTTTTTGTGTTTTTTCATTGAAGACAAATTAAATGAAGATAAAAATACCAAAGAATTTGTGATTGCAATCATTTTCAGGAAGAAACTGAGTATTATCTGACAGGATTGCAGGGGTGTCAATACTTTTGGCCACAACTGTATTTAAGATTAGTGTATTTTGTAAAAAAAAGGGTCACTTACTCTTATGTGGGATTCTGCTGTCCTGACACCTCCGTGGTTTTGCCAATGTGACATGACTGGAATAGTTTGCAGTTACCATATATGAACTCTAAAGGCCCCGTTACATGGGGCAACATTGCCGGCAACTGAGGGGCGTGGCCAAGTTGCGGCGACATCGCTGGAGAGTTGCCCTGTATAACAGGGTGATCTCAACGGCGATAGTTGCTTCTGTAACATCGCTTGGTTTCCCAACAATATTGTGAAACCAGCCGATGTTGCTCAGGCGATGTGCCTGCATCGCCCCATCTGATGCAACAACATCCCCCATAGACTCCCATGTTAAGGATCGCTGCCAGGGTTGAGTTTAACCCTGGTAGCGAGTTACTAGCAAAATCGCTGATGAGTTCCCGGCGATGTCTCCTCGTCTAACAGCACATCAGTGATGTTGGAGAGCGGCCAAAAACGTGCAGTTGCCGGCGATGTTGCCCCGTGTAACGGGGCCTTAATATGCCGCTCCTTCCCTTCTGAGCTTTTTACTATGCCTGAGAAGTAGTTTCTGACCACATATTTCCGTAATTGGGAGAAATGTGTAACACATTTTGTGGTCCATTTTCCCCTGTTACCTAGAGAAAATTAAAAATTTGAGCCTTTAGCATTGTTTTGGTTAAAACATTATTTCATTTTTATGACCCAAAACTAACATTCTAAGAAGCACCAAACGAGTTAAAGATGCTCACCATACCAATAGATTTGAGTGGGGTAGCTTCAAAAATTAGGTCACTTGTGATTTCTGCAGTTTTGGAACCTTTGCAACATGGCGTTCACAATCTATTCCAGACAATTTTGCACCCCAAAAATCAAATGGTGCTCATTTCCTTCTGAGTCCAGCCATGTGCCCAAACAAAAAAGTTTGACAACTTATGAGGGTATTCCTGTACGCAGGAGAAAATGGACCACAAAATTTAATGTGCAATTTCCCTTCTGTTACCCTTGGGAAAATGAAAAATTGGGAGCAAAACCATTTTTTGGGAAAGTAATTTTTAATATTTACCGACCAATGTTTTCAAACTCTGTGAAGCACTTGGGAGTACAAGATGTTCACTACGCCTCTAAATATATTCTCCAAGGAGTGTAGTTTCCAAAATATAGGGTCACTTATGTGGGTAACTGTTTAGGCACATCATGGTCTCTGCAAATATGACATGAAGTTGGTTAACTATTAATTGACATGGCGTCGCTATTGATTCCAGACAATTTTGCATTCCAAAAATCAAATGGCTCTTCCCTCTGGACCCTGGTGTGCACCAAACAGTAGTTTCCCATCACATATGAAGTATCCGCGTACTCAGAGAAATTGCACAACTAATTGCATTGTCTATTTTCTCCTGTTACTCTTGTGAAAATGCAAAATTTGGGGCTAAAGCAACATTTTTGTGGGAAAAACCAAAAGTAGATTTTTTTTTTTTTCCTCCACCTTGTTTTCATTCCTGTGATGCCCACAACAGGTTAATAAACTTCGTATGTGGTTTTGCGCACTTTGAAGGGTGCCGTTTTGAAAAAGGTGTCAATGTAGGGTATTACTTAGGGTCCTCAAATTCTCTTCAAATGTGATGTGTCCCTTAAAAAAAATTGGTTTTGTCAATTTAGTTGGAAAAATGAGAAATTGCTGAAACTCTAACCATTCTAACTCGATAAAAAATTGTTTTAAAAATGGTTCCGATGTAAACGTTAACTATTGTGTGATATACAGTAATGGTCAAAATAATTGCAGTCCAGTACGACTAACCAGATTATTCACTGTTTTTGGTTGGGAGGGGATTCAAAATAATAGCAGTGTGGAGTTCAATAAGTGAGGTCAATCATTCTGTTAAGAAACAGGTGTGATTTAGGTAGCCCTTATTTAAGGGTGAAGCCAGCACATGTTGTACATGCCTTTCTCCTTAAAAGCCCAAGAAATTTGGGTTGTTCGAGACATTGTTCAGAAGAACAGCGTACCTTGATTAAAATGTTGCTTAGAGAGGGTAAAACTTATAAAGAAGTGCAGACATGATAGGCTGTTCAGCTAAAATGATCAATGCTTTAAAATGGAAAGCAAAACAAGAGAGACGTGGAAGAAAACGGAAGACTACCATTCAAATGGATTGAATAATAGTCAGAATGGGAAAGGCTCAGCCAATGATCAGCTCCAGGATGATCAAAGACAGTCTCATGTTACCTGTGGTGACTGACGAAGACACCTGTGTGAAGCTAATCTATTAGCAAGAAGTCCCCGCAAAGTCGGCTGTTATTATAAAAAAACACACAATTCAATTTGCCAAAGAAAATATAAATGTCCTAAAGAGAAAGATACATTTTATGGACTGAGGAAAGTAAAATGAGTTTTGGGTCCAAGGGCCACAGATAGTTCATCAGGTGACCAAACTCTGAATTCAAGCCACAGTACACTATGAAGATGGTGAAGCATGGTGGTGCAAGCATCATGATACAGGCATGTTTCTCTTACAGAGCCTATTTACCACATACCAGGGATCATGGACCAGTTTCATATACTTGAAGAGGTCGTTGCCTTACAGTGAAGTGGAAATGCCCTTGAAATTGGTGTTTCAAACAAGACAATGATCCTAAACACATCCGTAAATAAAGTCAGTAAACAAGGTTCCGGGCACCACATTACAGAAGCCCTTACTGCCTTCAAGCAAGCGCCGCTGGCTGGATGGGACTGGACAATGGAGGTGCTCACCCTGCATAGAGCACAAAAGAAGGTATCCATAAACTTCAGAGTAAAAACAGGGAGGCACTCACTGGGTAAACCAACTTCTTTATTTACTAATACCCAAAAGATCCGGAGACATCATGTGTCAGTGATGCAGGGGGAGGATAGTGCAGGAGGCACAGGACTAGAGCACCGTTTCGCACCTGTCTGGTGCTTCCAGGGGTCACTACAAATGGTGTCATGAACGTCCTTAAGTACAGGTAAGGAAGGGAAGCATCATTAAAAGCAACATTAACATACATCATACATAAATGCAATGAACAAAAGAAAAACAAGCAAAAATTAAGAATGGCCCTATATCGGAGAAAAAAAAAAAGAAAACGGGTTAGTAGTTGCCAAACAGCAATTACAAAAAAAACCAGCCAAGTCAATTCTGTGGTTTAAACCCTCACTCTTTGGGCCCTCATCTGCATTATCCACCTAGACTCACATCTAAGTAGATTTTTATGCAAATTACCGCCCAAAGCCGGAAGGAAACAACCTTTCCAATCGGCAAAGATAAGGACTCCAGGTTGCCCTCATGGCACTCCCTTATATGTTTGGTCAAACAGGATGAGCCCTTCCCAGAGGCTATAGACTTGAAATGCTCTTTAAATGGAAGTACAGCGGCCTTATAGTTTTGCCTATGTGGTACAGGCCACAGGACAGAAGATGATATACACAACAAATTTGTCCTACATCTACAAGATAGAAACTGTACAGCATGGCTTACACACTTCTTGATTGTTCTTTCTATTTACTCTGTATTGCTGTATAGTTTTGTATGTTTTTGATAAAACTAAATTTCATCACTAATAAGATCCACTGAATCCATTAAAGAGAACTTCCAGCAGAAATACATGCGCACGGGGGAAGGGGGAAAGGAATAACAAAAAAAAAACAAAATTATGACGTCCCGGTTGCCACGTCAATCAGCTGCTGCACTGATTTACAGGTAGTTAAATCCTGGTGGTTGTTCCCTTTGAATGGTATGCACACCTTAATGACTGACACATCTGATTTATGTACGTCCCTTGTTAAGACTGGTGTACAAAATGCTTATGCTCTAAAGTAGAGGTCCCCAACCTTTCCAACCTTGAGAGCCACATTCAGCTCAGAGAGGGTCGCCAGCCACATCCAGCTACTGCCGCCTCACAGTAGTGACAATGAGAGCCCCATTACCGGTATAGTGACAGCCAAAGCTTTTCTACAGAAATCACACCAAGGCAGTATACCAAGATCCAGGGGGTCCTAACTTACCCTAAATTCAGATCTGTTCTTCTGTGTAGGGCTATTCACTAAAGTCACCATCTGGAGACCTGCTCTTCATAGCTGTTTCTTAGACCTGGTGCTAATGGACCAAGCTGGAAGACAATGGGCCCACGAGCCACAGGTTGGAGACCCCTACCCTAAGTGTCTTTTGCTCAGTTTAACGCAGATGTAAACGAAGAGCGGTAGCTCGTTCAAGCCTGAATAAACATTGTGTTAGACATCATTAACCACAGGCAACAATCAAGAGTTGATATGGTTTTATTTATTAAAGGAAATATATTAAAAAAAAGCTTGTCAATTAAAATTGTCCTAGTTAAAGAAATGAAGCACCTCCTATAAAATAAGGACCCTGCAGTACAAACGTGGCTTATAACGAATGATGCTGTGTGCATTACATTTATTTTTGGTATATATCAGTTAACAAATACTTTTTTTTATATAAATAGGGTGCATGGTCATATTTACAATTAATCAGAAGACATATGGGAACGTTCACTCAGATAGACATCGCTACAAATTAATTAAGCCTTCGAACATAACAAGGTCTGGTGTTTGGGCTCCGTTGCGTTAGAAAATTAGGTAGAAAAACGCCGTTAAACCACAATGTGATTTTGGGCAGTGGGAGGACCCTGCAGTCTTTTTAATCCCATGTTTTTACCATAATTTGTGGCCAACATTTTATCCTCCTAGCCTTTATTAAAACTGTATCTAGTTGCCTCCATGAGTACTGAAAGGCCTGCCTTTCTACAGTAGGCACAGTCCTACCTACGGTTTACCTTGCAACTAGAATGTATGTAGATGCCGCCACCTATCACTGACTTTTCATAAATGCTAGTAAAGCAAGCCTGCAGACCTAGAAAATCAGGTATTTCAGATTAAAGAACAAAGTCACTGTGCAGTGGACACATGCAATGATAGAGATAAAAAGTTAAAACAGTTACTGGTACTTAAAATGCCCATCTTTGTGTTATTCCGAAGCATTTTGCTCACTTGGTAAAAACTTAATATATTTAACTCCATATCCTTCTGCCAGTGGTGTAACTTCAGGCCCAGGAGCCCCGATGCGAAAGCTCCAACGGGGCCCCCAATTATTGCAAATCTTTAAAAGCATTAGTCTTTTTCTATGGGCCAAAGGGACTTTTGGGGCCCCCCTAGGCTCCAGGACCCGGGTGCCATCGCAACCCCTGCACCTATTGTAGTTACGCCTCTGCCTTCTGCCAAACAGCACATTGTGTCAACGGATTACAGAGTATTATATGTTCTCAATCCTGAAACAACTAATTTTATAGTTAATGTTTTTTAGTTTGTTTTTTTATTGTATTTACAACAATATTTCAATATAGTTATTTCATGTAAGTGCTGCAGAAAAAAAAAAAAGTTCTATAGCGCTACTCTACAACCTGTTCCATCCACTATAGAAGCAGGGGATTTTGAAAGAAAAAATAAAAAATTATATATCTCTCTCTTCTACATCTGCTCTTCCTTAATCTCAATCTTTTTAGCTTTAGGGACGAGGAAGACGTTGCCATCTTTCGTCTGCTGTAGGGAGTACTCGTGATGAGAGTACGGTTTGCCGTCCTCGTCACGTAGTTGGCGGAAGACGTCCATGTATAAGGTTCCGAGCTGCTTTTTCAGATCGCGAAGGCTGCTGCTATATTCCCCGTTTTCTGCAAGCAGCTGCTCTTTCTCATACTTCAGCTTATCTAGATCACTCTCTAACTCCACAATGTTCTCCATTTTCCTCTTCCGGCAGTTCTGAGCCGCCACTTTATTTTTGCCGCGCCTGCGTATATCTCGAATGAGAGCAAGCTGAGCCTCGTTGAACTGGTGCTTGGACATTAAGGCATTGAAGTCATCCACAGGAAGATTAACAATTTTATCCACAGAGAACGGTACTTTTAGAGCTTTCGCTCTTTGCTCGTCTCTAGTGAAACGAGCCTCCTGGCGACTTGTTGACTTGTCTTTTGTAAACGGAGCCTTACTTTGACCCGGTTTAACCGGTAGTTTCTTTTCTGGTGGATTCTGAGCTTCTATGTCAAAGCATGTGTCCAGCGGCACAATGGGCGAGAGCGCATAGAATGTGTCATCTGTAAAGGGCACATGGAATTTTTCTTTCGAATTCTGTTGAACAGTCTCAATTGTGCTATCCATATCTTCCATCTCAGAGTCGCTGTATCCATAATGCGCATCTCCATAGATAGATGAACTCATGGACTGGCCAGGTGACGCAGAACAAGGGCTTGTGTTAATGGAGATCCCCGAATCAGAATCGTGACATTCTGTCGACTGTTCACGTTAAATGCTTTACACGATGCAAAGTCTGTGATATCTACGGGTTCATTAAGAAGTTTAGAAAATGAGGGGCCTGAATTGTCTGTCAAAGGCACGTTGGTCACTTTGGGATCAACAAGGTTAAAAATATCATCGCAAAAGGATTCTACATTGATTGTTGAATTTGTGTCCATTGTGGGTATATTAGAGGCAAAAGAGCCTGCAAAGTCATTAGGGAAAACAGGTGCGGCGGCAGCAGTGGCTTCTGTTGGTTTTTCTATGTCCAGCAACGGATTGTGAAACATGTAGTTGCTTGAGGTTTCCGTCATGGCGTCTGAATTGGAGTACAAGCTCAGATCAACAAAGCTGTCAATATGACTGTTCAGACACTGCTGAAAGAAGAAGGAGACAACGTTAAACATGGTAATGAACTTACATTTTTCCAACATTACAAAGGTACCAACACTTGGAGAAAATGTTTATATTATAATATATATATATATATTATAGGGTCATTCCATGTCAAGTGAACCAATGATTATTACCTCTATATTTTTAATTCTTTTGAGATTTTGTTATTTGATAATAGCATGTCAGACAATGCAAAATGTGAAGAGAAAAATTTTTTAAAAAATTTATTTTTTTTTAAAATGATTTTCAAAGTTCAGAAAAAGTGTGAATTTCGCTGTTGCCTGCCTTTACGTTTCTCCTCATAACTAAGGCTAGGAATAAGATAGAGAGACAAAATAAACACCATTCTACTCAGAACTATACAGGCTTTCACCAGATATGTCACAAGAGGATCTTTGTTAATATTTTACCCATGTGATCGCAAGCGCAAAACTTTAAAACGTATTTCCGAAAAATCGGCGCGCTTTAAATATTTCAAAAACTGCCCATGTGTCTGCTTTGCTCTTAGCCACATCTGTACCAAATTTCAAGTTGGGATCGCAATGGGATCATATTTTAACATATTTTACTATTAATAGCGTCAATGGGTCATTCCATATCAAGTGATCTAAATATGAATATTTTTTTTTACCTGACGTCTTTAGATTTTTTTTTTTTTTTTTCCTTTATGAAGTACTACTTTAGTTAATTACAAATTAAAAGTTTGGAATTTTTTTCTTCATCAGTTAATTTTTTACAGATTTTTAAAGTTTAAAAAAAGGGTGAATTTTGGCCTGGTACGACTTTAAATTTTTTTATCTCGGGCTAGAAATAAGATAGAGAAACAAAATAAACACCATTCTACTCAGAACTGTCCAGGCTTTCACCAGATATGTCACAAGAGTATATTTGTTAATTTTAATTTTTTACCTATGCGAATGCAAACGCAACATTTTGAAACGCATTTCCGAAAAAAACATTTTAATAAAAATTTTCCAAAACTGCCCATGTGTCTTTTATGCTCTTAGCCACATCTGTACCAAATTTCAAGTTGGGATCGTGATGGGATCATATTTTAAAATATTTAACTATGGTTAATCTCATTTTTATTAAATTTTGAAAAAACATATGAAAGACATACATTCAATCTTTTAACAAAATCTTGAGACATATAAAATATACAAAAAGAGAATTCACAAAGTTATTAGTAATTTTAAGATAAGCTGCAAATTTACTTTTGCGCTTATCTCTGGTGCAATATATACTACAATCTAAATATAATTCCAAACACTCAAGTATACAACCTTTCTCAGGGTTTTGAGATGTTCTGATGTCAAGGGGACAAGCAGCCCCAGCAGAATGATTTTTATTACTTGGCCCCTTCTAACAGGTTGACCACGTAAGTGGGTCATTACCCGTTGAGGCCTAGTTGGAATAGTCTATCGACTGGTGTACCGGAAAGGAAGGCCGAAATATTAATGATCTACTCACAGCTCAGAGTTTTCGATACCTGTCTAATGTTCACTAGAATTCTGAAGGTATAGGCGTAGAAAGGAAATACCTAGACTGAATGTATCAGATGGGAAGAAAAGAGAGATAGAAAAGAAGAGAGAGAGAGAAGAGAAACAAAAACCATTAGAAAAATTTATACTGGGAAAGAAAAGCCACGTAAGAAAAAAAGAAAAAAAGGAGGGGGGGGGACGGGTGAGGTATGGGAAGGAGAAAGGGTACTCATCCCACTGGCTCCCCATCAGCCAGAGGTCGAGCCATATTATCTGTGCTGGAAAAGATACTCCTAAATTCTGCAGAGTCGTGAAAAAGAATCCATTCAACCCAAATCCCTAAGAATTTGTTCCGAGATCCCGACGCATCAGCTGCGAGCTCCTCCATTCGATATGTGTCCATCAATTCTTTGAACCAATCAAGTAGAGATGGAGCCCGGCTTGATTTCCAGAACCTCGGGATCACAGCACGAGCAGCCGAGATGCAAAAGCGGAGAATATCCCTCTTCTGTAGCCCAATAGGACCTGGAAAAATGGATAACATTGCCGATTCTGGGCAGCATTCGGCTTCTTTACCTGTTATCCGGGCGTATGCATTGAAAACCTCAGACCAGAACCGCCGGATTTCCCCACAACTCCACCAAATGTGTATCATTGTACCCTTCTCTTCCCCACAGCGCCAGCAGGTATCAGGGGTTCCAGGGAACATGTTCCGGAGTGTCGTCGGGCACAAGTACCATCTAGTGAGCAGCTTATAGCTTCTTTCTTGTGCAGAACAAGCGCTAGCTAGTGAGTGAGTAAATATAAAGCATTTCTGCCAATTAGCTTCTGAAATGCTACACCCCAATTCCCTCTCCCAAGCACGTTGGAAGTAAAGGGTGCCCTGCTCTCTCATGGACCCTAAGGCCTGGTATAGAAATGATATTTTGCGCCTTGGTGGAGCCTCCACTTGGAATAACCTCTCCAATACGTTGGGCGTCAATCTTACCCTGCAAGAGTGGTCAGCTGAATATAATTATGCTCTGTATTGGAGAAATTCGAATCACTTAAGAGGTCTCGTAGGTTCTTTGAGTTGTAGCTCTGCCATCGGGGGCAAACCACCACTGGACAGAGTCTGTCCTACTCGGGTGTCATCCACAATCCGCCAACATAAAAATCTCTGCCTGTCAAATCTGGGTGGGAAAGATGGGTTGGAAAAAAGGGGAGTCAAAGGCTAAGTCTGTCGTTTAAGCGGAGGGTTTTCGTCACTAGGTGCCATACCTTCAAGGTGTTTCTGGTCATGTCTGTCAAAGGTACTAGGTCTGTGGAGTCTTTAGGGGAAATGCAAAGCAGGTGTTTCAGCGGAATCCCCAAACCCTCTTGCTCCACCCCTACCCATTTCTTGGAGGACGCATGATAATGCCAATCTAGAGCTTTAACAAGAGAGGAAGCCTCAAAGTACGCTCGTATGTTGGGTAGTCCAACCCCTCCTCTGGTCTCGGGCAAGGATAGGATATTCATTCGCAATCTGGACCTCTTGCCCCCCCAGACAAATCTAAGGATCATAGATTGCATTTTGGAGAGGAAACCTCTATCCAATAGAACAGGAACTGTCTGAAAAGTATATAAGAGTCGGGGCAAGACATCCATCTTGACTACGTTTATTCTCCCGAACCAGGATAGCTTTAATTGTCTATAGGAGGTAAATGCCGATTCCGCGTTAGTCAAAAGGGGTTGATAATTTAAATTGAATATTTGTTTAAGATCTTTTGGTATAAGGACTCCCAAGTACTTAATGGCTTCTACTTTCCATTTAAATGGGAACTGTTTAGATAGATGAGAAACCAATTCTCCAGGCAAAGAAATATTGAGTGCCTCGGTTTTGGAGCAATTCACTTTAAAGTTGCTCAATTGTCCGAACCGTTCAAACTCCATTAAGACCGAAGGGATGGAGACCAGGGGCTGGGAGATGTAAAGTAGCAGGTCATCTGCAAATAAGGCTAATTTGTGATGACTCTGTCCCAGCTTGACCCCATGGACGCATTCATTGGACCTAAGTGCAAAATATTTAACTATTATAGTGTCAATTCAAAAGTCACCAAGAACACAATCAGTCATTTTTTCACAATTGCCCGTCAATAGTTTGAATTTGATATAAAGAAACATAGTCTTGTAACATCTCAAATGAAAGCTGTTACCGTTCTGAGTAAAATGATGCCTCTCCCACTTCATTATCTTATTTCTAGCCTGAGATAAAAAAAATGTAAAGTCGTACCAGGCCAAAATTCACCCTTTTTTTAAACTTTAAAAATCTGTAAAAAATTAACTGATGAAGAAAAAAATTCCAAACTTTTAATTTGTAATTAACTAAAGTAGTACTTCATAAAGGAAAAAAAAAAAAAAAATCTAAAGACGTCAGGTAAAAAAAAATATTCATATTTAGATCACTTGATATGGAATGACCCATTGACGCTCTTACTAGTAAAATATGTTAAAATATGATCCCATTGCGATCCCAACTTGAAATTTGGTACAGATGTGGCTAAGAGCACAGCAGACACATGGGCAGTTTTTGAAATATTTAAAGTGCGCCGATTTTTCGGAAATGCGTTTTAAAGTTTTGCGCTTGCGATCACATGGGTAAAATATTAACAAATATCCTCTTGTGACATATCTGATGAAAGCCTGGACAGTTCTGAGTAGATTGGTGTTTATTTTGTTTCTCTATCTTATTTCTAGCCCGAGATATGATAGAAAATGTAAAGCCATACCAGGCCAAAATTTGCACTTTTTTAAAACTTTAAAAATCTGTAAAAAATTAACAGATAAAGAAAAAAATTAAAAACTTTTTTTTTGTAATTAGATAAAGTTGTTCTTCAGATAGAAAAATTTTTTTAAAAATCTGAGGACGTCAGGGAAAAAAAATATTCATTTTTGGATCACTTGACATGGAATGACCCTATATACACATACATATAACATGATATGCTTTGAAATGCACTACTACTTGATAGTGACCAGATCCTGAGACCCCTCACCCAGCGTTTGCACACAAGCCTCATCAGAAGTGCACTTTTTATTGAGCCTGTACACCGCTGTGGATTAAAAGCATGGAAACAGTAAAGTTTCAAGCCAGAAATGGACATGTGATAAGCAACTTGTGAGTCTAGCTTAGTATATGGTTCCTTAAAAGGCTTCCTGCCTGGCCAATGTTGAAATACATTGCATAATTATTAAAAGGAGAGAGACAGAGAGAGAGACAGACAGACAGACAGACAGACAGAGAGAGAGAGAGATCTATATCACATATATACATACACACACACACATATATATACACAGTCATGGCCAAAAGTATTGACACCCCTTCAATTGTGTCAGATAATACTCAGTTTCTTCCTGAAAATGATTGCAATCACAAATTCTTTGGCATTATTATCTTCATTTAATTTGTCTCCAATGAAAAAACACAAAAAGAATTGTCCTAAAGCCAAATTGGATATAATTCCACACCAAACATAAAAAAGGGGATGGACAAAAGTATTGGCACTGTTAGAAAAATCATGTGATGCTTCTCTAATTTGTGTAATTAACAGCGCCTGTAACTTACCTGTGGCACCTAACAGGTGTTGGCAATAACTAAATCACACTTGCAGCCAGTTGACATGGATTAAAGTTGACTCAACCTCTGTCCTGTGTCCTTGTGTGTACCACATTGAGCATGGAGAAAAGAAAGACCAAAGAACTGTCTGAGGACTTGAGAAATCAAATTATGAGGAAGCATGAGCAATCTCAAGGCTACAAGTCCATCTCCAAAGACCTGAATGTTCCTGTGTCTACCGTGCGCAGTGTTATCAAGAAGTTGAAAGCCCATGGCACTGTGGCTTACCTCCCTAGATGTGGACGGAAAAGAAAAATTGACGAGAGATATCAGCACAAGATTGTGCGGATGGTGGATAAAGAACCTCGACTAACATCCAAACAAGTTAAAACTGCCCTGCAGTCCGAGGGTACAACAGTGTCAACCCGTACTATCCGTCGGCATCTGAATGAAAGGGACTGTATGATAGGAGACCCAGGAAGACCCCACTGCTTACCCCGGGACATAAAAAAGCCAGGCTGGAGTTTGCCAAAACTTACCTGAGAAAGCCTAAAACGTTTTCTGGTCAGATGAGACAAAAGTAGAGCTTTTTGGGCAAAGGAATCAACATAGAGTTTACAGGAGAAAAAAAGGCATTCAAAGAAAAGAACACGGTCCCTACAGTCAAACATGGTGGAGGTTCCCTGATGTTTTGGGGTTGCTTTGCTGCCTCTGGCACTGGACTGCTTGACCGTGTGCATGGCATTATGAAGTCTGAAGACTACCAACAAATTTTGCAGCATAATGTAGGGCCCAGTGTGAGAAAACTGGGTCTCCCTCAGAGGTCATGGGTCTTCCAGCAGGAACAATGACCCAAAACACTTCAAAAAGCACTAGAAAATGGTTTGAGGAAAGCACTGGAGACTTCTAAGGTGGCCAGCAATGAGTCCAGACCTGAATCCCATAGAACACCTGTGGAGAGATCTAAAAATGGCAGTTTGGAGAAGGCACCCTTCAAATATCAGGGACCTGGAGCAGTTTGCCAAAGAAGAATAGTCTAAAATTCCAGCAGAGCATTGTAAGAAACTCATTGATGGTTACCGGAAGCGGTTGATCGCAGTTATTTTGGCTACAGGTTGTGCAACCAAGTATTAGGCTGAGGGTGCCAATACTTTTGTCCTGGCCCATTTTGGAGTTTTGTGTGAAATGATCAATGTTTTGCTTTTTGCTTCATTCTCTTTTGTGTTTTTTCATTGAACACAAATTAAATGAAGATAATAATACCAAAGAATTTGTGATTGCAATCATTTTCAGGAAGAAACTGAGTATTATCTGACAGAATTGCAGGGGTGTCAATACTTTTGGCCATGACTGTATATATAACACACACACACACACACACACACATACATAAACACACTATATAATATACAAAATACACCAGTATTGTTCAAGCTGTGGCCTCATGTGTAAACCCAGAAGAAGGCGAGTTTATATGACTTCTCTATAAAAATGATCAGACATGTGATGAATGTGATGTGTTTCTCTTTGTCAAAGACGACCTTTGTTTTTCCCCACCTAGTGTTGGTTTGCCAATCCTGCCCAAGATGGTACATAAATACGTAGTAATGTTCTTCAATCCACAACATCATGGACAAGAATATGTTTTATGTATAGAAATATGGTCACTTATTAGAGGGACTGCAGGATCTGTTTTCAAGAGCCAATTCAAGTACAGGGGTTATCCGGGATATTTTAGAATTAAAAAAAAAAAAAGTGCCCAAGAGCTAAGGAAGGTAACTGCCACCCACCTGCCTGTTATGCTCGCGCCAGTCCCTGCTGTTCACCCCCACACACAGACCGTCCTGCCAGAGACACATGGTGGGGTAAACAGGGCAGAGTGGAAGAGCAGAGGCTTCTTTTTCGCCCTGCTCTGTGGAAGTGGGCGCTCAGCCGGCGTCATAGCTGATTGGTGAAGCCGGCTGTCAGTCAGCGTGACGTCGGCATGAGCCCGTCTACAGAGGGGAGGAGCCGCCCCTTGATAATCATAACGTCAGCGGAAACTGAAAAACAGGAGCAGTCTCAGACCATTCTGTGTCGTCGGTGAATGGTGCTGGCCACAACAGTCAAGTAGATCCCAACTACCTGCCTGTTAGTGCTGCGGCACAATAAAAAAAAAAATCCTGGATATCCCCTTCAAATATAAGACAGAACATTTATTGAACCATCTTGTGAACATAAAATACACCCAGTAAAACTTCACAAACACCATGATGAAACCAACCTGCAGCTCAGGGATAGACAGCAATTCTTCCCACGCTTGCTCCATTTCTTGCACATTTTCTGTATTGGTGGTCGTGTTCTGCAGATGTCTGCAATAGGGGGCGGCTGTGTGCCAAGAAAGCTCTCGCTGGTATCAATCTGAGCAGTGGGGACCATTGCTGTTTGGAAAGTCATATCTGGTGCCTGGGAAGTGAATAATACAATCATATGTTTATTAAAAGATGGAAGATTTGATACATTTTCAGATCTCTAAACATAAGTTGTATAACAAAATGGACAGTAGTTCATAACGAGTGTTTACTACTTAATCATGAAAGGAACTTTTAGTTCTTCCGCTATGTGATCTTTGTGGGACACAGCAGTTGGACCGCCCGAGATTGGAGATTAAATGCATATATTAGGATACCCCATCAGACTTCAATAGGCAGGTAGAAGTCAGGGACATGACTTACATACAAGAATATAGAATCTGTCATGCTGAGTATACTTTAGAAAGATCTTGTATTTTATTTAAATCCCTGCTCCTTTTATCCTTAATAGTCCAGTGGGCGGTCTTACCCAATGACACACACCTTAATATAGGGAAGGCTGCCAGTCACCGAGTGGAAACACCCACTGGACTCCTGAGACCAGAATGAACAGGGATGTAAATGATTAAAATACAAGTAATACTAATCTTCTACAAAATTAAATATTAATCTGGTTTCTTTTACTTTTTAACATGTTGCCCAAAGCACAAACAGGATATTCAACAAGACCGGTGTTTAGAGATAAGATTTCTGTAACCTTCAGATTAAAAAGTGTAAACGGCGTCACACACGTCAATGTCGTCACATCTATCGCTGGCACATTACGGCTGATCTGTGACTGTCACACAGGCAACTTACAGCGATCATTGGACCACAACATTGTAATGATTTAATATCGTTTCCACATGTCTCAGCTGGAATCAGTAAACTGCGGTACTAGGCAGCCGAGTGCCTAATACCATGTATACCTTGGTTACCCTTCTCCGTCACTGGATGGTATCAGGTACACAGCGGTACTAGGCCCTAGTTACCTGCTGTGTACCTTGGATACCACTGTGAGCAGAGAAGCTGTAACCAAGGTATACATCGGGTATCTAGCAGCTCGGTGCTATACCGCATTTACCCTGGATGCCAGCTCCAGCGCTTGCTGAGAGCGCTGGAGCTGCTGATCGCGTCTCCCATGTCACAACCGGATTTCTGCGTGTCCACCGGGGACCATCGCCAGGTTTCGTCAGACGAACCGGACATCAACAGGATGTTATGCCCCTGTCACGTCACACCAGCAGCGATATTGACGCGTGTGACGGCCCTTAAGAAAACTCATTTTATCATCATTTTAATACAATGATAGAATATATTTGTTATCCACCATCCTAATATTTACCTCATACTGGAATGTATCTGCTAAAAGCTTCAAGCATTCATCAAAGGAGAGTTCTTGCCCCAGATGAGATTTATCCTAAAAGCAAACCATTTGATGATTGTCATCTGTCGCTTATGAAGAGTCTTGTGACCCTTCCTTATTAATCCGGCTAATTACCTGCAAGAACTCGTGATTGTCTGTGTAGTTATCACAGCCTCTAGGGAGCAGGCTGCTGGATAGGAATGAATTCCCCGTCTCCTCATCTAGGTCAGATGGGCGTAAAAGCTTTTCTTTTCCTTGAGTAGCTGATCTTGACTCCTTTCGGCTTCTTCTGTTTTTCCAGTTCATATTCTTCTGTCTTGTTGTAACAAAACTTCACGGCCAACACCTAGATCATGTCTTGCCGCCACAGATGTCGATGAGATCATATCCTAAAAGACACATGTCCATTAATTAATTGGTTCTAGAATCACCACGCTCCGTTTGAGTTTTAGGATTGCTACCCGCAATAGCTGGCACTAGAACTCTAGTCCTCATCCTCTTTGAGGAGGTTGTAGGTTGTGATGTGCTGGCCATGGACTAATTACCATCAAACGTTTCCAGCACTGATCACTAGTTACATCTATTTTATTATTCACAAAGGGTAAGTACCATAGTGTTAGGGGTACTTCCCATACAGCGATATCGCTAGCAATATCGCCGCAACATCACAGGGTTTGTTACATTGAGGCGACCTCGCCAACGTTATCGCTGTGTGTGACACGCACCAGCGATCACACTTTCCCCCCCCCCGCTGTGAGATCGCCGATTGGTAACGAATGGTCTGAACCATTTTTTCGATCGGCGATCTCCCGCTGGCCAGGCTGCATCGCTGTGTGTGACTAGGGCAACGACCAGCAATTCTCAGTCTGCGCCCGAAACCCTGAACGATCCCAACGACCGTCAAGTGTCGGCGCAGAATGGGGATTGCTGGTAAGTCTGCCTGTCCGGCATCTCACCAGCGACAGTAGACAAGCACAAGCGATCCCGGCCAGGTCGGATCGTTGTCGGGATCGCTGGTGCATCGCTACATGTAACGGGGCCCTTACGTCAAGCCTGTTTTGATAGACATAGTGCTATCAGGTCTACATTACCATTCTATGTCCTGCAACTGGTTGGGAGGTTGAGAGTCTTTTGTTCTTCCCTGTAGGAGGCGTTCTGGATACACACCTTTGCAGACTAGCCAGAGACTTGATTGAACTTCTTTTACTCTTTGAATTGAATGTACCTGATGGTTAGGGGGTTGGGGTGCTTACCTTTGCCCAACTAGGGGGCTGATTCCAAGAAATGCAGAAAAGTAGAAGACATGTTTGGTGGAGGTTAGTTGGTCTTGTGAATTGGAAGGGAGGGGGATCAGTGCTGAGTCCTGACACTTATGGATGGGCTATAGAGTTTTAACCTGGATACATGTGCTATGGTCTTGATATCTACCTTCTGGATTTTATGGACCATCCCAAGGACTATTCTTACAGACGGTACCTGGATACACATGCTATGGTCATGATATCTACCTTATTGTTCTCAGGAACAAACTTAAGAACTATTGTTGCTGGCTGGCTTCTCATCTTGTGGACTGGGGGCATCGCATTGTGGCCCATCTACCAGGAGTTGCTGTAATATGTACGGATACAAATAAACATTGCTGCATCATTAACCTGCCTAGGTAATTATTACAACCTACAACTTCATGTTTTACAACGCCCCACAGAAGCATTCCTATCTCCATTACACTAAAGGGTAAGACGATACATCTATGCATTGCAACCCACCATTGTTTAAATTGTAAGGCACTACACATACATTGTTGTAACCTGAAAAGGTACTAGCTGGATTATGTTACATCTGTTCACAGAATGAGAAGACATGAGGGTTTAGCCAAGAAGCACAATGGTTTGATTGTTAAGTTACACTCGTAAGACCATTATATAACAGGTGTCCAAGTATTCTTGGTTAATGCCATGTAAGACAACACATGAAGGTCTACTGCAGCCGGCAGAGTTGTGCCCCATTTGGATTTACGCCAACCAAGGGAGTTCTCTGCAGCTTGTGAATGAGCCCTAAGGGTTTTATTGAAATGTAATAAAAACATTTAGGATATGTCCCTTCCTCAAAGAAAAGACGACAACTAAATAGAAAAAGGAGTTTTCCAAGATTATTAAGTAATTGAATAATGCTGATCTGCAGTCACTTTCTGATCAGAGGGGGCTCGGATTTGCAAGATTCCCTTTGGCATTTTCTCCACGCTGGCCACTCAGGTACTGTATAAGAACGGCAACTTATTACCACCAAAGTAAAGGAGACCTGGATTTGCATAGGCAACAATGCACCACTGCCCCCTATATTAGCAATCTGTGAGTCCCATGTATCAGACTCATGGCGTATCCAATTACTTCCTCTGATAAGCTATAGTTCAAGTCTACTTCCTCTCTAAGAGACAATTTGCATATTTAATTTCCCAGAGGAGCATTGCAGCTCTCTAGTCTCCTCATTACTGACATGCCAGATTGGTGTCACTCTACACGAGGAGAAAATCTTACCCCTTAGGCCGGCTTTACACCATGGCGTGATCCGGTCTGGGGCTGTCCGATGTGAATTGGATAGCCCCGGACCGGATTTGCAAACAGAACCGGAGGGCAAATATGCCCTCTGGTACGGTTTGCAGCCGGATGCCTCTGATCGCAGTCGCAGCTGCTGAAATTTCAAGATCGTGGCTAGCGGGGAGCTAGCGGCGGTCCTTAAAGCTCAGCAGGGGATACCTGGTGGTGCTTAAGTTTAGCAGCGCTCGCTGCTAAACGTCAGCCGCCGGTGTCTGGTTCACGGATCCGATGTTTTTGTCAGATCGGGGCAATCCGGCGCCATAGACTCCCATGTTAGGGAGCGCCAGATTGCCCTGGATCCGGGAGGATCAGATTTGGGCAGATTTTCGCCCTGGACACAAACGTTGCAAGCAAGGTTTTTGTGTCCAGGAGCAAAATCCGAATTCCCCCGGATCCTCCTGGACAGATGGAAACCGGATGGCACATAGCTACCATCCGGTTCCATCCGGCCCCATAGGGCTGAATTATGTCAAAATTGGGTCCGGGGCTGTCAGGTTCACACTGGTCAGTCCCGGACCTGATCAGGCCGTGGTGTGAACCCGGCCTTAGAACAAACGTAGCCTCTCATACAGCCAAATCAGATCTCATACTTTGCACTGACGAGAGTCAATTGCCTCGGAATACCCCATCTGCAAATTGAGGGTCTGATCTGGTATAAATCCTAAATCATAAGACAAGACTCATCAAAGGGTTGGTTTTGACTTTTATGATTACTACTTCCAATAGGTGGCACTAAAGTTTCAGTCTACTTCCTCTCTGAAGAGACTATTAGCATATTCCTCCTTCAAGAAAATCCTCTTCCCCCTGCTATGTCATTAGTCTCCTGAAAGTGACCATAATGGGGTTATCATACCTATATTTTTTTCTATCGACTAGAGTTGTAATGGCAAATTTACTTGTCATAATTTTACTCCAAAAAGGTCATGTATAAGAATAGGTGAAGGAAAACAAGAAGTGAAGAGGCTCAGATTTTCTGTGCTTTCCCATTATTTAATACACATGTCATTTCTCTTCAGGGTAATACATAAAAAGGTCTTGTTTTGCCTTTCTTTTGCAATCTCATGCATCATCACATGAGAACAGACAACAATAAGGAACTATCATAGGAGCCGTTCATTTCCTGTAATATTCTCTGGAGCACAATGGGCTGAATCTGACCCCGAAAAAGCCACAACCCCTCGATTAACCATCAGATCACATATCTCACTCCAAATCTAACAGGCAGGACAATAAGAGATTTACATTTACCTCCTATAACAATATCTGAATGATAGATCGGGATTTATATGTTTTATAGGAAAAAAGCTGCTATTTTATTTTTATGGTTAAAAAGTGATTTCACATCCTAAAATGTTAATTTTTTTTCTCACTTGTCACCCGTATGCAATATGTGATTTTTTTTTTTACAGTAGCAATTACTAATTTGTAATGTGTACATAAATTGGATGGTGTCGTCGTATGGCATCCGATTTGTTGGGGTTTATTACATACCATTGCCTTGATTGGGTGAATCTCATCCGATTTACTGACGAAACTAGTGCACACTGCAATTTTTTTTTCACACTCAGATTTGGTGAATGGAAAAAAAAAAGAAATAAAACCGCTCATCTGCAGTGGTCTACTGAATAGAATAATGAAACGCCATTAATTCCCCAGTGCTTTACACATGTCATTATCACTGGCCCCCATTGCGGCTCGGGGTGGGAGTAAACCGAAGAAGTAGGAGGAAACCCATGCAAACACTGAGAGAATACACAAACTCCTTGCAAATGTCGTCCTTCGTGGGAATTGGACCCAGGACCCCAGGGCTGCAAGGCTGCAGTGTTAACCACTGAGCCACCGTGCAGTGCTAATCACTGAGCCACCATATACAGTGCTAACCACTGAGCCACCGTATACAGTGCTAACCACAGAGCCACCCCATGCAGTGCTAACCACTGAGCCACCGTATACAGTGCTAACCACTGAGCCACCGTATACAGTGCTAACCACTGAGCCACCGTATACAGTGCTAACCACTGAGCCACCGTATACAGTGCTAACCACTGAGCCACCGTATACAGTGCTAACCACTGAGCCACAGTATACAGTGCTAACCACTGAGCCACAGTATACAGTGCTAACCACTGAGCCACCGTATACAGTGCTAACCACTGAGCCACCGTATACAGTGCTAACCACTGAGCCACCATATACAGTGCTAACCACTGAGCCACCATATACAATGCTAACCACTGAGCCACCATATACAGTGCTAACCACTGAGCCACCGTATACAGTGCTAACCACTGAGCCACCGTATACAGTGCTAACCACTAAGCCACCATATACAGTGCTAACCACTAAGCCACCATATACAGTGCTAACCACTAAGCCACCATATACAGTGCTAACCACTGAGACACCGTACAGTGCTAACCACTGAGCCACAGACATTGGTCCGAGTGTGATCTGTTTTTTGATTTTTGTTTTTTTTTTCAATATTAAAGACAATAAACAAATGTATTTAAAGTTACATTTTGGAAGAGAATGAACACTTAAAATTACAAAAAAAAATAGTTGGATAAGATGCCTGATGTCTTTAATCACAAAAAGACAGAAGACGCCATTTCCCTTGGCGGATACCACCCAATTATCGAGATAATCTCTTTAGTGTTCACAGTCATTGTGGACAAAACACACAATGTGAATGGGCTGGGCTCCACTCTGCAGAACAGGACCGAGTGCATTCCCATCTGGATTCCACAACAGACGCCTGACAGCCTCCGGTGACGGCATACCAAGACATATGACCCAGTGCCCAAGAGGAAGAGGTGAGTGCTTTTCTAAAGCCCTATTCACACCTCTATTAGTGATTCTCATGGAGGTAATTGAGGTCCTCCACTGACTTATATGGAGGTCCGCTGTGTTATTGTCATTCACGCGGTTCTATGTTTGTCTGGTATTTTGGATCAAATCTGCCCAATGGCAACCACTGAAAAAGAAGCAAGAGAACGTCCATGTGAACAGGAAAAAGACCTCGAGCACAAAAAGGTTTATACTGCAAATAGGAAATTAAAAGAAGAAAAAAAACATTTGTTCTGGAGATAGAATTTCACCCCCTCCCCCAATCCACCACACATAGGTATGCAACGTCCTTCCTATATGTACAGAGACTAGATGGAGGGGAGAGGAGAAATACTTAGAAATTCCCCCTATTACAGCGGTTCCTCGTCTTTTCGCAGAAAACAGGAAATGGACTTTTGGGTGATTAGAAGAAACGATGCCAGAAGATGCCACAGCCTTTATGGATGGGGCGGGAGACGGCTACTGTCAAAGTACAATCTAAGAAACGTTCATAAATGATAATCGGATGCAGCTTCCACTCAACATCGAGAATACACATATGTTGGCGTGTTCCCGACATCCAGCGTGTGTAGCCGACTACATGGCTTCACTGTTCAGACAGTCGCTTCCTCAATGACACCACCACAGGCTGTCCCAATAACATGGACAGGGTACAGACTGCAACCTTTACTGCTCACTTAAAGGGATTGTCCACCACTGGGGTTGTCCCCATTAAAATAAAGCGGCTTATACTCCTCTCAGCTGAGGAGTGAGGTTGTGATGTCACATGAGCCCCCCCAATCACCACTGGCCTCTCTCCCCGCCTCTGCACACATGCTTAATCAACAGGAAGTGAAGGTTCCAGCTGCTGCTCACTTCCTGTTAATCACTCATCTGTCCGAAGGTGGGAGAGAGAAGCCGGCGGTGATTGGGTACATGGCTCGTGTGACATCACAACCTCACGACACTGCTGGAATGGCACAGTCAGCTGAGAGGAGTATGACTTTTTTTTTATTTTAATGTGGTCAAACATGGGGAGTTAGAAGGGGTTGTCCTACTAGTGGATAACCCCTTTAAGGCAACTATTTAGAAACTCGTGACTATTTCTGCACAATCGTTAACAAGCATCTGCAGTGAACACAAGGTATCACCTATCCACAGGATAAACGTGCCTCAGTCAGCTGATCGATGGGGCCCAGTGGTGGGATGGAGTGCCAGGGCCCACTTTATTCATTCCCTACGGGGCTGGCAGGTGCTGCTCTTGTCTTTCCCAGGAGCCCCCTAGAGAAAGCAGATCCACATTCTTCTGAACGGTGGGGTCCGACCACTAAATGGAAACCCCCACTGATTGGAACTTCATTCTGTATGGGACTGCTGGAAATAGACAAGCACTGCACTTGGCAGCCCCATGGAGAATGAATGGACCTGCAGCTTGGCACGAGCACTGTCACTCTATTCCAATGGGGATAAAAGTTCCCCATTCTGATGAATGGTGGATGTCCCACCACTGGAATTCCAAGCAAAAGAAACCCATGTATCCAGTGAATAAGTGATTTAAAGGTTTCTCCGGTGAACACAAATAAAGGGAATGTGTTAGCAATAAATGACCCACTCATTCTGTTTTGTGTGACTGTGTGTGTTAAAATGTATTTTTTTTTTTTTTACTCCATATCACGATCGGCATAAAAAAAATGAAAATAACAAATCTTGCAGTGCTCACACTGGCCACTAGGGCCATTTTAAACTTCAACTTCCTGTTAGTTGAGGAAAATCACACCTGCATTAGAAGCAATAACTGACTCCAACCTTGTGATTGCAGCATCTAATGAGCGTGTGCAAAGGTCATGGTGAAGGGAAGAGAAGATGTGAAATCACCTATTGTGACTCAGATCCTGTGTTATCTATCATTATATAAAAAGGAAACTGCTGAAAACTATCTAAAAAGACAGGAAATTAAAGTCTAAAATAGCTCTAGTGGCCGGTGAGAACTGCAAGATTTCAAGGTTTTTATACTAGTAAAGATTTGTAAAAAAAAAAAATTGCTTTCAGATCAGGCTCTATCCTTACCACTAAATACATATATAAAGGATAAAAAAAATAGCACTAATGTTCATGTGCATAATCCATTAGGAGGCCTAATCCAGTCATTTTATGATGAAAATATAAAGGACTAATGATTTCTATGATAACACTTGGATTTAGCTCTGCAACAAGTCTTCCAGGACCAAACAATGTGCTAAAAATACAGAAAATGTTACTATATAGACCCGCTTTGCAATCATAGCCCTACATTTAACGGTTTCAGCCGATGCCTACTGATCGCAGTCAGCTGACTAAATGTATCAAATCGTCAGAGGGAGCTGCGCTCTTGTCACAGGGACATACCCATAATTTAAGTAGCAGCTTCTAAGTCAGCCGCGGTGCTAGTTCACATCCTGTTTTTTAGGGGCAATCGGCGCCATAGCCCTTTAACCAGATTCTTGGAAACAATCAATTTGGCTTTTGCCTAACAAAACTTGCAACAAGGTTTTTGTGTCCATCAACCATTCCCCTCCCCTAGTGAAAGATGGCACCATAGTACCATCAGGTTATCCGCCTCAATACTGAATTATGATCAAAATAGGCACGGGGACGCCGTTCACATGGTACCCGGCTGATTAGGTTTGAACACCGGCTTTAAACAAGTAGCTCTCATACAGACCAACATAGTTCTCATATCTTTGCATACATCATTGCTCGGAATACCCCACGCAATGCCTATGTAAAATCTAAATCATAAAAAGCTCATCAAGGATGTGGGGGGTTTTGACTTTTCAGATTACTACTTCCATATGGCAGCAAGTTTCAGTATTTTCTAAGCTAACATATCTCTTCAAGAAACTCTTCCCTGTAGTGTCACTAGTCTCGGCCATAATCGGGCTTCACACCTACATTTTTTCTATCGAACTAAGTTGTAATGCATACATTATTGTATCAATTTTACTCCAAAAAGGTGCAACTAAGAATAATGAAAAAACAAATGAAGATCATATTTTACGTCATCCCTTATTTGATACATGTTTCTCTCAGGGAATGCACTAGAAAGGTCTTCTTTTGCCTTCTTTTAGCTCTGTCCATAAGAGAACAACAACAATAAGACCATTCAATAGGAGTGTTCATAATTCTGTAATAGTTTCTCTGGAGGACACAGGAGCCGTCTGACCGAATAAACAGCAACTCGATAACCATGCAGACAGTATCTCACTCAGATCCAAACAGGAGGGACAATAGAGATACATTTACCATAACATATCTGCAGATGAGGATGGGACTATGATAGTTATGGCAAAAAAGCTGCAATATTTTAGGTAAAATGACACTCAAAAGTTAATCACACTGTCACGTATGCATATGGATGTAGAATACATGAATGGTACATACACATGGATGGTTCGTCGAGGCAGATGTTGGGGGTTGACATCCATGGCCTTGATGCGGGAAATTCACCCATACTGACGAAACTAGGATGCTGCAATTTTTTCACATCAGATTGGGAATGGACAAAGAAAAAGACATACAACCGATCATGCGGGGTCTATGAATAGATATGAACACCATTAGCAGTGCTATACACAGATTCATGCAGCAGCTCAGGTGGAGTAACGAGACACATGGAGGAACCCATCAACACGAGATTCAGCAATCCTTGCAGATGTGTACATTTGTGGGCAATTGACCAGATCCCAGCAGCAAGAGAGCAGTGACGCTGATGAGCCACCTGCAGATACAGCATTACAGTGCTAAAGGACCACATGCAGGTACCTGAGCCACCGGTAAGAGTGAAACGGGAGCACCCTTACAGATGCAACCATGTCCACATATGAATGTTGCAAGCATAGCCACCATATAGTCTAAATTATCATTTATTAGCATTTGCTAACCATGAAAATCATGCAACATACACGCTATACAGTGCTAACCACTAGCACGTATACAGTGCAATCATGAACCTGTATACTATATATGCCACTTACATCAAAATGGCATTTACTATGATAATTCAGAGCACGTATACAGTGCATTAAGAGCCACAGTATTATCTAGTGCACCACTGCACGTATACAGTGCTACACGAGCTCAGCCTATACAGTGCTAACAAGGCCATATACAGTGTACCACTGAGACTTATGCTAACTGTCAGCAGTATACATGCTAACCTAGCTCAGTATACAGTGCTAAACACGTCCCATATACAGTGCATTCCATGAACTAAAGTGCAACTCAAGCACACTCATTACAGTGCTAACACTGAGCCGTTACTGTACCAAGAGCCAGTATGTGTAACATGATCCAAGCAGTGTGACATAGCGCCTTGGTAACCCCGACATACTGTAGTACAGTGTAATGAGAAACACGTCTCTAACATGAGCACTCAGTGAATCCACATAACCTCCGTATGCAGTGCAGAAGAGGTGAGGGAATATAAGTGCGTCCACTGAGCCAACTATACAGTGCTACACTGAACCATCATCATGCTAACACACCTAACCACGTATACAGTGCTAAAACAGCTGAGAAACCTAACAGTGCTAAACCACTGACCACAGACATTGGATGAACTGTTTTTGATTTTGAATTGGGACCGTAATGGGATCCTCCTGTTGGCTCCGATTCCGCCACTACTTGTTATGTGATCATGGGCCTGGTTTACACAAGTACATATCTACCATCATTGTGTATATTACCAATTAGAGATGATCAAATCTTTTGAAATTCAAACTGACAGGTTCAGAAAGATTTTCTCCAAAATAATTGAGATTTACAGTGACTGACTCACCCCTGCATTGCTGCATATCCCAAGTAGTCCGATGGCCCTGAAAAGATGAGTCTCCAAGGACTGGAGTCAACCCTAACTAATATTTTCAATGCAAACACAGATATAGTGACCTCACTCTAGAAAAGAATAGTAACCAAAAAAGTATTTAAATAACATAACATAGCACATTAATGGACTGTTTCATGTTTTTTTAAACCAAAAAAAAAAAAAAAGTAGAAAAACAATGGTCCAAAAATGATCCCTCGGTCATTTGTGGTCATGCAGACTGTTCTTTGCAGAACATAAAACTGACGGTGTCGCTGTCAGAGGTAATATTTATTCAATAATGTTCTTGCCATGGCAAGTTAGTCGCAATGCCCGCTCCTTCCCCCTTCAAAATAAGGTTCAGACTTTTTTTTAATTTTTAACTTTCTTGTCACATGCGGTATGTTGTGGGTTGCAATGTGGCCCAATTTTACCCTCATTACCCTATATGTAGCAACAGCCAGGGATGTGAAGTTGGAATCGGTGTCCATTTTGGTGGAGTCGGAGTCTGATTCTGGGAAATTGAGGAAGTCGGGGAGGATTGGCTTACCGACTTTCTAAGGGTGCCTTCCCTTCACACTGTGGCACAATCCGGTCCGGGGCTGTCCGGAATGACCCCGACAGCCGCGGACTGGATCAGCACACAGGACTGGAGGGCTAGTATGCCCTCTGGTCCGGTGTGCAGCGCACACAGTTCGTCAGGACTGCGGCGCTGCGGTCCTGACCTGCCAGCGGCTGCAGCTGCGTGCGTTGCACACGGACCGAGGGCATATAAGCCCCCCATTTCTGTGTGCTGATCCAGTCCGCGGCTGTCAGGGTCATCCCGGACAGCCCGGACCGGATCGTGCCGCAGTGTGAAGGCACCCTTAGCCCTGGCAGCAGCACAGAGTGATTTTTGACTTGGCTTTTTTGTGTCACACCCAAAATTGCTGTGTGGCCCCAAACCTACAACAGAGAACAGAGGTCAATTACTAGCAATGCAGCATGTAAATATAATGATAGGTTATGGATGATTCACCGCGCTGCGCACAAACGCTCTACGCCTAATCATCCAGACGGGTGCTGTGAAACCTGGTGCCATGCAGCAAAATCGATAGAAAAGTAGAAAAAAATCCGGCACTGCCGATCCAGAGGATGGAATAAAATCAGCTTTAATAGAAATCCATATAAATAAGAAAAAGAACCCAGAGGGCCGGGTGCACCTGACGCGTTTCCGGCATACAAAAGACATCCTTAGTCATATCTGTGTCTTTTGTACACCAGAAACATGGCGGGTGCATCCGACCCTCTAGGGATTTTGTTTTTACATGGATTTCTATTAAAGCTGATTTTATACCAACCTCTGGATCAGCAGTGCCGGATGTTTTCTAGTTTTTTATGCACCATATAAAGCTTTACATTAAAGTGTCCTGACGTCTGCAAGAACAAACTGGCAGGAAGCTTGTGTGCCCTGGAAATGGCGCATACCTGGTGCTCATGATGTAGAAATTACAATCCAAGCTCTATCCGGGCAGAGACCAACATGAGGAAACTAATTATCTATCCACATCTGTAATTATAATATTAGTAGAACATGCAAAATATATCATTATATAGATAGGATCTGTAATCGAATGTAATATAATTCAATAATCCACTTAAACTCCAGCACAACAAAGTAGATTTATTTACGTAGGGGCAGAGACCCTGATTCCAGTGATGTGCTACTTAATTCTCTGGTGCTGCAATTTTGATTAAAAACTTATTTGCAACAGATGTAGCAGTTCTCAGATTACAAAGCTCTGTATAACCCCGCCCACATCACCGATTGTCTAAGTTCTGTGTATACTGTGCATAGGCAGAAAGCTGCCAGTCAGCATTGTGGGTGTGGTTGGATACCTGACAAGAGGTCAAGTAGTCCTTTAGTTAGAATTTGTGGATAAAATTGTGATTTTATGAAAACTACACTAAGCAGCTCAGTAAGGGACATCACTGGAATCAGGGTCTCTGCCCCTACAGTATGTTGCTGACAGAAAAGGTAGTAAAAAAACTTCAGAACTGATAAAGGAGAAAAAAAGCAAGACACAGGCATGTGTACGAAAGAAAAATAATTGTTTTACAGATGTTAGGATTCACAAGAATGTCTGAATGTGGCCCAAGTGTAACCATGTCTACAAGTAATCTAAGAGTAAGGCTACGTCAGGCACATTGGTTTTTGATGCGAACTGATCTGCAACAAATCCTAGCGGTTGCTTTTTTCTTCTGATTTCTTGCCAGGTTTGCTGCGTTTTTGGTGTGTTCTGGCTGCAGATTTACAATAGAAACTATAGCAAAGATGCAGGAAAGAATTGACATGCTCATTCTTCAAAAACGCAGCAAAACCTGTGGTGTTGACACTTTCTGCAGACAACAAAAACCAATGTGTGTGGACAGCTAATCCCAGAACCACATAGGTTTTGCTGGAAACCAAAATATAGGATTAGATTAGAATAAAACCAGTGTAAAAATGCAGGATTAGATTAGCATAGATTTACATAAAACCAAGGCAAAACCCGACCCTAAAAACGCAGCAAAACCTTATGTGTGTGAACATAGCCTAGGTGCATTACTATATGTTCCCAATGTTCACAGCTCCATGAAGACTCCAAGTTGTATGGTCGGAATCAGCACCTTTAGACTTTCAATACCCTCAACCCATAACCTTTATAATAGGAGGTTGATCATATCTGTATATAAATATTCCGGGTGCTACCCAATGAAATAGAAACAACAAAATTAAAATTAGGTTGCACTCGCACCGATGTTAACAGTACGTCACTGCTGATCAGTGAGTGTTTCCTCAGCTGTTTTTGTGCTGAGGAAAAAAAAAAAAAAAAAGTTGCAGCATGCTGTAAATGGCAGTGTATATCGGGCAAGAATCTCCAATGCAAGATTTTGGGAGTGAGGGAAAAAAAATCTGGACGTCACGCAGATTATCTGTATGTCAGCTATTTTTTGGGACCACGTTACCATTCTGTAGCATAGAACACTGCGCATGCTCCAGTAAATGATTGTAGAATACCGTAATAGTTGCCAGGATAAACACACACATCACATGTTGGGTCAGAGTCGGAGTCTATTTTGGTGGAATCAATATAACATGGACCGACTGACTCCTAAAATATATAAATGAATTGGATACAATAGATCAATGCAGAATGTGCTGAATATTATAATTATGAATTATTATGTTCTATAATAATAATGATTAAAGCCTGATGTTCACATTGTACTACAATAAATTTATTGTTAAGGTTAGGGTCAGATTAGCGTCAGCCTTTTAGCTGATGAATTGTTTTAAAACTTAGAATTCGGCAGCCTGAGCGCATAGCATTAACGTGCTGTAACGCTATCTTCAGGCTGCCTATATATCCCTATGGTTATCGATCTCTTAACGCAGCCGCCCGCTTGTCACTGAAGGACCGGATATGCGCTTTTTCTGAGCGCACATGACAAGCGGGCGGCTGCGCTAAGACACCGGTACCCATAAGGATATATAGGCAGCCTGAACACAGCGTTACAGCACTTTAACGCTTCAGGCTGCAGAATTCTAACTTTTAAACGGATTTGTCAGCTAAAATGCTGACGCTAATCTGACCCTAGCCTAAGACTGCTTTCACATTTGCGTTATTCACAATTCCAGAAAATCAGGTAAACAAGAACTTTTGAACTTCAGGTTTGCCTGATTTGCAAAAAGCAGCTGCGTCCCACTTGCGGCAAAGTTGCGCTTGTGCTAATGCATTGTAAAGGGACCTCCAGACATGTGTGGAGACTTAGGGTATGTGCGCACGGGGGCGGGTTAGTGGCGGCGGCGGCTGGGCGGGACCCGACAGGAAGCTCCGGAGCCGTCCACCGGCTTCCTGTCGGGTCCGTGCTGCGGGAGACGGGCGGGTGTGCGGCGGTGCACAGCGGGTTAGCGCCGGCGATTCTGCAGCGGCTGGAAGCAGTACATGATTCTGCTTGCAGCCGCTGCAGAACCGGCCGGATTATAGAACCTGCACATTCGTTGCTAACCCGCTGGGAACCCAGCGGGTTAGCAACGCTGAGCATGTGTAAACCGCCGCTGTGTGCACAGCGGGTGTCGGTTTACATAGGTTTCTATGTTAATCCAAACGCCGGTTTGGATTAACATAAATTTGCATGAAATTTATGTAAACCGACCGGCGGTTTACACACCTAATCCGGCCCTAACCCGACCAGTGCGCACATACCCTTACATTCTCCCCGCGATTCCGCACTTCCGGCTCCGGACAAAAGTCGGTGTTAGCCAGAAGTGCCGGATAACTGTCAAAACCGCAAGCCTCCGCACATGTCCCAAGGTCCCTTTACAATTCAGTAACACAAGAGCAACCCTGGCGCAAGTGTGCCGAATTGCGCGTTTGCAAAAGCGGTGGATTTCTGCTGGATTTGCAAAAATGCAGATGTGATGGCAACCTTAAACATGAGCCATGTATGAGGGAGTTGGAGCCCAAGAGCGGCAGAGGAGCCCAAGAGCGGCAGGGGAGCCCAGGGTCCGGAAATGAAAATTGGGGCAATTTCTTACATGCAGAAGTGAGCGAATATCATGTTGAATCTTTTCCACACGTCCTATGCCTATCCCAAACAAAGCAGTTGCTGCCCTGCCTTCCCCTCCAGGCTGCTACTTCAATACTTTGGTGATTTGCTGCCAGTAAACAAGATGGGACTCCGTATACAAGGAGACATGTGGAGGCTCGTCTCCAAGGAACATTCAAATTTCAGCTGTCTTTTATTGATCTCTTTTCTTACATTGTGACAAGGTGATTGGTATCAGCAGTACTGAGGGGTTATAGATTACAGAGATCCCAGCGTGGCCTCAATGACAGCCCACGTTGAATGTTGCAACTTACTTTCATCCCATGTAAGTCTAAGAACTTCACATCTCAAATCTAAATAGTGTAAGTAAATTCATAGAAGAAAAGAAAAAACTTCCCAATTGGAGTTTACAATAAAGATGGCCAAGGCTTCAAATAAGGAACCGAGACAATGACTACATAGGTTACCCAGATATGATCAGGGGGATTTTCATGACGCTCAATCCTTTCGATTCCCTTTTTTTATGGATTTCACAATTGCGACAAAATAATTACAATAACTAAAACATGTTTGGATAATAGAAAGCTTCAATGTTACTATAATACAACAGGGTAAAGCAGATGACAACAAAGTGTAATGGCCATAAACGGCACATGACCTCTATCCATTATCACAGGCCGTTCCCCACCTCCTGGAACTCCTCGATCCAGCTCGGAGGCACGTCCTCCAGATGTCACATGGCCTCTATATATTATCACAGGCCGCTCCCCACCTCTTGGAACTCCTCGATCCGGCTCGGAGGTACGTCCTCCAGATGTCACATGACCTCTATCCATTATCACAGGCCGCTCCCCACCTCCTGGAACTCCCCGATCCGGCTCGGAGGCATGTCCTCCAGATGTCACATGGCCTCTATCCATTATCACAGGCCGCTCCCCACCTCCTGGAACTCCCCGATCCGGCTCAGAGGCACGTCCTCCAGATGTCACATGGCCTCTATCCATTATCACAGGCCGCTCCCCACCTCCTGGAACTCCCTGATCCGGCTCGGAGGTACGTCCTCCAGATGTCACATGGCCTCTATCCATTATCACAGGCCGCTCCCCACCTCCTGGAACTCCCTGATCCGGCTCGGAGGTACGTCCTCCAGATGTCACATGGCCTCTATCCATTATCACAGGCCGCTCCCCACCTCCTGGAACTCCCTGATCCGTCTCGGAGGCACGTCCTCCAGATGTCACATGGCCTCTATCCATTATCACAGGCCGCTCCCCACCTCCTGGAACTCCCTGATCCGGCTCGGAGGCACGTCCTCCAGATGTCACATGGCCTCTATCCATTATCACAGGCCGCTCCCCACCTCCTGGAACTCCCTGATCCGGCTCGGAGGCACGTCCTCCAGATGTCACATGGCCTCTATCCATTATCACAGGCCGCTCCCCACCTCCTGGAACTCCTGATCCGGCTCGGAGGCACGTCCTCCAGATGACACATGGCCTGTATCTAATCACAGGCCGCTCCCCACCTCTTGGAACTCCCTGATCCGGCTCGGAGGCACATCCTCCAGATGTCACATGTGCCTCAGAGTATTAGTACAAGGGACTTTAAATAAACAGAACTTTCTCGTCTGTACAGTCTGAAAAGATTAACCTGCTCAATCAATAAGTATATCTATCTGTCGATGTACAAACTCCCACCAGATTCTTGTCATACGGTTCTCTATCGATCATGAATTTCTAGTAGTTTATTAACTTTACGATAAAGTCATTGTACATATCTAATAAAGCAAACAGAAGAACTGCTGATCACATACACCTAGATCTCTAAGCGGCCATAAATATTAAGGGATGGTCAGCCAAACCCAGTGATTTCATGAGTAATGGCCGACCATCTAATGTATACAGCTATGTAATGACTCTACAAACAGCAGAAGTCAGAAGAAAGATCGGTGGGGCATGTTGGATCTGAACATGCCTGATCTTTATGTTGCACATCCAAGTGAGTTCTCCTCTCCCTAATGAGAGGGCATGCACGCGCAACAAAAAATACCTGTGCAAATGGAGGAGGATGAACTGCAGTGACCCAAAGAAGTGTTGGGCCTACCGATGTTGAAGGCTTAATGCCACCTCAAATGGTCCTGCCATCAGCATCTTGCTACCAACCCACGAGCAGCAAAAATCAGACAGTGGTTGAGAGATTGCTGCTACCGTGTTTCCCCGAAAGTAAGACAGGGTCTTACATTCTTTTTGTGGCCAAAAGTGGCCCCCTGTCTTACTTTCGGGGGGGGCCTTACATTGGAGGCCCCACCATCCATCCATCCATCCATCCACACACTCCCACACATACAGACAGACACATGCATACACATATATACACACCATACACACCACACACACCACACACACACATAGCACCGCTTCTTACCGGGTCCAGTGTGGGGTCCCCGATGGTCCTGTGCCGTCCTCTGTGCTCCGGTCCGGTCCCCGAGATGATCCGCTGCCGTCCGCCATGTTCCGGTGCCGGTCCTAGGCTCCATGGTCCCTGCTCTTCCGGAGTTCAGGCTTAGCTCCGCCCAGGTCATAGTGTGGGCCAATCAGCATAGCGGCGCTCAAGCAAGCGTCATCGGGCGCTTGCCTCTGACGTCAGCGCCGCTATGCTGATTGGCCCACACTATGACCTGGGCGGAGCTAGGCCTGAACTCCGGAAGAGCAGGGACCATGGAGCCTAGGACCGGCACCGGAACATGGCGGACGCCAGCGGATCATCTCGGGGACCGGACCGGAGCACAGAGGACGGCACAGGACCATCGGGGACCCCACACCGGACCCGGTAAGAAGCGGTGCTATGTGTGTGTGTGGTGTGTATGGTGTGTATATATGTGTATGCATGTGTATGCATGTGTCTGTATGTGTGTATGTATGCATGTAAACCTTCCCCCCCGTGTTTCCCGATAGTAAGACCCCCCTCCCCCCTACCCGGCCTTATAATCGGGGGAGGCCTTACATTAGCAGGCCCCCCCTTTACCTCTAGGCGGCCTTACAATCGGGGGGGCCTTACTTTCGGGGAAACACGGTAGGTATAATCAGAATAAATATGAAGTCAGCTAGGAGATGTGCATCTCGGCTGACGATTACACAGTAGGCCGCTGGTAGGTTGTCTTTGTCCCAGTTGAGTTGACAACATGACTCTCTCCAAGTGCGAACATAAGACGAAACCCATCAGTGACCGCATCTCACCAGAGTCACTCAGCCTTGCCTTGGTAGCAGGAATCAGATGACAGCTTTCCTTTACCTCCTCTTCCCTTTAGCTTGATGTTCCAAAGCCATCACAGTTATTTAGAGTGGAATTACATGTATAAATTTTAGCCCAATATCTTCCTAGTGTTCCACCTAAAACCAAGTTTGTCAAGGAGACTTCTGTCAATAGATCAAACAAGACCTATCTTGGTTGCACAGATGTCACCTCCACCCTGCCCTATCTCATCACTCTGCACCTTATATCCATGCTGGGCGAGGGCTGGTTCAAGCAGCTTAAACTTGAATTTCTTATGCCAACAACATAGAAAGGGCAAAATAGTCACCATGTAATTATGTATATATAATATATTTTTTTTTTCTAACCAGAACCAGCACTTGTTTTGCTCATATGCCCAGTGTCTGATATTGCAGCTCACTTGAATCTAAAGGCCAAAGCCACAGATCCCGTCAAGGACAATTTAGATTTATTTCTAGACTATGTCAAACGTTTGTAAAAACCAAAAGTGCAAGTTGGTTCCTTGGATAGAAGATAAAGCATTAGAATGGAGTAATACACATGAAAGAGCCGACACAGATATCACATGTATGCTCACTTCCCCAGAATGTGTTTTAAATTCTGAGACCTCTGGCGTCTAAGAAAGGGGCAATTTGAAAGTATGGAGACTATAGATACATATTCCAAACACACACAAAACTCCAGGAACATGAAAAGTTCCCTTAAAGGCTTCTTTCATATTTTGGGACCTCACAGCTGCCATAAGACCCGGTGGCTGTGAACTTTGGTAAACTTTAGTTTACCGGAGTTCACAGTCACCGGATCTCATGGCAGCTGTAACCCCAGCTACTCTAAGGGTACCGTCACACCTGGACACATCGCCGGCAATTTCACAGGCGATGCAGGGGCGAGGCCTATCGCCGGCGACAGCGCCGGGGAGTGGCCCAGTGGAAAGCGGTGATAATTTGCCGAAAAATCGGCTGAGAGTGGTCGCCGTGTTTCGCAGCACTGCTCTGAAACCAGGCGAGCACTCCCAGGCGATGTGTACACATGTAACATGGCGATGTTACAGGCGATGGGAGCCATAGGCTCACATGTTACAGGATCGCCGCTGGGGTTTGTAGACACCCCAACGGCGATGTCGCCTGTAACATTGCTAAAGCGTCGCCGGAAGTATCGCTGCATGTAAACACGCGACGATAACGATGGCGGGGTGCCAAAAACATGCGCGCTCCCATGCGTCGCTGGGGATATCTCTGGCGATGTGTCCAGGTGTGACGGTACCCTAAGGTTCTTGGAGTTCCCAGTGTATGTATGCGCACACACACTTATTTGGTTGCAAATGCAGTAGAATCACGAACCTGACTGTACCGCACATGGAGTCTTGAGAGGTCACTGAACAGAAATCAATGTTCTTGAGGAGGATTTGAAGAATTTCCTCTCAAATTCTGCTGCCAAACTTCGTAGAGAACTTTGTATGCTGGTAAGAATTAATAGTATATAGTGTATAGATCCACCGGATCCGGTCATGAACACAGAACAGTTCTCGATCTTATCTGACAAATCTAACTACCTGGTTATAGTTACTGGGTTAAGTCAATTATACTGTGTACCAGGATCTCCATGAACTTTGCTTCTCTTCCTCCAGGAAAGCTCAGAACTCACAATGTGCTTCTTCTCCATCTGCTAACATATGCAGTATTGTGCAATCTGCCTGTAACTTTACATTATGCGGCTGCTAAATCCAGATGTAGTCGGAAAGGAAAATAAGAGGCCGCCCTTGGCAGAGGGAGCGGAGGGGAAGTGCTGGTTGTGCAAGAGGCTCAGCAGTCCCAACAACTCCCTGCTGTGCAGAGAGCAGCAGAGCTCACACGCACAGGAACAGGGATCCTTCCAGGGGACTGCGGACGTCCAACCAGCAGCGACAGCTTTCCCATATAGGCACGTCTCAGGGAAATTACATAATCTTATTACTGTCATCACCGCTAACTAGAAAGGTTCTAGACTGGGCTGTCACGGACAGTCCATAAATATAGGGCACCTTTTTGTAATATACGTAAAAAGTATTTAAGACGTCTGCAATGTTTTTTGAAGCTGAAGAAACTTATACAGATTATTTTGACTGTAATTATCATTTTTCATTTTACAGTGAACACAGCTGATGTCTCATATCAGAACTATGGGCTGTAGACTTGGATCACATAACCATAATGATTTATTATGGATTTACAATGGGTCGATAAAAGATATTGTCTATCCATGATTTTTAGATGAAAAAAGTGAGGTTGGCAACTCTGGTTCTACAGACACCCAGATATCGCAATATGATCCTATAGGTGTAAAGCATAGACATGACAGTGATAAGTATAATAATTTGATACATTAATGATATTTTGTCTCCATTAAAATGTTTTTTTTTGTATTTAAAGAGGACCTGTCACCAAACCAGGCATGGTGATCTAATTACAGCACTGGATCAGCATGTCTGCAGCATGCAGGCAAGGGGTCCCCCAGCACTTGAGCAGCCCTGTACCCCGAGATAATACACTTAGAAAACTTACATGCTCCAGCCACTAAGGAGGTGGCTAGGGGCTGCAGCCAAGGTCAGATTCACACCCCCTGCCTGTGTAATCTGCCCACCGCTGCCAATCATTCTCTCCCTGTCTGCAGCATTTAATCAGAGTTTTTTTTTCTCTCCTGTTCTCTCCCTCAGGGGGCGGGGCTAACATACTCTGGGAGAGAGAAAAAAAACTCAGTTTAAATGCTGCTGAAGAGGGAGAGAATGATTGGCAGCGGTGGGCAGATTACACATGCAGGGGGTGTGAATCTGCCCTGGCTGCAGCCCCTAGCCACCTCCTTAATGGCTGGAGCATGTAAGTTTTCTAAGTGTATTATCTCGGGTACAGGGCTGCTCAAGTGCTGGGGACCCCTTGTCTAGATGCTGCAGACATGCTGTATCCAGTGCTGTAATTAGATCACCATGCCTGGCTTGGTGACAGGTCCTCTTTAAAGGGGTTGTTCAGTCAAACACAAGTTATCACCTGTCCAGCAGATAGGGGATTGGCTGATCAGTGGGTATCCCATCACTGGGACCCGCTCCGATTGGCAAAACGGGCCAATTGTATCCTCTTTATATAATGGGGCAGCAGGTCAGATGCCTGACTGTCCCACCATATTCTCTATAGAGAAAGCCGCCACAGCGCTCCGCAGCCTGATGGAGAATGAGTGAAGTGGCTGTCGAGCATGCGCACTCCCGATTCATTCTAATGAGGAAAACCCATCTCATCCGGCTTGTTATTGCAGATCACAGCAGTCGGAGCCCCACTAGTCAACAAATTGTAAACCATTGAATAGGAGATAACACAGTGCAAAAAAAAACAACAACCTGCGGACAGTCAGTACTCGTACTACTATAGTTCTGAGGAGTCTCCCAACCGAGGGCTTATTCAACAACGTTAAAGGATGGAAAGGACACCGACACAAATGGATTCAAGTCCAATGTAAAAGTCACCTGTTTTTCACCAAAGATGTTCATATAAATAAAGATGAAGACAAAACGCCATGTTCGCTGAATTCTGAAGACTCACTTCCCTGCAGAGGCATTAGGGTGCGTGCACACGATCCGGGATAGCAGCATTTTGGATGCAGCACCCATGTACGCTGCATCATAGAGTATAGTTCTAGGAATCCCATGCTCACTGTGCTTCTCTCCGCCGCAGCGTCTTATCAGCTGCGGTGCGGGTTAATTTAATGCTGCGGAGTCAGAGGTTATCTCCGGTGGGTGAATGCAGGGAGAAGCCGCCCTGCACCCAAGATCAAGAGAACAGGGCAGCTGCTGTCTCCCTGCGTCCTACACTCAGTGCCTCCGGATCGTGCGCACTTACCCTTAAGCCTCCGTCACACCTACGAGATCGCTGTTACGTCACAGGTTTTGTGATGCAACAGTGACCTTGCCAGCAATCTCGCTATGTTTGACACGTCACAGCGGGGGCCCGGTCGTTGCTATACTGCCGATCGTGTCGGAATGGACTGGACCATTTTTTGATCGTCATTGGCAACTCAGAGCTCAGCCACGTAGGACTAGCTTGTTGTGTGACAGGATCACAACGACCGCCGAGGTCGTTATAGGGGTCGCCATGTCGTTGCTGCGTTGTTAGTAGATCTGACTGTGACATCTCACCAGTGACCACGTAGTGACGTTCCAGCGATCCTTACCAGGTCTTATCATTGTCAAGATCACTGGAACGTCACCAACTGTGACGGGACCTTTTGTCACCTGCCGCAGAGATAGCCATGGGTACAGTGGGCTGCCAGGTGCAGCTGCTGCCCCACTTTAACTTTTCCTGTGCCCTCGTGATAACTGATAATTCTTCCCCAATAAGTCAAGAATAAATACACATAAATCAATTATATCCTATAGTTATGTACAGACGTGTCAGTTCTATAGCAGATTTGGTTCCCCAGGCATGTAGAGGCTGCAGACGGCCTGTACTCGTTATATCTACCAGCTCACTGTATCTATGGGCAGTTTGATAGATCACACTTCATCCGGTTATGACTAAAGTTACAATATCTCATTAGCAAAAGTTCAGCTCAGTCTCGGTGAAAAATGTTGAGCAACTACATAATCATTGGAGGTATTGAAGATTTATGTAAAAAAATTAAATCAATCAACGCGCTGTAACATTTGCCCAAGTACACACGACTGGAAGCAACAGAAAGTACAGGACTAGAGAGGCTGTCACCCATATACTATGAACACTACAAGTCCCAGCATGCCCAGCCGCCAGTAAGAAGGGGTTGTAGTCTTGCAGGAGCCACAGGTTGCAGACAGGCGTCCACATTATATCAGGGAGGATCTCCGGAGGGATCTCTTCATTCAACGCCAAGAGGTTGCGTGACAGAAGACACAATAGGTGCGACCCATGAGGTCAGCTCTGTTTTGAGACTATTGTTTTTAAATATTATGTTCTCGAGTAATTTTATTCTCTCTTTACTTATTCACTATGGAAATGTATTCAAACCAGGTCTGGGACATACTCAGAAATGGCTCCTCCACGCTGAAATGGCTTCCTTGTGGGGCGATTATGTAAATCCCGCACTGTGTGCAGTGTAAACATGGAGTCTGCCCATTGTTAAGCTACATGGAAAAACAATCCATGACAAAGTTAAACCTGACTGCAAAAATCAGGCCAGTTTTATTCTAGTAGTCAGAGGGGCACCCCAAAAAGAAGATTGGACCAGCTATGAGGCCCATGAGGTGAGGAGTAATCCCATATAGGGGGCTCTGCGGCCATCTAGGAAAAACACAAAGGTCCGAACTGGTGAGGCTGTCAAAATCATGATGTGTGAACCTTTTCCATTAGACGAAGAGGGGTTAAGCCCCTGGCACACCTAGCGAGATCGCTGATACGTCACAGGTTTTGTGACCCAACAGCGACCTCGCCAGCGACCTCCTATGTTTGGACACATTAGCAGTGACCGGGCCTCCGCTGTGACATCGCCGATCGTGCCAGATGGCCTGGACCATTTTTTGATTGTGGGTTCCCGCTGGGCAGCATGCATCGGTGTGTTTGACGCCTTAACAACAACCTCGTTGGCGATTCAGACTCAGCCACGTAGGTCTGCGTCATCAGACTAGCTGCTGTGTGACAGGGTCCCAACGACCGCCGAGGTCATTATATGGGACGCAATATCATTGCTGCGTCATTGAGTAGATCTGACTGTTTGACATCTCACCAGCGATCACGTAGCGACGTTCCAGCGATCCTTACCAGGTCGTATCATTGTCGGGATCGCTGGAACGTCACCAAGTGTAATAGACCCTAAGACCCAGACTATCAATCTCACCATGACCATAGACTGTGGTTGGTATATCCTGCAATATGCGCTACTGGAGAAAAGAAGAATGCATCAAGTTCCACGTTTACCTGCCCGATCTTTACTTTCCTGCAATGAAAAGAAACGTCAGAGTTTCTTCCTGCAGCCACTTATCCCCATCTCTACTGAAATAACAGGTGTCTAGAGCTGAATTCAGGAACCAAAGTTTGTCATGCACAATACAAAGTGTATGCGTGTGTGCGTGTATGCATGTATGCGTGTATGCATGTGTGCGTGGGGGGTTCTGACGTGAAATATTCTCTGGCCAAGGAGAACTTAGCATGATATTCAAGGACCATCACAGACTCTGGCATGTTTCCCAGCACCAGGGCTGCCAGCAATCTCCGCTAGGGTATTAATGGGCTTTTATACTTGGCTGACCTCTTTAAAGAAGGGATTGTCCATATTTATTAAGATTTTTAAAAAAGGATCCTAATAGCCAAGCAGCGTTCGCTACCGAGCTGTTGTACTCTTACTACTCCACTTGTCTGAGGTTCGTCCAAAGACATGAACCTAGGACTCACGGGAGAGGGGACGGCATAGCAGCCCAATAGTGGGCACGATGGGCTGCAGGGATCACATGGCATAATAGTGTCACACAATCCCCAGGAGACCCAGTGCCGTCATCAATGTAGCAGGGCCAATGCAGGAAAGCAGTATATGGTGCTTTTATTTTATAAGGGAGACTTGTTTAAAACTTCCTGAACAACCCCTTTAAGATATTCATTAAAATTCTGGCTAAGCCCTTTAAGGCTACCTAATGATTGTGTCAGATCTGGCTCATAATAATACCTAAATATGCATCAATAAGTACTGTGTGTTCACCAGGAGCACAACTGTCCTTCAAATAACCTTCAGGATGGAGAATGCTACAAATAACATGCAGAAGTTGTCATTTACTTCTAGTACAATAACATTTATAACAATGTAACATATACAGCAAAGCCCCACACAACAGATGAAAAGGATAATAAATGAGGAGGGGGTTTCAAGACTTCTTAAAGGGATGCACCTCCATCTACCCAAAAAAACAAAAAAAAAAAAAGCACAATACCCTTCATTATATCCTTCCCACTCTACTTTCTAGGAAAGTATCAACCATTGTGGGCCCCATCACATGCCCCAGGAGGGTGGTCACACCCAGGCTCGGGCTGGCCCGCAGGAGAACAGGTGAATTCCCTGGTAGGCTGCTGTGTGGTGTTCATCCCACCAGGGGTGTAACTACGACAGGTGCAGGGGTTGCAATTACACTCGGGGCCTGGAGCCTAGGGGGGGGGGGCCCAAACATCTCTTTGGCCTATAGAAAAAGACTATTGCTATTAAAGGCCCCGTCACACGTGGCAACCAAGGCTGCGATGTCGGAAGTGATGTGCGGGTGCGCGGTCGCTTCCGACATCGCAGCCTTGGTGTCACACAGCAACATGTTGCCAGTAACGCCGCAGCGATGTGGGCAGAGCCATCGCTCACTGGGCTGGGATCAGCCCAGTGAGCGATCCGCAGCAATACTGCGGTATAGGCTGGATCGCCGCCAACATCGCTATTGCGGTGTCAGACGCCGTGATCCAGCCTAATCGCAGGTTGCAGATTACCAGCATGAAGGTAAACCTGTCAATCTGCAACCAGCGATAAATCGCAGTTGCGTTGTCACACAGCACGACGCACTTGCGATATCGCTAACGACATCACTGATGCGTCACTTTTCGGCGATGTCGCTAGTGACATTGACATGTGTGACAGGGCCTTAAAGATTTGCAATAACTGGAGGCTCCACTGGGGATTTTGCATTAGGGCCCATCAGCTTCAAGTTATGACCACTGTGTCCCACCTTCCTTTATCAGAAGAGGTTGGCACAAGTCACTTTTGGATAAGGGTAATGTTGTGTTTGCAGCGGACCCCCATAACCAATGTCACTGGTGGGACCTGGACATCCCAGTCTGAGACTGGTTTTCTTTTCATATGGGAGGAAATGGATCATTTTCCCTCAGTGTGTTGTATCCCATCGTCATCTATTATGGTCCCTGCGCCCATCTATACTGTCTGTGCAGCAACCATTTTTCTATTTTTCTCACTCTCCATTGCATAGTAAAAAAAGAACAGACCTCACTCAGGTGACGCTGACGGCGCCCGTGCGCTTTACATTATTTGTATTACATGGATGGAGCCATTGAGTTAGATTGGGTCCAGGACTTGTATCAAGAACACACAGCTCTCAGTTACGGTATATATTTGTGCGAACACAAAACGGTGATCAGCACCATAGACTGTAATGGACACATGCTCTGTAACTACACGGAAGGAACACGTGAAGAAATGGACGGTCAATGAGGCCTGAACACAGAGGCTTGGTTTGCTCTCATTTAAAGAGAAAAGAAACTTTGTAAAGATTTTGACTTAAAAAGTATAAACAAATTATTATAGAGCCGAGCGGGTCCACAGGACACAACACACACACACATGGGTCCACAGGACACAACACACACAACACACGGGTCCACAGGACACAACACACACAACACACGGGTCCACAGGACACAAGACACACACACACACACGGGTCCACAAAACACACACACACGGGTCCACAAAACACACACACACGGGTCCACAAGACACACACACGGGTCCACAAGACACACACACGGGTCCACAAGACACACACACACACACACGGGTCCACAAGACACACACACACACACACGGGTCCACAAGACACACACACACACACACGGGTCCACAAGACACACACACACACGGGTCCACAAGACACACACACACACACGGGTCCACAAGACACACACACGGGTCCACAAGACACACACACACACACGGGTCCACAAGACACACACACACGGGTCCACAAGACACACATGGGTCCACAAAACACACATGGGTCCACAAAACACACATGGGTCCACAAGACACACACATACACGGGTCCACAGGACACACACACACACGGGTCCACAGGACACACACACACACACACACACGGGTCCACAGGACACAACACACACAACACACGGGTCCACAGGACACAAGACACACACACACACACACGGGTCCACAAAACACACACACACGGGTCCACAAGACACACACACGGGTCCACAAGACACACACACGGGTCCACAAGACACACACACACACACGGGTCCACAAGACACACACACACACGGGTCCACAAGACACACACACACACGGTCCACAAGACACACACACACACACACGGGTCCACAAGACACACACACACACACACGGGTCCACAAGACACACACACACGGGTCCACAAGACACACACACACACACACGGGTCCACAAGACACACACACACGGGTCCACAAGACACACATGGGTCCACAAAACACACATGGGTCCACAAAACACACACACACACACACATGGGTCCACAAGACACACACACGGGTCCACAGGACACACACACGGGTCCACAGGACACACACACGGGTCCACAGGACACACACGGGTCCACAGGACACACACACACACGGGTCCACAGGACACACACACACACGGGTCCACAGGACACACACACACACGGGTCCACAGGACACACACACACACACACACACGGGTCCACAGGACACACACACACGGGTCCACAGGACACACACACACGGGTCCACAGACACACACACACATGGGTCCACAGGACACACACACACATGGGTCCACAGGACACACACACACACGGGTCCACAGGACACACACACACACGGGTCCACAGGACACACACACACACGGGTCCACAGGACACACACACACGGTCCACAGGACACACACACACACGGGTCCACAGGACACACACACACGTGTAGTCAGGTTCACCACACTTACTCCTGACTGTTCCCTTTGAGCCCCCTATGGAGCCCCGCACGGTGACTGTGCACATTCAGAAGAAAATATGCAAACTCGAACCCTAGAGCACCAGTATGGAGACTGAGGACGGAGGGATAGGGGCTTAAGTACAACAGGGGTTACAATCGTTCCTGGACCAGAAAAACCCCAAAAATCCTTTTGGCCTATAGAAAACCAGTAAATGCTATTAAACAGTGGTGTGACTTGGAGCTCATGGGGCCCGATGCAAAAGTTCCAACAGGGCCCACAATTATATGTTTAATAGCAAATAGTCTTTTTCTACAGGCCAAAGGGACTTTTGGGGCCCCTAGGCTCCAGGGCCCCGATGTGATTGCACCTGCTATAGTGTCCCTGACTATTAAATATGTACAATAATTGGGTGCCCTGTTGGAGCTTTTGCACGGGGGCCCATGAGCTTGAAATTACGCCCCTGAATCCAGGACAGAAAAAACACATTAACCCCAGGGGGGCGTAACTACAATAGATTCAGGGGTTGTAATCGCAACCGGCCCTAGAGCCTAGTGGGCCCCAAAAGTCCCTTTGGCGTATAGAAAGACTATTGCTATTAAAGATTTCCAATAATTGGGAGCCCCGTTGTACCTTTTGCATCAGGACCCATGCGCTTCAAGTTATGCCAATAATTAACCCAGGGGCGTAATTACAACAGGTGCAGGGGTTGCGATCGCACCGGGGCCCAGCAGCCTAGGGGGGCCCCAGAAGTCCCTTTGGCCTATAGAAAGAGACTAATACTATTAAAGATTTGCAATAATTGGGGGCCCCGCTGGAGCTTTCGCATCGGGGCCCCTGGGCCTGAAGTTACGCCACTGAATTAACCCCATCCACGGCGGTGACATTACACAACTCAGTGGGCTCCTCCTCCACCGTCCTCCCCAAACATCATCATAAATAACAAAACATTGTAACTGTCCACCATTATCTGGACATTCTATCAATAATCGACCAATCAGGTTGGGTTATTAGTCGTTTATTCCCAGCCGCCCATCATTGGCCGCACCACAGAGCAGTCACTTGAGGTTCTGCAGCATCTGAGGCCAGGGCACAATCCACGCTCCGGCTGGTGACTTCTGCACTTTTTTTCCTCAATTTCTAGAAACTTTTTCTTATTCCAGAGGAAATGGAGACGTCACTGCCCGGACAATCACCTGGTAAAAGTATGTGCACCCCCAGATCACGTGACGCCTGCTGTGGCTGCCCCCGCGGAGCCCTGGCCATTAGCCGGACACTGACGTCACCGTCAAGCTGTGACTACTTGTACACACTCCCTGGTCTTGCTCTGATCACTGGGGCGGCTGATGGGGTCAGAGGCTCCTTTCCTTAGGTCCAAATTAATTACAACCGGATCGTCATCACAGATCCGACCAATATGACATCGCACCGATCTGGTCGCACGATCGCTCACCTGCTGTGACGGCTTAGAGGGGGGTATCGCCACTTCCATCATGTTGGCCCCTGGCCCCGGCCGGGTGCTGATCCTCAGTGTCGCAGTATACGTGGTGTCGCCGCCCCCTCCGCACTGTTCCCGGCCCGGTGACTCTCGCTGTTCTCGGGACCGTCCTAAGCGAAATGACGGGAAAGTCCGGGGCAACACGGCCAAAGTCTGCTGTCAGCGCTCTCCACCAATCAGCGCGCACAATCTCTACGCCCCGCCCACTAGCGATGACGCAAATCACGACGATCCAGTGGGCGGAGACTCCTGACCGCCCACCGCCTCTAGGGCACGCCCCCTTATTAACCCCTGACACGGAGGCCGCTGCTGTTTATCTGCCAGGAAAAGTTCCTCTTTATGTAACTGCAGATGTGACAGGAATAAACATGGCCGACACTGAACTGAAGGAGACACCGTAAAGGGGTTGTCAATGAGCGCCCCCTCTGTGCACAGGCTGTGTGTGGTATTGCAGCTCAGACACAAGCCAGAAGTGGTAAAAGCACCAACTGGGCCCGTCCAGGAAACTGTACCTGTATGTGGTGTAACCTAAAGCTCATGGGGCCCTAATGTGAAAGCTCCAACCGGGCCCCCAATTATTGTAAATCTCTAATAACAGGGGTAACTACAATAGGTGCAGGGGTTGCGATCGCACCGGGCCCTGCAGCCTAGGGGGGCCCAAAAGTCCCTTTGGCCCATAGAAAAAGACTAATACTATTAAAGATTTGCAATAATTGGGGCCCCATTGGAGCTTTCTCTTCGGGGCCCCTGGGCCTGAAGTTACACCACTGCTAATAACAGAGGACTTTTTCTATAGGAGAAAGGGACTTTGGGGCCCCCTAGGCTCCGGGGCCCGGGTGTGATTGCGGCCCTGCACCTGTTGTAGGTACGCCCCTGGTCCCTGGTTTCCTTGGGGGCCCCTAGGCTCCGGGGACGGTGTGATTGGGCCTCTGACCTGTTGTATGGTACGCCCTGTCCATGGTTTCCTTGGGGCCCCTAGGCTCCAGGGCCCGGGTTGTGATTGCGGCCTCTGCACCTGTTGTAGGTAAGCCCTGGTCCCGGGTTTCCTTGGGGCCCGTGTGTTGGTGACTCCGCTTGCCTATAGCTGGAGGAGGTGCAATCACATCGGGGCCCTGGAGCCTGGGGGGGGCCCAAAAGTCCCTTTGGCGTATACAAAAAGACCTGCTCTGTTATTAGAGATTTACAATAATTGGGGCCCCTGAGCTTCAAGTTCCACCACTGCCTATAAGTGAATGACCCCTCATCTGACCATGTAATGTACTGAGATAATGACAACCGGGCACACCGAGGTGACAGCCACGTATCATATTATTCATTATATTACTATTATTACATTTATTGTTATTATTTTAGTGACCCCTAACACATTCCCACTGTCCAGCATACAGATGTCTGATGCTTTGTGTTGTATATTTGAAGCATTTTTCCGGCTTATGTCACATTTTTGTTGCTTTTTATTACAATTTATGGAAAACAAAAAAGGACAAAACACAACTCCGGAGTTTTACAGCAATCACCTAATTAGGTTACAGTCAGTCTCTAGATTTTCATAGGACTTTTACAGACTTTAAACACATATACATTTTGTTATAGACTTTTTTTTTTCTGAAAAAGAGCAGCATTTAATTTTTATGTTGGATTTTTCTCAGTTTTTTTTAAAAATATTTTTTTATTTTTACTTCCTAATTGTATTTTATTTTTTGTCCTCTTTAAGGGGCCATAGTCTTGAGATTGGACTTCGCAGGAGTACCAAGATGGTTGTATTGGTTGCCTGGTGACTAAAGGCCCCGTTACACGCTACAATATCGTTAACAATATCATTGGTACGTCACGGCTTTTGGGGCGTCGTTATGACATTGTTGTGTGTGACACGTAGATACGACCTGCGATAAGTCGGCTGATCGTTGATCGGAGATTTATGAACAGGATTATAAATCAGTCGTTGATCGTTCATCAACCTGCAGCATCGTTGTGTGTGACACCTTGATAACGATCTCGTTTACACTTCACCTATTCAGAACTGGAGGATGTAGGCGACCAAACGACCGCAATTATCATTCACTTATCACAGAATTGTCGTCGTTCACGATATCTGTACATGTGACACCTCACCACGATCATTGAACGTCGTTCTAGCGATCTCAGCCAAGTCGGATCACTGAGACATTGAAGCATGTAACGGGCCCCTTAATCTCTATAGCGTCAACAGAGTATGGGGTACTCGGGTACCAGGGCTGATGGCGGATTTGGTGGGAAATCATGAAGGATCGATCCCCGGTCCCGTGCCCTGGACCCTCAATGGCGGAGAATGGTAGGGATAAGGGGATATTTACAATTGAACGTGACGCCACCTGTAGTTCCCGGTAATATGGTACTGGCGCTGCAAGCGGCCGCTGAGGTGATGGTGGGTGCAGCAGAGTGTGGAACAGCTCCCCACAGGTGGAGCTTTACCTCAGGGCAGCGGCGATGGATGAGGGGAGTTGTAGTCGCTTCTCTGCGGACAAGGCGGTGAATTGCGGCAGTTAGACAGGCAACACAGACACACAGGATGATTGTTTTGGTACCTTTTACTGGTGACAGGGTAACAGGTACAGTCCAGAGTAGTAACCAGGTCCCGTGTAACTTGGGACTTCCACCTTAGAAAGTTATGAGGCCTCCTCTGTCTCTGTGCTCTGCGGTGTGGGGTAAGTCCTGCCTGAGCCTGAACCCACCGCTTCTTCTCCCTCTCTGGGCTTTGTCCTAAACTGGCAATGAGGTCCTTCTGTGGGGTCCCTATTCCTCCTATTGCCCCTGGTCCTGTGCTTGGTCAGTTTAGCGTCTCTTACTTTGTTCTCCTCAGGGCTGAACTCCTCCTGAGTCTTCCAGGCTTTTGCTGTAGCACTAAATGCTGGCAGCGTCGGACTCCGGTGCCCTGGGTGTACTAAAGGGCTGTAGTAACCAGTTTCCTTTTCTTCGTTCCCTTCTTTCTCCACTTGCCTCTGACCCTTCCTAGGGTGCCACAGCGGTCAGTGGTCCCTGGTCCTGGGCCTGAATCTCCACCAGCACCAGTTCCTCTGTCTCCTCTTCCTTCCCTCTCCTGAGTCTCCTCACATTAACTGAACTGAAACTACAGGGACTAACTAACTCCTCCCCTCGGCCTGGATGTTCTTAAAGGGGAACTGACTTAAGGCAGCCAGTAGAGCTCCCCCTTCATGTCTGGGGTGGAAGGCACCTGAATGGACGCCCAACGAGACTGACCATTACACATCAACAGCAGTCATGGTAATTAGTTAAACAGCAGTATTAAACAGCAGCAAGCAGAGAAGGTATAATACAGCCAGCACCTGCCATATACAGAGCGGGCCTGGCTGCTGAGCGCACACCACAGACTTGCAGCCGTTTCATAAATCGGCACCTGATCTGCAGACCTGCACCCGATTCATAGTCCTGCACCGATTCATAGCTCCCGCACCCAATTCATAGCCCTGCACCCGACTCATAGCCCTGCACCCGCTCTATAGACCTGCTCTTGTGGTGCCCTGCTCACGCAGGTAGCCACAGACTTCCCTACAGCTGGTTTCCACAGCAGGTACCTACTACATGCAACATCTTCCACCCCGGCACAGTAGAGCGAGCTCTACTCACCGACTTTAGGTGAGATCCCCTATAAATACTGCTGCTGGGGAGGAGTTAGTTAGAGTGTGCAGACGCTAGTGTCGAGCCCCAGGCCGTGGGGTACTCGAGTATCAGGCGGCAAGGGGTTAACTTTGTCACGGGGAATGACGGCCACGCCTGATTCCGTGTCCTGGGTGACACTTCAAAAGGGGGTTTTATGTGCAAGGGATTATTTACAGTTTGTTGTCGTGACGCCACCTGCAGTTTCTGGTTATTGGCACCAGCGCCGCCCACAGTCTGCCGTAGGTCGGTGGTATCACGGTTGGGATGGTGTAGTCCTCCGCAGGAGGCCTGGGACCACCGGGCAGCAATCCTGTAGAAGAACAAGTTCATGCAAAAGAAGATGCAGCAGAGTCGAGATCAGTGTGAGCCTTTTCTCCATCAATTCTTCCCTGCTTCCCAGTAGTCTGTGTGAAGTCTGAACCCATAAAGCGCATCTGGCCTTCTGCTGTCTCTCTTTCTCTTCGCTCCCCGTCGGTGTACCTTCTGCTTAAGAGCCTGGGTGGTATATAGATATACCCCGCAGAATGCCGGATTTTCAGTGGTCCTTGGAGGATCCCACAGGTGCAGGCTCCGGTGTCCGGTAAGCTATTGAGGTTTGACCTTCTCTAGACCTTTCCTTCCCCGATTCGCTGTCTGCGCCTGGGATCTGTCTTTCTCCCACTCTCCTGGTCCCTCAGCCGAGGAACACTCCTTGTGTTCCTAACTTTCCATTCTCCTGAAAGACCTCGAGGCAAAGCCCTGAAAGCCCGTCAGGCCTCCAGCCAAAGACCTCCTTTCGCCCCCTGGAGGTGGTTTTTATTCCCTCCTGGGTACCTCCCACTGTGTGATCTAGTGTGGGGTGTTGGTCTAGGGTTTCACCCACCTCCCTAGAATCTGCTTGCAGCTGGAGCATCTGCACCTCTTTTACAGGTGCAGTACCCCTCTGTGACGCCCGCATAGCAGGGTGCCACACTAAGAGAGCTGCAAAGACGTCCTGGATGGTCAGTGCCGTGGTTAAGCCTGAGCCAGCGACCCCGGAGTGGCCCTTCTGATGTCTCGCAAGCCTAGGAGTGGGGACAGAAGGAAGGAGTAGAGCCCAAAGGGAGTGAGGAACTAGTGGAAGTTTGCCCAGAGCTGTACCGGACTTCGGGGGTCCGTACTGTAGGATACTTCAGGACTACAGAAAACCCCGTCACACCGAGGAGACTTCAGTCACCCAGTCCCCCTGCGTACTCAAAGAGAGGGCGCCAGACACTGCAGTGTACTACCGCAGTGATCAGAGAGGGAAACCCGTGGACCACAAAGGAGGAGGGAGATAGGACAGAGGAAGTGAGGAGGCCAGTCTGGCCGCATGCAGACTGGGCTTCAGGAACCGTAGAGAATCAGAGGAGGCCTTATACCCACTTGCTGTGGGGACTCACTGCGCACCTGGTCACCTGTCAGTTCCCTGGACGTCCTTACCTGCTATACCAACAGTAAAAGGTAAAAGACACTTCTACAGTGTATGTGCGTCATTCCTCTCCGCCTCCGGTGCCCTTACAGACTGCTCCATCATCCCCTACACCACTTACAGCTCCACTCCAAACTGCCCCTTTACACCACGCTGCCCCGGAGAACCAGCTCCACCTGTAGGGAGCTTTGCCATCTCAGCCGCATTACCATCTACCTCCGATGGACTGTAGCGGCACGGGTGACCCATCACCAGGTTTTACAGGTGGCGTCACATGACAAACTCTAATCCCCTGTATATATACCCCTTTTTGAAGTGTCACCCAGTCCACGGGCTCAGGCGCTGCCACCCGTGACATCCCCGTTAACCCCTTGGAGCCTGATACCCGAGTACCCCAGGGCCTGGGGCTCAACACTCTCACTCCATAGACCTGCACCCAATTCATAGACCTGCACCCACTCCATAGACCTGGACGAGCTCCATAGACCTGCACCCGATTCATAGACCTGCACTCACTCCATAGACCTGGACCCGCTCCATAGATATGCTCTCACTCCATAGACCTGGACCCGCTCCATAGACCTGCACTCACTCCATAGACCTGGACCCGCTCCATAGACCTGGACCCGATTCATAGACCTGCACCCACTCCATAGACCTGCACCCGCTCCATAGACCTACTTTCACACCATAGACCTGCACCCGATTCATAGACCTGCACTCACTCCATAGATCTGGACCTGCTCCATAGACATGCTTTCACTCCATAGACCTGGACCCACTCCATAGACCTGGACCCGCTCCATAGACCTGCACACACCCCATAGACCTGGACCCGCTCCATAGACCTGCTCTCACTCCATAGACCTGGAACCGCTCCATAGACCTGCTCTCATTCCATAGCCCTGCACCCGATTCATAGACCTGTACCCACTCCATAGACCTGGACCTGATTCATAGACCTGAACTAGATTCATAGACCTGCACTTGTGGCGCCCCTGCGTTCAGGAGGCCACAAAGGGAACTGCAGCCAGGCAGGTAGGACGACAGTTGAACACCAACACCCTCACTGCCCACACACCCACGTAAAGTAGAGGGCAGCACCCAACCCGGAGCCTGGGAACTCTAGGCAGGCAAGGGGTGGTAGGGTTTAGAGACAGTGGGTGGGCAACCCAGTAAGTCAGGTGACAGAGGGTAAATATAGTGAAGGGGGAGGAGAAAGGAGTCAGTAAGCCGAGGTAGGCTGAGATGAAAAGACAGAAACACACGTCCTGGAAGAGTGGGGTGAAAGGGCCGCAGAGTCTAGATGAGCCAGTGTGAGCCGCAGAGAGAAAGCTTAACCGGAGTCAGCACCCCAGGAGTGTGAGGGACGAGAGGGACAGTGACACTGGTCCCTAGAACCACGGCTGAGACGGCAGACTGCAGGCGGAGTAGCCCTCCTATAGAACCCGAAGACACGGTAGAGAGAGCCTGGTAGAGCCTCACCCGGAAAACTATTGGAGGCTAGGCTGGAAGTAGAGTGTCAGCTCTAAAGGGGACCGTTTCCTCACCCGGTATCCCCAGACAACTGACGGGGGACCTCAGCTACACGTGAGGGTCACTACTCCAAAGGACAGGCAGCTCAGTAGCAGACCCGGTCTGGCACCGAGTACCCTCGTCCCAGTGGGCTCGACACACACTCATTCCATAGACATGGACCCGCACCATAGACATGCTCTCACTCCATAGACCTGGACCCGCTCTATAGACCTGGACCCGCTCCCTAAACCTGCACCCACTCCATAGACCTGGACCCGTTCCATAGACATGCTCTCACTCCATAGACCTGGACCAGCTCTATAGACCTGCACTCGCTCCATAGACCTGCACCTGCTCTATGACGTACTGGCATGTCTTGGCGAGGAAAGGGTTATGACTGAGTAAAAAATAGTGGTCATAATGCTGATATATCAGCGGAAATGCAACTTAAGGGACCATAAAGGAAAATGTGTAACTGAACAAAAGGTCAGATAGACCTCAAAACACAGGGGAACATGCTATTAGTGCAATCTGTTCTGCCGTACAGGGACCCAAGAGGTAAGCACACCATTTCCACCTCCAAAGTGTGTGGGCAGGGTCCTCTCTCCTCACCTGCTGTATCCTCCCCATCCTTTGTAGACTGTGAGTCCTCACAGCAGAGTCCTCTCTCCTCAACTACTGTATCCTCACCCATCCCTTGTAGACTGTAAGCCCTCACGGGCAGAGTCCTCTCTCCTCACCTCTGTATCCTCACCCATCCTGAGACTGGTCTCCAGGAGGTCCTCTCTCCTCACCTATTCCCTTGTAGACTGAGCCCTCAGGGCAGGTCCTTCTTGCACTAGGAAGGGTCCTCTCTCTCACCTATCCCTTGTATACTGGGGCCCTCAGGGCAGGGTCATCTCTCCTCACCTACTGAATCCTCACCATCCTTGTAGACTGGTCCTCATCTCCTACATCTCCCATCCCTTGTACATGAGTCCTTGCGTGCAGGGTCCCTCTCTCCACTGTATCTCCTATGTGGGCTAGTCCCAACACTAAACATTGAAAGGTTCTTTTAACTTCTGGCCAATCAGAAGATAAGAGCACAAAATAGCAGAGATTGACCCAGCGATGAGGAAAAACGCAGAACATAGAGAAAAAAATATATAAAACTTCACTTTATTGTGTCGCACACTAGGGACCGGGGTACTGTCTCTGGGGGTGTCAAGGTGTCGGGCCTGGTCCCGTTGTCTCCGATGTGGCAAGTAAAGGGAGTATTTACAGGGGATTTGTCGTGACGCCACCTGGGGTATGTGGTCAGTAGGACCACCGCTGCCGTACTCCTGCTGTGGACGGTGGTGAGGGGCAGTGTGGATGGTAAGCCCTCCTCTGGTAGGGCTGAGGGTCCCCAGGGCAGGTGTAGTAGTAGTGGAGGAACGTAGTGAAGGATGGTGCTTTTAACCAGTCACTTACTTTGCTGCTGCGGCTTCTCCAGCCAGTGTGTGGGAAAAGCAGTCTCCGGCTCCTCAGGTGGGACTCTGCTGCGGCGCTTGAAGAAAGCAGTCTCGGGCAATGGTGCGCTTACCAGGTACTTTACTTGAGGTTCTTTAGCAGCAGTTCACAACAGTTTACAAGTTACAGTTCTTTCAGCTCTTTCAAGTTACAGTTCTCACACTTTTACACTGCTCCGGGTAACTGGGTTTCTGCAGCTCAGGCAACTCCTCTGCGTTGCTTCCCTCAAGTCCTTTCAGGCCCTTTTCTCTCTC
>JARQOC010000011.1:48248344-48274079 GCA_033576535.1 Allobates femoralis
CATGCTGTAAGTGTTAATACAGATTTCAGCCATAGGTCTCTTATTGCACTGTGTGTTGTTGTTGTTTACCTCCTATGTCTGTTTTAGCACCAGTTGCTTATCATTGCACAGACAGTGGCATTTGAGCCCAAGTCTCCTCATTAGCAGCTCACTGTCTATATACAATGTACATACAGAGCCTGGTGTGGACTGCTTTTTTAGCTCTGTTGCATGGCTAAATGTAAAAACTGATTGTGTCAGAACGGCTGCAGCCAGTAATCTGAGTGACACATTGTTGGATTTATGATCTCTTTGCCTACATTGTTCTGCTCTCAGATGAGGTAGAAAAATCCTGCTGACAGATTCCCTCTACATTTCTGAGAATACTGTATATACCTGGCTGCACACATGGTTCTCTTTAATGTTGCGTTGGGCAGAAGGTGTGCAATTTTTTTCTAATTTTTTTGGTAATATGAAAAAATCACTAATACCCAGAATCAGAGACTGCTCGATTTTGGACACAGCGGACCAAATCTGACAGAATCCAATCCGACATGGTCCGCGGCAGAGAACGTGGGGGGGGGGGGGGCATATGGAGTGCAGATTCGGGAAAAAAAAAAAGATAGCTTCCCGATCCGATTTTGGTGTACTGAACATGCTGCAGTACACTCTGTTCCCATGCAATTTCACTTTATCAGTGTATCTACGTACACTGCTACAGTGAAGTTAGTTTTAAAAAAACAAAAAAAAAAAATTGTCACCTCTCCGCCGAGTGTCCCGTGATGCGTGGCATCCACGTCTGATGGCTGAAGGACCTTAATCAGCTGACCGGGAAGGGGTGGGGCACCCTGATCAGCTGATGTGTGACATCACTGCATCAGCTGAGCAGTCTAAATCACCCACCAAAACCGATCAGTACCGATCGAGCTGATTAAGGTCCTGCAGCCATTGGAGGTGGACACCGCGCATCGCAAGACACTCGGCGGTGAGCATTTTTTTTTTTTTTTTTTAAACCATTGCTTTCCCTTTTGCAATGTATGTAGGCATATTGCGAAAGTGAAAGTTAGCCCCTACACCTCTTGCCTGCGCTTTGCAGGCTTGGGCTCCTCCCAGCTCTTTGTGTCCGGATCCGTGAAAATCACAGATCCGGAAACTGAAGTGGCATCTGGAGGTACACATCCCTGGGGTCCTGCAAAAAGCAGGATCCTCACAGACAGGAGAAAATCGTGATGTGAAGGGGGCCTTAGGCTGCTTTCACAATGACACAGATTTGCAAATATACAATCAGTTTTGAAACTGATTTGGCCACTGATCCGTTATGGACTGCCATGTTAGGATGCCAACGGCTGTCGCAGACTGTGTGTTTTTTTTATTTTTTTTTTTACATTTTTTTTTTAATGGCTCCGTCATCTGTTGCAGAGATGGGGGTGGGAGGATCTGTACCTTGCTTCTGAGCATGCTCAGTATAACAAAACTGATCTGTTTCACTGATTTTTTTTTTTTTTTTTTTTTTTTTTTTTTCACGGATCCGTACAGATTCGTCCTCCATAGAGCTCCATTATGTTTTCATACGGACACTAACGGATCTGTGTCTGCCCGTTGGTGTCCACGATTTTCAAGGAAGCCCAGAAATAGAGCAGTTTTCATTTCTGGGTACATGAAAATGCTGACTCCAATGGATCCATTAACCAGAGAGACACAGATGGCCACTTAGGACCAATCCGTGCCCATAGGATAACATGGGAGGCCATGACAGATCGTGGCCATAAGTTTCAAAATGGATGGACACGGATTTGCAAATCTCCCAGTGTTCAGGCAGCCTTCTTGATTAAGACCTGTGCAGATTACATACATTTTTTTTTTTTTTTTTTTTTGTGTTTCCATAGTGAAAAGGCTCTGAAAATGCATTTGTGTCTCTTTCCTGTGCATTTTCTCATCTGATTAATTTCTATGGGGAAAAATCTTCACGTGTAGCTCAGCGTACCTGCAGCAGAGATTGACATGTTACTCATTAAGCACGCACCTCAGCTCCATTTATGCAGCATAAAAAAGTGAGGAGGAGATTTCTATAAATCCCATCCACTTTTTTTTTTTTTTTTTTATATAATTCTTTATTTTTCATTTTATGAATACACAAATTTAGGAACAAAATCCCATCCACTTTTACTCGAACTGTAAAATGCTCCATTTTTTTTTTTTTACCATTAAAAATACATAGCATCAAAAACTGATGGTGGGAACTTGACCTATGTAGAGATAAGATGGATAATAAGGCGGACCCGGCAATCCATCGTATGAGGGGTGTAATACTGTGCGTGCTGTAAGCTGAGACAATGCACAGCGGTGGACATTCTCCACACTTAAACTCTGCCCAGATGTTTTACGGCTTCTTTCTTTCTTTTGATGCTGAGCCCATAAAGTTCACACCTGCCACACAGCATCCCTCTGGTAATCCACTGAATTGTGGGTAATGTTTGGAAAGCTGTACATGTCGTGTAGAGATGAAGACTGGCACATGGCGGATGTTCCTGTTTGTTTAGCTCAGATGAAAAAGCCTGTAAAGAATCTGTATGTTCCAGAGCTAGGATAAATCTGCGGTAGATTTAGTTCAATATTGTACACGACTGGAAATCCAGTCCATTCTTCTGAATTGCGATGTTTGGGAAGCACATGGATTTCTGCACGCTCCGCTCTGCAGCACATGTGCATTTACCCTTAGGCTAAATTCAGACAGAGCGTTCGCTCCATTTGTTGTTGATCCATTTTTGGTGCAGTCTTTGCACCAAAAAACAGGTCCTCTTTTTGCAAAAAAAAAAAGCATCACAAACATATCATCCGTTTGTGCTGCTTCTTTGCTGTGTTTTCGGGGAACACGGGCAGACACACACATGCGCGCACACACACACTTTCTTACCTCCACAGTGAGCCCATGGTGAGCCCCGGTGATAACTTCCTTCTGGCACCGGAAGAACCTGTGGGTAGTCGGCACGGTACTCGCAGGACGTGTGCCCCATGTGTCACATGGGACGCAGGTCCTGCAAGTACTGTCCAGACTACCCACAGGTCCTGCCGGTGCCCGGAAGGAAGACCTCACCGGGGAGGGTGAGTTTCAGAGCGTTTTTGCTCCAAAACTGGATCAATTAATTGACATGCCACTTAATTTCCTAATCAGGTTTTTGAAGCAAAACCTGATCAAGAAAAAAACTCCGCCATTGTCACAGCATTTCAGCAATCTTGTAGACTTTGCTGGCATGACAAACGTTGATCTGTTATTTGTGCAAAAAACGCAGCACAAAAAAAACATCACAAACGCCCTATGTGAACATAGCCTAAGGGAAATATTGACATTTTCAGTGTTTAGGAGGTCTGAGGCTCTGCTGCTCCTGCCCTGGGGGGGTACTGTGTAGGTTGAAGTGGTACTGTGGTAGTTGGGGGTACTGTGTATTGTTAAATGTGATCTTTGTATTGTGAAGCGCTGCAGAATATGTTGCGCTATATTAAAAAAATATATATTATTATTAATAATAAGTGATATACTTGTATGTAAACTTCGTATGTGTAATAATCTATAGGTGGCTATCTAGTGGCCAAGGTTAGGACTGCTCCCCAGGTTCCCTTAGGTTTGGAAGTAGTTGAGAATAGTAGTACACCCCCTTTATAGGTGGGGTCAGGTTTGTAGTCCACCCCCTTATAGGTGGGGCCAGGTTAACCAAACAGGCCGGTAGTAAAGTTTTTAGCAGGAGAGACCCCCCCCCCCCAAGAAGAAAAAGTGAAAGTATGGTGCAGAACGCAGTGGTGAATAGCCTTGTTTTTCATTTGGGCAGACCCTCTGGATTACCCTGGGATTGGAGTACAAGAATTGGGACATACACACGTCTCTGCCTTAGTGCTCTCGACCCCTACCTTAGGTGGGCTCCAGGGAGACAACTGTCCTCTCAGTATCTGTTGCAGGGGGCTTCAGCATAGACTCCGGTGAGCAGGTCGTTAATGACGGTTGTCTTGGTTGCTTTCTGAACGGTTCCCTGTAGCAGGACAATGCTGGAGCCATGAGAACCTGTATGATTTCACCGGAAAACACCATGCTCTTGAAAAGCGAGAACGAGGGACTAGAATCAGCCGTAGAGATGCCGGAATGAAGGGAGCAGTCTGTCTCACAATATAATAAGGTAAACCACCCCGTAAAGGTAACACTGATGATGTGTTTGTGATATTCACAACGGCTCAAGTAACAGACTGTTTGCAAAGATTATAGACTCCGTGTCTGCGCTGTCTCCGGAAATACAAGACTCTCTATAAGGAACTGTTGCTCTTGGATGCCAATCGGGGCGAGTATGGCTATTCTAAACTCTGCAGCTGAGGCTCGCCCTTGTCTGCGACTACCTGAGCCTTGCACTAGCCCTTCAACAAGAGTTTTACAGTAGCAGTAAGGAGAAAACGTATCCCTTAAATCTCCTTCTTAGCCTCTCACCTAGCCAAACCAGATCTCATGCTTTGCCATGGCGAGGAGCAGTACCAGAACCGCTGTGTCTGCAGATATAAATTTTGGTTTGGTTATTGCATTGTTAGAGTTGATGTTGACTTGCTACTTACAATAGGTGGTGCTAGAGTTCAAGTCCTCTTTGTATATTTAATTCCCAGAGAAGCATTGCAGGAATTTAATTCTCCTTAGAAAGATATGTCAGGCATGTTGGGGTATGTGCCACAGGGCGTTTTTGCTGCGGTTTTGCTGCGGTTTCCTCATGCAGAAAACCATTGGTTTTATGCTAATGTATGCTAATTTGTTCCTGCGGTTGGGCTTCCCAGCAAACCAATGTGTTTTACAGAAACGCTGTGCCCACACATTGGTTTTGCAAGTGTCAAGAACTGTCAAATACCTGCGTTTTTGGTTGCGGATAGCAAGAATTGACATGTCAATTATTCCTGTGTTTTTGGTGCAGTCAATGGGAAAAACGCAGCATCAAAAACGCAGTAAAAAACGCACAAAAAACGCACAAAAACCGCAGACGAGATCATAGCACTTCTCCTGTCAAGAACTCTAGGATCCTCAGGTTTTGCTGCGTTCAGGACTGCTCAAAAAATGTCCTGTGGGCACATACCCTTACTCTCCACATGGAGAAAACCTGCCCTTTAGTAGCAGTAACATTTTACCAGATCTGAATCACTTGCTTCAGTCAGATTTTACATCTGTAGCATATTGCTTTAGGTTGTGGATTGCCTCTTTTACAATGTGAATGGTGTCGGTGAGATCTGCCATTCTCCACACTACACAAACTAAACATTAGGGTAGTCCCTATTAGGGTGAATGTATACCAAACTGATTTACCTGCAGATTTGCATCGGTAAAATCTGCAGAGGTGTAAAGCAAACCATGGATAAGACCATGCAATGAGCTGCCGATATTTCCACAAATTGACCTAGGATGTGGATTTAAAAATTTGCATTATGCCAATTCCTGTTTTTGACCATAGATTGTACCCTTTTTCAGTGTTGCTTGCAGTGAAATCTGCGGAAGGATTTGTTGCGTTTAAAGTGGAACTCCAGTGAAAGAACTTTTTAGTACAGTTCCTGCCCTGCTACATTATTATTATTATTATTATTTATTTATTATAGCGCCATTGGTTCCATGGCGCTTTACATAAGGAGTGGGGGTAACAAGGACAGGTATGCTACATGATGAAGCAGAGCTTTACACTGCAGTTGTAGGATCTATAGATCTCTTATAAATCAATAAAATTATACCTGCACCTCAGCTCTGGCCCCCACCTCATGGGACAGAGAATTTTCAGCCTGACAGTCTCATGCTGCTGGTGAGAAGTGGAGGTGTGTCAGGGGTGTGGATGCTGGGAGCTGCAGGATTAGCTTACATTCCAGGCCCCCACATTTCTGTATAGGGAGGGGGGCTTGGTATGGGGCCGCCAGCCCCATGCTCACACTACAATCATGTCCCTGATATACCATACTATGTGACTTCGGGGGGGGGAGGTGCATGAAATAGCAATCATGTACCCAAGCAGATAGAAGTACTGCTGTGATCCTCTGCTGTATGATGATGCATAATGTGTACTGTTATTGTAAGGCTGAGAGCACAGGCAAAGCATTATATTTATTGATTTAAGCTCTGAATGGTGTCCCCTACCCCATAGGAACATGGTATCTTCCTATCCCTCCACCTTTCAGTGGATCATCACTCACTGGAATGTAGGATGATCCTGCAGCTCCCAGTGTCTACACCCTGACACACCTCCTGTTCTTTGCTGCTGCATGATGCTCTCAATTTTCTGTCAAATGAAGGAGGGGGGAGATCAAAGGAGCAGGTATGATTGTATTGATTTATGAGAGATCTATAGATCCTAGAACCGCAGTGTACGGCTCTGCTTCATCATGTAGGAGGCCAGGAACAGTACTAAAAAGTTTTCTCTCCCAGGAATTCCTTTAACTGTTTGTGTAGCAGAAAAATCTGATGAGTGAACACAATTATTAAAGGGGTTATCCACTATTCTGACCCCTGACGATTTTCCTGCGGTTAGCTTGACACTGTCACGTGAGCCCTGGAGCCAATCGGTGAGCAACCCTTTTAATATCAATCATTACTGTTAAACTAATTACTTTCATAGCTTTATCCGTATCTACTTTTATGGTTTAGGTTTTTATTATGATTAACAAGTTAATATTTAGGTAATTTCCATTCATTTAAAGCTTTTGGCAGTGATTGCAAAAATGTAATTGAGTGAGATTACTAACTGAATAAGACTAAATTCACACTCCCATCCCCTCTGGACTCGCACCAGTATTTCCCTTAGCCTAGCTCTTCTATCGCAGCACATCCCTATTCATTTAATGTAACTAAGCCGTAATTGTAGGTGTAGGAGATGGGTGGTGATGCCCATGATGGGTGGATTGTAGATGTACTAGAATGGGTGTGATGGCTCTCACCTCTATTACACGGACGGCTGCACCCTTCTCCTTTCTGACCAATCTTTCATAGATCAGATGTCGGTACAAAAGACTGGTGGGTGGCAAAAATAAGATACCTGATGAAGACTTGGGTCTGGAGCCAAAAACCTGTTTGTTTTATATCCCTGGTCATTCAAAAATGACCTATGAATTTAAGAGAACCTGACCATTCTGCTAAAAAATCAGTTCAAAGGAATGTCAGCAGGTTTTTACTATTTATATAAGTATAGATCAGCATAATGTAAGGGCTGAGAGCCTGATTCCAGGGATTTTGCTTATTAAGCTGTGTGCAGTACTTTCGATGCAATCAGTGTTTTATCAGCAGATTATCACTGCCTGACCAGGTGTCTCATGCGGCTCAGTCAGGCTAATCTGTGTAACCCCACCCAAAAAACTGTGCAGCTTGGCGATTGCAATCTACCTCTGTACAATCAGCGAGGTTATATAGGGTTCAATATTCAGAGAACTGCTAGATCTGTAGCAAAGAAAACTAATTCTATAAAACTTCCCTAAGCACTCAGTTAGTGATAATCACTCAAATCAAGGTTTCTGCCCCATCAACATGCAGCTATTAAATTAATGTCAAAAAACCTTTGTACAGTTCACTTTTTAAATTATGTTCATACTCACATTTTTTTCTTCTGCAGCGCAGTAGAAGAAATCTCTGCTTGCTGTGCAACTAGGCCTTCAGTGTCTTCTCTGGGGAGTGTGCCTTCACCCCTCCCTCCAAGAGGCAGCTCTTCAGTGTCGAGACTGCTAGACTGCTAGATTAGCTGTGATTGGCAGCGTTTGAGACCCAGAGGTGAAGCCGCATTCCCTATAGAGAGGAGTCTGAACAAACCTCCCAAATGATCTTGTAAAAGAAATTTCACACAGCGCGCTCCAGAAGAAACAAATGTGAAGATTTCTGTAATGGAGAGATGTAGGGAAAAACTGAAAAGAACAGCAGAATCGAGGAGCTCAGGGACTATTACAAGGTTTTTAACACAGTTTTTCTTAACAAGTGACAGGTTCCTCTTTAGATCAGGTTTTCTATGTTAATGTATTTGTTAATGTTTGAATGTTGGCCTTTTCTTTAAGAAAAAGAAAAGAAAAAAAAAAGACAAAACTTTGCAATGTTCATATTGGCCACTTGTTTTTTTTTTAAACTCTTTACTCTTGAAAGAAGACATGTACTTAGCTGCAGTGACCCCATCTTTTGTATTGAGCATCTAATGACTGTGTGCAATTGTCATTTAAAATGGAGGGGGAGCAGGGTAGTTTTGACATGCTTAGATTATAGAATGTTGACTTAGTGCTAACTCTTCGGATATGGCTTCAAGAAAAACGTACCAGGGGTACTTGGTTAACCCTTCTAGCAAAATCACACCAGGATAATCCCTGATGTACGAAAGGCCTCTGGTTTAGATAGATGAGAAGACCTATCACACGGAAAACTGCACAAGCAAACAATTCACCCATACTACCACCATAACTGCATCAACAGATGGGTCAGGTAAACTAGGCCTATCCCTAGAATAAACTAAAGAATCTTTATATGCCACCACTTTGGTACTCACCATTACTTACCAATTCTATTTAGCATAAAAGAAATTACCCAGGAAAACCCAACACGAAGCTTTACAAAACGGAATTCCCGACCAACAAACAGCCATGACAAGGTATGGGACACTAGGGAACTTTAATATAGGACCATAATACAACCACCATACAACAATTCCTAATAAATATTTTAACTAATTCCTTAGAACCAGGCATACCTTCCTGTGAATCCTCCTAAAGGACGCCACCCTACTTAATCCAAGACCAGCAGCTCAGAAATTAGCCTCTGAAGGTAAGAAATTACTCCTAACAATAGTAAACCCCATTCGATCCGGAGTAAGGTCAGACTATTTGATATCCTCCTCATCTTTTAGGCGCCTACAGCTCAATATCGGTTAGCGATATTGTTAGCGATCAGTCACCCGATCGAACAAACGCTCACATCCGGTGAGCTTGTCACACAGGCAGACCGCAACGATGGGACCACGAGATCCTGTAACTATAGGTACACATCGGTTACAAGCCCGTGCGGCCTATAACCCAAGTTTAACCTAATTACCCTCCCGCATGGCTGTGCCGCTGTGAATGGATCATCTGGTGTCACACACCACGATGAGCAGATTTATCAAGGATTATCGCTGATTTAGCTCGCTCACAAATCTGCGATCTAACGATAAGCGATTTTACTCGTAAAATCGCTGATTGCAACGCAGCGATGCACAAACGATATTGCTTAGCAATCAACGCAGATCGCTAAGGATATCGTGCATATTGATGCTGGACCCCGCCTTAATTATACATAGAATCCCACCAAGAACATCGAACATCACTTGATAGCATTGGTAGATTATCGTCAGCGAGGGAGCAGAGGTACAGTCGAAAGCCCAGCTATCCACCACACCTTGGAGCATATATAGCAGAGATTAATCCCGTAAAATATCTACGTGATGATATGAACTACTCTATTATAGCCTGGAAATAATTAAGAGTAATATTTCCTCAAGAAAAATGAAGAATTTTTTAAATCCTAGTCTTTTTATCACAATTTTTAGCTTAGGTTTTAGTATACCCTATACAGATACCCCCTCTATGTATAGCAGGATCGCCACTGCTCATGTACACAAGAGGCCGTTTTCCATTGACTTTTAATTCTTTAATGTAGTATATAGAAGTTTTTATTACTTTATAATGAAGTTGTCAACATTAATTTTTTGTCAATAAACATCCCGGGGAAGGGTCAACCACATACCCCTACTCCCTTTTTCTTGAAGCCATATCCAAAAGTTAGCGCTAAGACAACATTCTATAATCTAAGCATATATTGTCCATAGAGTGACTGTTCACGGCGGTGTCACCTTGGCTTATAGCAGCAACTCAGCCTCCTAGCTAGCTCCGGTGTTTACCTTAAATAGTTTCTAACAAGGACTATTGTGCTTGATGGATCCGGTGTTATTAGCTGTGTAATTACAGCAGTTTCATTACCAGCAGAGGCAGGATTGCACATTCGTCCTAAAAGGGCCTGAAAGTGAACTTGTCACCCCTTTTGGGCGTTATATAAGGTGCTGGGCACAGGTTATGTAATATCATTGGGGTTTCGGTAACACCTTTATACCCCAGACTGACCCCTGATTACCTCAAAAATTGGTTTTGAATATGTCCCATGCCGTATGTTAATGAGCTCCACATGGTCTTGCTGAATGCGGCTCACTTCAGTCCGACCTGCCCCGATGTCTGTAAAACTTGCCCCGACGTTTGTAAAACCTGCCCCCTGCCTGTAAAATGCCACCCCTCCTGTGTATGTATGTAAATCAGTGAATGCATTCGCGCCTGCGCAGTGGCGTGGGTCACTGTGCTTTATTGAAGCCGCAAAGTCTTGCGATACTTCACAAATCTCGCGAGACTTTGGTCACTGCGGCTTCAGTAGAGCCCAGGAGTTGGGCCTCTCACAACTACATCAGGTGAGCGTACCTCCCCCTCTTTTTCTCCTCTTTGCACACAGTTAAGACCATATGACGGCCTCTATGCTGTGTGACTACAGTCAAAAGAGCCATCAGCCAAGCAAGAGGATGCGGCGCTGGGCAGGGAGTAGAGCTGGAGTGACGGAGGCTTCAGATCTACCCCTTATTTGCATATGACGTCAAATGCTGATTTCCCAGTAGTGACGGAACGGACGGCCCATGTAAAGGTATTGCTAGACTTGTCTTGGAAAGCGCTACATGCTTGTATAATTTTTTTTTTATTGTTCATATGATGTCTTAAGTTTCCTAATTTCTTGATTTTGGATAATACACTGTGATACAGCGGCTGGGGCTTCTACCTGGCCGTTGAAACCTTTCCTAAAACCCCTACATTAACAAATAAGCACAGAAGTCGTGCCTTGTCCTGCTTCACCAAAGTTGGCATAATACCATTTGAGGTCCTGGAAACAGAGATACGGGGTGCTGTTTGATTGGGTCTTCAAGCTGGACTAAATATTGTATTTATACAACATATAAGGAAGCCAACACAAAGACTCACAACCAAGCACATTGAAGAATTACTGTAGGAGAGCGGCATGACACCTCGGGGGATGGATTGATACATCTGCCCCAATGGCGAGAACATTTTATTTTTTATTTTTTATCTTTTTTTAAGGTCAGATTTTTATTTTTTTCCATGCAAAATTAAGAAGGTAAAAAAAATAAATAGTCCAACAGTGCAACTATTGTCGACCAGGTTTTTTTTTTCTTATTCATGGAAAATTGAGCAGATATAGGATAATGTAAAAAAATATAAAAATGTAACAATGCAAAGATTGTGGACCCGGCTTTATCACGGACATCTTGCGGTTGGTCTTTTTAATGGTGTGATCCCTAATGGCGTCTCATCCTCCGTGGAGTCTCTAGGACTTTACTATGCAGGTTTATTCCGCTCTATAGACAGAAGAATTGTGTTCTGCAATAAGGCGTCAGGATTAAGAAAAAATAAATGTCAGTTTATAAACCGTAAACATGAAAATTTGTATTCTTATTCTCTAAATGGGACATTAATATTTGAACATTTCCCAGTAAAACCCTAATCTGTCCATAACAATTGAGTACACCCATTCACCAGGAGGGGGGATGAGTGATGGCCGGCGGTGCATTAACAATTTATGAGCTTATTGAATTGACCTCTTAGGCTCATAAATGTCCAATAAAACATAATATTAGTTTCTTCCAGACCAAGAAAAGGTAAAAAAAAATATCTAAAAATGATTTTATTTTATTTTTTTTAACCATTTTGCATCCTGATCATGGTAATGTGAGTAATGTATCCAGCCACGGTCGGGTTTCCAGACGGTAAACGCGTCTCGATCTTTAGCGCTGGGCGAAGAAAAGGACAAAGGCATTATTGGTTTATCAAGAATTGTGACTCGTGGTCCTCCACCCCCATTCACTATCATACTGTAGAAGGGGGGAAAAAAACCTTACTGCAGAACTGTTCCAGAACATTAAACCTTATAAAAAAGAACCCCGCCACCCCAGCCACGCAGCAGTTTGAAAATGTTCAATCCATTCAGCGCCAGTTGTATTTAATATTTCTCCGATGAACTCAAGTTCAACCCGGCTCTATAATTTTCAGTTTATTTGCCTTCCGCGTTCACGTTCGATAAAACAGTCACTGCCAGTTTCAGCCGGTTCTGGGTAACCCTTTCGTCCCCGGCCAGGCCGGCGGCACGCTGCAGAGCTTTCCGGGCTTCACACCCGTCCTGGAGCGTAAAGGGTGGGGAACATTTATAAGGCTGCAAAAAAAAAAAGGGGGCTGTCTGTCTGTGTGAACTGATTTGCATGGGAGGTGAAATCTCACAGCACATACATTTGCCTTGTAATGAATTGTCTTGTATATTATGTGTTTATGGCTCACTTTCCAGCCTGCATCTGTTTAGCTCGCTCGCCTGCATAAGCAAAGAGAAGCGAGCGGCCACCATTATCCGCCGCACCACACACAACATGCCCTTTTGCAAACTGGCTGTGCGTTCTGTTATTTTGTTGGACGCCAAATTTTTCATTTTTTTTTTTTTTTTTTTAGCTTTTTCTAAAGTTTACCCTTTCACCTGCTATAGGCAAGAGGCATCATTAATCCATGGATAGGCAGACACCTAATACAAGAGGACCTGGGTTCAGGATCTGCACAGGACTCTTGTTTTGGTCAGTGTCAAACAATCTGACTGCACCCGATAAGTATTGTGGTTCAGGTCCGCTGCAGATCTGCACCAAATGTGCAGCAGCGTGTTTTCCCAGAAATGTCTATGGGATTTGTGAAGCACGGTGTGTTTATTATCTGCAGCGCATCCGCTGCATATTTGTTTGCAGGAAAATCTGCAGCATGTCAATTCTTGCCTGCCTATTTTACTGCAGTTTTACCCATAGACCCTCATAATAATGTTTATTCATTTACATAGTGCTATTAATTCCATAGCGCTTTACATACATTCACAACACAGTCCCCATTGGGGCTCCCAATGTAAATATCCTATCTGTATGTCTTTGCAGTGCGGGAGGAAATGCACGCAAACACGGGGAGAACATACAAACTCTTTGCAGATGTCGTTCTTGGAAGGAATTGAACCCAGGACCACAGAACTGCAGTGCTAACCACTGAGCCACCGTACAGTGCTAACCACTGAGCCACCATATACAGTGCTAACCACTGAGCCACCTTACAGTGCTAACCACTGAGCCACCTTACACAGTGCTAACCACTGAGCCACCTTACACAGTGCTAACCACTGAGCCACCTTACACAGTGCTAACCACTGAGCCACCTTACACAGTGCTAACCACTGAGCCACCTTACACAGTGCTAACCACTGAGCCACCTTACACAGTGCTAACCACTGAGCCACCTTACAGTGCTAACCACTGAGCCACCTTACAGTGCTAACCACTGAGCCACCTTACAGTGCTAACCACTGAGCCACCTTACAGTGCTAACCACTGAGCCACCTTACAGTGCTAACCACTGAGCCACCTTACAGTGCTAACCACTGAGCCACCTTACAGTGCTAACCACTGAGCCACCTTACAGTGCTAACCACTGAGCCACCATATACAGTGCTAACCACTGAGCCACCTTACAGTGCTAACCACTGAGCCGCCGTACACAGTGCTAACCACTGAGCCGCTGTACAGTGCTAACCACTGAACCACCGTATACAGTGCTAACCACTGAGCCACTGTATACAGTGCTAACCACTGAGCCACCATATACAGTGCTAACCACTGAGCCACCATATACAGTGCTAACCACTGAGCCACCATATACAGTGCTAACCACTGAGCCGCCGTACACAGTGCTAACCACTGAGCCGCCGTACACAGTGCTAACCACTGAGCCGCCGTACACCGTGCTAACCACTGAGCCGCCGTACACCGTGCTAACCACTGAGCCGCCGTACACCGTGCTAACCACTGAGCCGCCGTACACAGTGCTAACCACTGAGCCGCCGTACACAGTGCTAACCACTGAGCCGCCGTACACAGTGCTAACCACTGAGCCGCCGTACCACAGTGCTAACCACTGAGCCCGCCGTACACAGTGCTAACCACTGAGCCGCCGTACACAGTGCTAAACCACTGAGCCGCCGTACACAGTGCTAACCACTGAGCCGCCGTACACAGTGCTAACCACTGAGCCGCCGTACACAGTGCTAACCACTGAGCCGCCGTACACAGTGCTAACCACTGAGCCGCCGTACACAGTGCTAATCACTGCTGCCCATGCATGTTAACTCAAAATACGCAGCAGTGTTCACACTGTGTGTATGTGTTGCTTATTTTGTGCCTATTTTGCATTCTAATACGCAGTTAGTGATCGATGTTGAAGGGGGAGGAGCAGGATATTACTTTTTTCTTTTAGTCACCTTCCACGACAGCATAGGAGGTAGCCTCGCCACGCCCTAATTGGGACAGGAAGCAGAAGAGGTTAAAAGGACCCTCCCACCTCCCACTAGCCAGTGTCTTTCCTGTCCCCATGGGGCATGGAGAGGTTTTTTTTCCTGTGCTGTGGGGCCGGCGACTGCAGCATACCTGATGTTTAGCCGGGCAGCGTTGGTCGGTGCTACGGCTCTCCTCCTCCGGCTGCTCCTACCGCATGTTTTTCGCGGTCGGGACCGGGCAGCGTTGGTCGGGCTTCCGCTCCTCCTCCTGCTGCTCCCACGTATGTGGGACTGCTGCCCTGGCTCTCCGGATCCCCTCGGGGTGAAGCGGGCTGTGGGCTCCCTGGCCGGCGACCTCCCCTGTTCCGGAGCCCGCCGGCCGCTTCCCGCGCTTTCTTACTGTTCCAGCGCGACCGGAAGTGACGCTGGTGGGCGGGACTTCCGGTCACGCGCTCCCCGGCGGGAGCGTAGCGCTTCCGGGTTCCAGTGACGGGACCTGGCGATCAGCATGAGGCCATGCCACCACTGCAGGTGGCCTGGCCAGGACCCGGTGCGGGAAGCGGGGAACTCGTTACAGACACTGGGGGGCAGGCCTTTCTTTAGGAAGGCTGCCCTGAAGACTTCTGAGCCACGGTAAGGTATTGTTCCTATGTGTGCTACTGAGTCTTCTCCTGCAGCTGCAGTGCCAGTGTTTCCCCTGCCACAGTGTATGTCTGATGGAGTGTGGGGGGGGGTCCTCTCTTCTGCCTATGGGCAGTTGTTATTGTTGGTCCCCTTAACTGTGCTTTGGTTCAGAGGACGAGTCTGGCATCAGACCCCCTCTGGGAGGGCCGTTAATGCCTGTTGTCCTGGTTGGGCTTCAATGTCAGCAGCCATTGTAAACCCATTGTGCATGCCCTTGACAGACTCTTGAAGCTAAGCAGTGAGAGCCTTGGTCAGGGGCTGGATGGGAGACCTCATGAGAGTCCCAATGGGAATGTCAATGGGAGACCATGGCTACATTGACTTTCCTAGCCTAGTGTATGGCATGAGATCCCGGTTTTCCTGGAGATTCAGCTTCCCTTTCCTCATTCTCTCTGGCAGCTCCTTTTGGGGATGCTCCTGGGAGAGGGAAGGTCAGGTTTGGGCTACTGTCGCTCCATCTTCCAGTGCCACTGAACTGAGTAGGTTCCTCTTCTACTTGGAGGAACTTGGGCTAGGGCCGGTCAGAGCTCTATTGGAAAGTTCTACCATCTGGGGATATTGGCGGCTTTGGAGCTGCCAGCCCATCCGCTTTCCAGTCCATTCTACCATCGTTCAGGATTGGAGCTTTCCTGAGAATTCCTTCAGGGGGTGATCCCAGTAGTTGGTTTCTCTCGTGGCATCTCTGATTCACGGGGTCCCCGGGGGGTGCAGGTCGGCATGTAGCTAACAAGACTGCGCTCCCCTTTGAGGCTGCCTCCCACCTGGGCCAGATGGGCTGCATGGTTGTGGGCCTTCTGCCTTTGTCTGTGGACGATGGTCAACTGGGCTCCCTTCAGGGGCTCCCTAAGGTGGAAGCTCCTTGTCTTCCTTCCCTTTCTCCCGGTGAGCTTCCTGGGGTCTTGCAGATGCCTGGGTCCGTCTGACACCCTGTATCTCTGTCTATCCGTCTCCAACTGACGGATTTTGGGGCTGACTTTGAGGAGTGCCTTAATGAGACTCTGCTCTCTACCCTTCATTGGGTTCTTGGTGTTTGGACCTGGCCTTGTTGTCTTTATGGACCAGGCAACTTGAGCGCAGGGCTCTTCCGGTGCGGCCTACTAGTTGGTGGTCCCTTTGGCACTGGGTACCTCGGACCTCCTAGCCAGGGGTTCCTGGGCGGGGGAGTTCCCTTGTAGGCCTTGGACTAGTTGTCCTCGTGCCTTGTCCGCTGCAGCTGCTGTACTCTGCCTCTCAGTGGCTCGGGGGGGAAGGGGTAACGGGGCGAACTCAGCCTTTCTTTTCCGGTCCTGTGTTTGAGCCTCCTACCCGAGGCACCACGGCTCTAGTGATATATTCATATTTCCCAGGAGGCATTACGCCTCGGAATTCTCTGTGTTGGGCATTTTCGCCTGCTGGCCGCAGTGGGTTCTTGGACTGGTCTCCCTGAGATCAGTAAATGCTTTGTGTTCTCCCCCAGTGGCTGACTTCGCCGCTTGCCGGGGGTTCTGAGGGTCTTTCTGAAGACCTCCTCATCGTGTTCGAGTTGCCTCCTCCGCCTGCTCTCAGGGTTTTCCTACCCTGCCCTCTCAGGGTACTTAGTTCTTTTGTACTCCGGAGTTCAGGATCTCCTTCGCCCGACGGTCTTCTCGTCTGTCCAGGCTGTGAGGAGGGGTTGGGGGCTTTCCCGACTCTTCTTGGTCGAACTAGCCCTCTGGAGGGGCTTGTGTCAGGCTTCCAACGCCTCCCCCTTCATGGGGGCAGGGCTACGCCACCAGATGGCTCCACTCTACTGGTCTGACGCATATCTGCCTCAAGTTTCCCCTCACCTCATAGGCAAAGCTCATTAATCTATGTAGCAGAACTATACAGAGACCTCGTTTCATTGCCAGGGTTGTTTTGGCTCCGTGGTCATTGACTGCGATCATATTTGGCAGGTCGTTGCTGTTCCAATGTGCAGCAGCTCTTTCTGGAATGCTATGGATTTGGGCTGTCTTTATTTTGCTCAGCGTCTGCTGCGTTTTTGAGAGGAAATCTGGCTGTAATTCTCCTGCATTTTTGCGGTTACCTGACCCTCTTACGTTTATTCATTTCATATGCTATTACCCAAGTTTAATCTTCCTGCCCTTGGGCTCATTCCCCTGTGCTGTTGTTTTGAGGCGAGGAACCATGCAGACAGTAGAACACCACCTCAATATTGTTCGTTGAATGCCACTAATGCTGCTACTGGAAGGTGACTAGAGGAGTAAATAGAATTACTTCTTAACCTAAAGTTCGTTAACATAAGACCGTTACCACGACACCCACTTAATTACCCTCCCATGTTACATCTATCCTGGAATGTATTACGTGTAATATGAGCTCGTTACAGGCTAAACTGGATCTTTACATGTCCACTGGCTAGTATACGGGCCACTTGAACCTATCATCTGCCACTGAGCCCAATTAAGGCTACGCGAGCACTAACAGTGCTAATGACCAATATAGTGCTACCACTGAGCCAGTACAGTTCCATGTGCCAATAACCAAAATACACGTGTAATGTATGGTGCATTGTCCAATGGTATGATTAAGGAACGGATTACTTTTTTTTTTTTTTTCTTCTTTTCTTTTGACCAACAGTATCCAATGTTTATTGAAACAGGATACAAAGCACCTTCAAATATGCTCCAAAAACACATCAAAAATGCACCGTGTGTACAGGGATGATTATGGTGCATTTGTCCCCCACTGGTGATGTCAATGGTGAAACGTGATAATTTTTTCCCCCCCCCCCAGTCGCTTTATTCTATGTTCACACAGGACGTTTTTGCTGCATTTTTCAAAACCTATTTTGAGATGAAAATAACACTTAAGAGTCCAAAACTTTTTAAAAATTTTTATACCGTGACTTTTTTTTTTTTTTTTTAACTTTGACTAAAGCCCAGTATGTTAATTAGTATAAGATCAGGCTACTGCCTCTATTTGTGGCTGTATACCAGGACTGTAACTTTTTACTATTTTAGGCTTTTTACCCACTTAGTAGACTTTCTGCATCTCCTGGCAAGAAAAACGCTGGATTTTTAGCATTTCTGGTGCATTTCTCCCATGTATTGCTATCGACATAGTCTATAAGAAAAATGCTGAAAGAATAAATGTGTTGCTTTTTTTTTTTTTTCTTACCCAAAAATCTGCAAAGAAAACTTCAGAGATCTCATTGACTTCACTGGCATTTTTTTTTTTTTAAGAAAAGCTGCCAGAAAAAAAAACGCATCAATAACGCTAGGTGGGCACAAAGCCTTAGGTTACTTATTAAAAATGAAACCTATCAGGAATAAATGCTGGAAGAAAAAGGCACAGAATAGTGTTTACCCAAGAGATAACAATGACTGAGATGTGATATACAGTCTGTGCTGGTTGTAGACGTCACAACCACTATTCAAGCATGTGATCTCAATAGTGTCCGTATGCTGCAGTCCTCCCACGTGTAGTAATGTCAGGAAGTTCGTAGAGAAGAAAGTGGACCTCAGACTGCGCTCCCGCTCCAATAAGACAATGGATCCAATTCAATTAAGATTCGTCTGGTGGTTTATTCGGGTTTCAGGGCTTAAAACCCCTTCATCAGGAATACCATGCATAATAGGATGTAGATACATGTGTGGTACATCCTTTTATGCGTGATATTCCTGATGAAGGGGTTTTTAAGCACTGAAACGCTCTGAGTCTGAGGTCCACTTTCTTCTCTATGAATTTCCTGGAATAATGTAACCTATACAGAGATATAGCTCTGGCAATCAGAATGGGGAGCATTTTCCTGTTCCCCATATGTACAGTACAACTCTCACATCCCTACAAAGAAATTAGGGGTTATAACTGAGTTATTAGAAAGTTCCGCCTTCGCCCTATAGCTTGGCTTCTCCTCTGCCGTCTATAAACGATCCTCAAGCCAAATTGTTAAGAATGTCATTGATTACTTTCGAAAAGCCTGACTTTATTCCCTATGTCATCCCTCCCCCTCCATAAAAAAAAGGAGCTGGCAACTTTCCTGACCCTTCTCTTTCCAATGTAGTAACCATTCTGAGGCTTTCTTCTTGTACTCCTCTTCTTTCTGGAAATGTTAGGATGGATTGACAGCTGTCTGCTGCCCTTCATCTGGTCACTGGTGCCCTGTGCCGATTATAATTAGATATTATTTAGTATCTGATGTCTAGGGACATTGGGTATTGATAGATAAAAAAAGGGAATCTGTCAGTTGGATCCTTCCTCTGCAGTCTGTATGTAGGTAATAGGAAGCTGAATAAAATGATACCTTGATAGAATATTCTTCTTAATATGTAAATGAGCTCTTAAGATCTATGGCCGGATATAAATCTCCCTGAGGATCTGACTCCTGGGTTTATTTAAAAAAAAAAAAAAAAAAAAAAGTGTTACCAGTGAAACATGTAGATGAGGAGACAGACAGTCAGTCATTACATGTCTCACTACTAGTTGCTCTGGAGGTTACTTCTCACTGAAATCTATTCCTAGCTCCTAGATCTTAACAGCTCATTTACATGGTAAAGAAAGCATGAATTTCTCTTGAATAAAAGATCAGATTGCAGATATCAATATATCATTTTATTCAGCAGCCTATGACGTACATGCCTTATATATAGACAGCGTAGGGAGCCTCCTCCCCTTGATGGCCTTAACTCAACCCCCCCCCCCCCCCCCCCCCCCCTGCTCCCGGTGGCCTCTTTTTCTCTCCCCCTCCCATGGCCTTATTTCCCCTCTACATCCCCCCAATGGCCTTCTTCTCTTTCTACATTCTCTCCCCCCATGGCCTTTTTGCCTCTCCTCTCCCCCTCCCTAAAGCCTTTTTTTCTCTTCCTCCACATATGCCCACCCATCCCCCTGCCCCCCCTGAGACCTTCCCCTTGGGGATCTTTTTTCCCCCACACCCCCTCTCCCCCTGTTGGCTGAGGTCTTTGGAAAGAAATATGTGCTACATCAAGAGGAGAACCTTGAAACATGACAGGTGCTGCGGACCAAACCAAGGGCTCTATTATGGGGTACATTGACTTATCTGTCTATGGATGGTGCTGGAGTGATGACCTTGGGGAAACCTAACTTGCCTACTGTAATCCCCAGCAGCAGGATCTCCACTAAAAGGACCAGTGCTTCCAAGAGATGAAGTGACAGTATAGACCCCCAAGGCTTACAAGCTAAGGCCTCTATTGTCAGACAGTATATGGCGACCCCAGATGTGACGTGATGCCTGCATACACTTCCTCTAATCACACTGTGGCACATCCTTTTGCAAAGTGAAATGTGAACCTGAGAGCTGTTGGGGCAGCGAGCTCTTCAATGCCATATAGATGGGTATCTATCCTTGATCCAGGGGGCACACAAGGTCTCCATGGTGTACTGCTCTGCTGTAAGGCTAGGCTGTATGGGGGAATGTGACGTTGTATGGGGGTCCATTTTGGGAAACTTCTGATCTAGGTAAACCAATTACCTGTGGACTGTAACTGATGTCCTCTATCTGGTGCCCTTTAATTCATGTGGCCTCTAGCGCCCCCTCAGGCATGGATACATGTAAAGCCAGGTACATGGTGGACCTTCCGCATCAGGCTGCTCTCCATTCTTGTAGCTGTGAAACATTCAGCTGCTTCCATAACTCCTGGAAACCGCAATGGAGAGCGCTGTCTATATGTGCGGACAACGCGTCTCCTATTTTTTTTCTCGTTCAGTGGTAGAGGAAACTCTTACATCATCCTTTTCCTCCCAAAATGGGAATCCCAGGGGTTAAGTCCACACCATCATACATGTATGTCACATATTGTGAGTTTTTAGAACGACCCTTGGAAGTGGCAGTCGGTGTTGCTCCTTGGCTTGTCGGCGAGGCCGGTTGATACCATTAGTGGAGGTCCATACGGAGCTGCCGGACACACCTGGATGAAGCTCTGCACATGGCCAATAGCGGCTTTATTTTGTTTCCCAGTAATTCAGCCATAGTTTTGCTGCTAATGGGCAGAGCTTGGCTCTTGTTGTCACTGTGCCACTTCCGCTCCTGTACCCCCAAGGCTGTGGAGTCGGTAAGACAAACATTCGACTCAGACTGTTCAACTTCCCCAAATCCAACTCGGACTCCATAATGGACACACACTCGTCTTTATGACCAGGGCTGTGAATTCTGTAAGCCAAACATCCGAGTCCTCAACTTCCCTGAATCCGACTCCACCCAATATGTGTAATGACTCCATGACCCCTGCAGTCTCCACAGCCCTGCTTACCCCTGCCCATATTGTAGCAGGGACCCTGATTCCAGATAACTCATGTTGAAGTGTAACTGTTGGGTGAATAGTTGTCAGACCAGCAACCATTCCTACCACTGTACCATAAACGTATGCACGTGCAGCTTGACAGAGCATACGTATATAGGACTGTCTATAAACACAGATTGTGACAGATGTGGTAAACCTATACATAGTATCACATAGAGGAGCCTGAGTGTGCCAGAAAGCAGAATACCAATGAATGGATGTAGGTTGAATTTACTTGGATAACTATTTTGCCGAAATAAAATTGTTAGTAATCTGCATAATAGGAGAAATGTCGCACTGGTTGTCTGGTATAAGAGGATATAGTCAGACCCATTTCTCTGAATCCTGTGCAGTCTGATTGAACAATGAAGAGTCTGTGGGTGGGATCAGCTGAGAATGAAGGTGCAGCACAGGAGGAAAGTGTAATGGAGCAATGCTGCCACCTAGTGGCCATTCTCATGTAATTTTTTTTTTTTTTTTTAACTATTGAGGGACTAGTTATTTCCTTGTGAGCAAGGTAGATATGATTTTGTATAAATGATTAGTGGTGATAAACCCCAGGTTGTCCTTACTGTAGTTGGTGTATAAAATGTGTTGAATGACATTAGGTAGGAGATGGCAGTGTCTAGTGCTTGTTGCAGACTGGGGGTGTAGTATGGGTCACACAGAGGTGCAGTACCTTGTTTGACCTCACACTTTCGCTCTATGTTGGTGACAGCTCGGTTTTGGCAGTGACATTATTCCTAATAATAGACCTCATGTAGCAGGATTCAAAGGCGGCAGTGTTCTCAGCAGTCACAAGCCGGGATGTCCCATGTGTCACGCTTTACTGGTTATTAGGGATATTGGGTTACATTTATACGTGACATTAGATGAATCAGAGCAACATGTGAGTGTCCTCCTGACTGCCAGGAGAACTGCCAGTCAGCCGAGAGCATGCCTTGTACATTACACTCATAAGTAATGTGCTGTATAGAGCAGGATACAAAGGATCAAAATGTATAGATACCATATGATTATGATTATGATTAAATATGAAAAATGATGCAAATACTCCAGGATCATATATATGCTTTGACCTTTGTGACCTTTTGCGATCCTCTGGATTTGAGACTGAGCAAAGACCACTGAATATGTGATGTCCTTGTCCGTGCACACGAGTGATGGAAGAACAGGACGTCCAGCTGTGGGATTATTGGGACAGATCATATTGTTTATACTGCCCTCTTGTGTCCACAATTGGTCCTTTACTAGCAAAAATGTGCACATTTGCACTTCAGTAAGGAAGAGTAAGAACTCCAGTGCCACATTTAAGTAGCTCCTCAAAGTCCTAATCGCTTTCCAACAAGCTTTTTAATATGACTAAGGGATTTGTGCCAGATCAGAACCCCAAACTACAGACAATGCATTTCAGGGTAACTGCCCCTCATCAGTGCAGTGTGTGGGATATTCTGATATGGCTGTATGAGAGGCTAAGACCAGGTCTGGGAACTTGCTATCTACATTATGGAGAAAAGGTTTCCTGCAACCATAAGAAGACAGTTAATATTAAAAAGCTTGTTGGGAAGCGATTATGACTTTGAGGCGCTGCTTAAATGTGGCGATGGAGTTCATCCACTTCCTTAGTGAAGTGTAAATTTGCATATTTCCTAGAGGAAGGATGTGGCTGCAAATGTCCTCACCTACTTACCGTAACTGTCTTCTTATGGTTGCAGGAAACCTTCTCTCCATAAGGTATATAGCAAGTTCCCAGACTTTAGCAAAAATGTGTATTGGCTGCAGCAATAAAACAGTTTTTGACTTATAGCCCTAATGTGGGTTTATTTTTTTTTTTTCTCCTCTGGAACGTTTTAAGACAAAAGCTGATGGAATTTACAATTATACAACCATCAATGGTGGAGACATTCCCTACTTGTTCTTGTGGAAATAAAGTCCATGTTCTCCAATAATGGGAAAGGAGAAAATCCCCATAATCTGCCATCATGTGAAACGTGCCAAGAAGTCTTTGTGTTAGATGCTGTATAGTCTGAGATGTCCAGAGCTATGGCCCCATACACTTGTCATAATAAGCCTCGGTGTAGTGTGGAAGGTGATCGGACCGTAATATAGTTGTGTGCAGAGGCCTGAAATGATGGCAAGATTAAAAAAGAAAATAAACAAAAATGCCAGACTGTAAATATTTTTGTTTATTTTTAGTTTATTTTTATTTATTTGAATGTGTCTATATGGGCGACACGGTGTTAGTGGTTAGCACTGTATACGGTGGCTCAGTGGTTAGCATTGTATACAGTGGCTCAGTGGTTAGCACTGTATATGGTGGCTCACTGGTTAGCACTGTATACGGTGGCTCAGTGGTTAGCACTGTATATGGTGGCTCAGTGGTTAGCACTGTATATGGTGGCTCAGTGGTTAGCATTGTATACAGTGGCTCAGTGGTTAGCACTGTATATGGTGGCTCAGTGGTTAGCACTGTATGGGGTGGCTCAGTGGTTAGCACTGTATGGGGTGGCTCAGTGGTTAGCACTGTATGGGGTGGCTCAGTGGTTAGCTCTGTATATGGTGGCTCAGTGGTTAGCACTGTATGGGGTGGCTCAGTGGTTAGCACTGTATACAGTGGCTCAGTGGTTAGCACTGTATATGGTGGCTCAGTGGTTAGCATTGTATACAGTGGCTCAGTGGTTAGCACTGTATGGGGTGGCTCAGTGGTTAGCACTGTATGGGGTGGCTCAGTGGTTAGCACTGTATGGGGTGGCTCAGTGGTTAGCACTGTATGGGGTGGCTCAGTGGTTAGCACTGTATACGGTGGCTCAGTGGTTAGCTCTGTATATGGTGGCTCAGTGGTTAGCTCTGTATATGGTGGCTCAGTGGTTAGCACTGTATGGGGTGGCTCAGTGGTTAGCACTGTATACAGTGGCTCAGTGGTTAGCACTGTATATGGTGGCTCAGTGGTTAGCATTGTATACAGTGGCTCAGTGGTTAGCACTGTATGGGGTGGCTCAGTGGTTAGCACTGTATGGGGTGGCTCAGTGGTTAGCACTGTATGGGGTGGCTCAGTGGTTAGCACTGTATGGGGTGGCTCAGTGGTTAGCACTGTATGGGGTGGCTCAGTGGTTAGCACTGTATGGGGTGGCTCAGTGGTTAGCACTGTATGGGGTGGCTCAGTGGTTAGCACTGTATGGGGTGGCTCAGTGGTTAGCACTGTATGGGGTGGCTCAGTGGTTAGCACTGTATGGGGTGGCTCAGTGGTTAGCACTGTATGGGGTGGCTCAGTGGTTAGCACAAGGTGTCCTTTTCTGACAGCCTGATCAGGTCCGTACATGTGACTAATCTTCCCTCCTCTTCAGCTTCCATATTAACTTCATGATCACACACATCTTTTTGCTGCAATTTTTTTTCTGCATCTAAAATCTGCTCTCTTGGCAGTAACGACACTTGTGTTTTTTTTGGGTGCAGATTGTGTGCTTTGATCACAATAACTCTATAATAACATTTATATTAATCAAAAACACTTAAAAATTGTTGCATTCTTGTGCAGCATGTTTGTTCACTCCCTCATTTCTTTCTGATGATGCTGCAGATTCACATAACGCAGCAGGTCCCAAATACAGTTAGGAAAAAAGAAATGCAAGTGTGCATGAGACTAATAATCTCATAGATTTGACTGTAAAAAGCAAAGTAGCAAAGAAACTGCATGTGAACATGGCCTAACATGTATTTACACGGAAATATAGAATATTCCTGACGGATGAAATTCACTTTTTTTCTTCTCTTTCTTGTCTTTTTATTTTGGTTGGTAGGTAATGGTTCACCTACGGTATTAGAAAAAGATAGAATAGACAATATATTATTTATGTTTATTACATACATTATTTATATTCTATACATCATATATATATCTATCAATACGCTCCGCTTACCAACGATGTGCGTGTGTGTATGTATATATATATATATATATATATATATGTGTATGTATGTGTGTGTGTGTATATATATTTATATATATATATAATGTATAGAATGTAATTATGAAAAAGTTAAGCTTGATAATTGTATATAATTGTGTGTGTGTATAGATATAGATAGCTAGATGCAGATAAATAGATATAGATAGATGCAGATAGATAGGGTATAGATAGATGCAGATAGATAGGGTATAGATAGATGCAGATAGATAGGGTATAGATAGATGCAGATAGATAGGGTATAGATATGTGCAGATAGATAGGGTATAGATAGATGCAGATAGATAGGGTATAGATAGATGCAGATAGATGGGGTACAGATGGATAGGGTATAGATATAACAAGAGCCCAATGAAATGGGCTTTAAAGTTGCGGTTCACCCTCCTCCTGATTTGCCCCAACTCATTATTTTTTTTTCTGATACTCAAAGCATTGAATGGACAAGTTTGCAA